>JAOSBN010000006.1:10330828-10365844 GCA_027563595.1 Erythroxylum suave
AAATTTATTTAATTAAAAATAATTTATCTTTAAGTTTTATCTAATATATAATTATTATCAATGATAAAAATATAACTGCATCAACATTAACAACCAAACATGTTTTTGTTTTTATTTGAAAGAAAAACAAAAACAAAAAATTGAAAACTGAAAACAAAAATTAAAAATTACAACAGAAAAATAGAAGTAGAATCAAACGGCCTCTTAATTACCATGTAACTTCAATAATGTGTCAAACAACTGTACACAACCAATCCGCTAAAAAAGTTATTGATTCGCCGTTAATCAAATGAAGCCTACATGTTTTTAGCATTTATTTTTTATAATTATTGTGAACACAGGTAGCACAGGGCTTGAAGCAAGTGTTACATAAAACAATTAAACATGAATATGGCTTGAGACATGCCATGATCAATGCTTTAATAAGTCAATGATGTGGTTGGCTGATATAGTCGTCCACTTTATCACCAATTACATCGTTTAGGAAATCAGAGACTACCTATATTTATTTATATAGATCTTTAAGGGGATGATTTTGGGTTTGAATTTTTCTTTTTTTTTTCTTTTTATTCCATGAGGTGTCTTAGGAGGGTCTCAATTATGAGAAGGCGCTTTTAAGTCATCCACACCTAAATTAATCTCCGCTCGCACCGGGTCAGTCCATAAGGGGTAAAGTGCTGGCCAAATAAATTTTTCCATTCCCAGGACTCGAACTCGAGACTCCGCTCGCACCGAGTCAGTCTATAAGGGGTAAAGTGCTGGCCAAATAAATTTTTCCATTCCCAAGACTCGAACTCGAGACCTTTGGTTAAGGGATGAGAGTGTTGAACCACTCACACTAACCTGTTTAGTTGGTTTGAATTTTTCAAATCAAACTTCAAAATCGATAATAACAAACATCCGACTATAGCATGACAAATAGCATTAGTCACAAAAATATATATTTTATATTAAGAAATATTTCTATTTTCATTTTATAAAAAACTATAATGATTTTTAAATATGTAAAATATATTTAAGTTATAACTATTTAGTAGCCTAAATTCTTTTAATTTGAGAACATTTAACAATTAATTTTTAAAAAAAGATTTGAACATAAAGGTTAGTGTTTGAAATTTTTTAGGAAATCTGTTCCAATCACTTAAGCTGTAACTCACAAGAATTGTTTAATTTTCTCTAAATTGTCAACAAATAGTAGTTCATGGTAATACTTATATTTAAGGTTTAACTTTCATACCTATTTTTAATTTCAAATCTCTAGAGTAATATGTGAACCAATTTAGAGTATCATTTTAAATAAAACGACTACTTCTTTAAATCAAGGAGTTGGGTTGGGAGCTAGACCATAGTCGATCAGAAGCCTCTCTTCTAGTTGTGAACAAGTGCATGCTTTCCCCGTAGCCGTTCGACACCTCAAAACTAGTTTACGACTCAGCTTCTACACTCTAATGGCATTTTTCCTTAACATATGGTTCAACCCTATGGACAGTTGTCATATTATAATAGGTGTGAGCATGCATTCCAATAGAGGCGCACGTGGAGCAACTCACATCCTTTGATGAAATTTCAAGTTTACCCCTATTTTTTTCGCAATTTACGAGAAACGACAAGGTTTCCGTCTTTAATACGTGTCGCACTAAATCCAAAAGCACGAGGCCGATTGAGTCCTAGAAAACTAAGAAGTCCACGTGGCAAGTAATCTGGGGTCCACTAAACAAATCAAAAATTAACGACCGTCGATCTATTTAATCACAAGATTTTCCGTCTAAGCTTAACACAAGCAATCCAAATCCTCCCAATTAATTAATCATAATCCTATGCAACCATAAGAAGTCTGAGTCTCACCCCTCGTGC
The DNA here is from genome assembly GCA_027563595.1 of Erythroxylum suave. Classification (NCBI taxonomy): domain Eukaryota; kingdom Viridiplantae; phylum Streptophyta; class Magnoliopsida; order Malpighiales; family Erythroxylaceae; genus Erythroxylum; species Erythroxylum suave. The sequence goes on from JAOSBN010000006.1 coordinate 10,332,683, forward strand.
TAGATCTGATTGAGCAATGCCCATAATCGTAAATCTACAAAATCCCGGGTCACATGCGGTAAATACAGAGAAAACAAAGGGCGTTAGAAGAATAAATAAAATAAAAGAAAAGAAAAAGGGAAAAGATACAAACGGGGAAAGGTTTTAATGGTGGACGGCGTCAAGTAACGGGCGGTAAGTGAGGGTCGCTCTTTATTTCCTATATAAACTCACGCCCTCACCTCTCTTTCCCTTCATAATTTGCATTGGCTTCTCTCGCTCTCTACCTATCTGTCGCGAGTCTCTCTCTCTCTCTCTATATATATATACATATAGGTTTATGTATATATTTATGTGCATAACTTTCTCTCTCTTGGTAATCTCGATAGCTACAACTACATAGATTCAACAAAGCAGATTCAAAAAGGGTACAAAAATTTCTCTCTCCAACTGCAGTTAATTCCTTTTTCGAATTCGATTTAAAAATAATAGTTATTAATTTCTACGGGTAATGGAACCTTAAACTGATTCCCTATGAGATTATGCAACGGACTTTATCTGTTAATGTTTGTTGTTTTGTGGAATTGCCGATTTTATTGTTTTCTGACTTTATGGTGGAGCTCAATAGGTGTTGGATTAGGGATCAGTGGAATTTGTTTCGATTTTGGTTGATTTGGTATTTTCGTTTACTCAAACCTAGTGAGTGTGGATTTATGGGAGAAGAGGGTATTATTTGTGGAGTGTTGATTTCCATGTGGGTGATAGGGTTGTTGAGTTTGCGATCTGTTGGTTGGGCAATGCGTTTTGGTTTGGACGTGGTCCCGTGGGCCTGTGAAGTTATTTATTTGTGTATTTTCCTTTGTGATAAATCTTCCTATGTTAGGTTGTGATTGCTTATGGATTTACAGTAACCCGTGTTGTAACCTGCATTTTTTTTCGAATTGGGCTCTCTAGATGCTATGTTGAGTTTGTTTGTGAATATTTTAGATGCTTTTTGCATATAATGTGTGGGTTAACCTATAATGAAAGTGAGTGCATTTTTGGTGAGTTTTCTACTTCAAGGTGATTGGGTTGTGAGAAGCTTCTTGCTGTTCTAATTGCCAAAGATTTGTATCAGCTGCATGCTCATCTCAGTGTTTGTCTTCTTTTATCCTGTAACTACTATTTGTTATCTTCTGTGATGTTGCCCCGACGCTGGTGTTTGCTGTCTTATCCTTATTAATGTAGTGGATTTGACTTGCAGATCTAGAATGCATGTAGGGCTTCTTTGACCTTCAAAGAAAAAGACTTTTTTATGCCTTTAAGGTTGACGATCTTTTCTGGAAAGAAACTGCAAACACAACTTTTTCCACAGCACAGAATAGGTTCTTTAGTTTGTATATGCATCAACATATGCCATGGGTTCCCGAGGAAGGCCTATATTTGATCTTAATGAGCCCCCTGCTGAGGATGATGAGGAGGCCGGTCCTGTTGTCAGTTTGCTGCCACAGAAGGTGCTCCCTTCCTCCAACGCCCATACTTCTGAATTATTTGCGACATCAGTGACTTCTCAAGGAACTAAAAATTATAACACCTTTTCCCATGCATCATCTATGTCGGGTTTCCAACCTTTTATTCGTCCAAGAGTTACTCCTATTCCTGAAGTGAGTAATGAATCGAGAAAAACACAGAGTCAGAATGCCAAGGTTGCATCTCCTGCAAAGACATTTAATGGGTATGGCATGCAAACAGAATCTTCTCATGTTTCAGGTTTGGTGAATAATGAAACTGTTGAAAAAGAAGAAGGGGAGTGGTCTGATGCAGATGGCTCTGCAGGTGATACCATGCATGTGCAGGGACAAGCTTCGGTACAGCAGGGTACTTCTGAAAAGATGGAATGTGATTCTTCTGATTTGGCTACTGGGACCACATCGGGAAGTGCCAAGGCTAAGAACAATTCTAGGGATCCTTCACCGTGTTTGGGCCAAGGATTGAACAATAAGCAAACTGACAGTAATCGTAATATAGATGGCAATACTAGTGATGAAGCACCTATGAGTGGTCTAGAGGACACTGGTATTACTTTAAAACAGAGAGAAATTAAGGGCATTGAAGCAAGTCATGCACTTAAGTCTTCCAATAGTTTGGGGAAGAGGAAGATAGATCAACATAAAGAAGCTATGTTAGGAAAGAAACGTAATAGGCAGACCATGTTAATAAATATAGATGAAGTCAAGCAAACTAGCTCCATCAGAACTTCAACACCAAGAAGGCAGCCAACCAGCAATCGGACTGTGAGAGAAGTTCGCACTGCTGTCCCTCCTCCTGATCGTGCTGTAGAAAAACATGTTAAGGATCAGAAAATAGTTGACCCGTCGTTTAATGAAGGGGGTATCCTCGCAGATACTTGTCAACCCAAGTCTGAATGTAACGGTGATATACAACACTCTGGGGTCTGCAAATCAAAGAGGGTAAATGGTGAAACTGATTTTTATGCAGAGGCTAACTTGCCACCCATTCCAAGACAAGGTTCATGGAAGCAACCTAATGATATGAGGCAGTCAAAAAATGGACAATTTACTAATCGGAAGCCAGCAATTGGTAGCCAAACCTCTGTAGATTCCAAGCTGGGAAATAAGAAACAACCACTTCCCAAGAAGCCTGCCACAGTTAGTACGTCATATCAAGACACTTCGGTTGAACGACTTATAAGGGAGGTGACTAATGAGAAATTTTGGAATCAGCCAGGTATTGAATGGTCTGGTCCACATTTGTAATCTATCATTGAATCCTGTTTTTCTCCAAGTAACCTTTAACTTCTTGTCATTGCTTGCTTTTATTATTTGTCAAGGTGTTAGTTCGCTTACTATCCTTATCTATGTGAGCTGCCTTTAGTCTCATGCTCTTTCTTTTACCCTGTCCTAAAAGTCGATGACATATTCTATGCATAGAATGGAACATAAGACCCTCACTGCATTCTTCTGTAAAATCTTTGGGGACGTGTTTGGAGATACAAACAAGTGGAGAATAAAAAGTGATGTGTCTAGTTTTATCAGCAAACTTAAGTTTTTAAATTCCTAATTCCAAATTAAGTCTACGTGCATTTATTTCATTTGCCATTCCTCATTCTCGGTCGCTATTGGAAGTGTGGCTCAGTTAGGATTATTTTTTGGTGCTTGCCATTTTATGAGTAAAAGATGATGTTTGTATTGGTCAGGGCATCAGGCCTATGCATAGCAGAGGAGATCCCCACAACAGGCTGCATTCTACCGTCCGAAGAGCCTCATTCCCACAGCTACATGTGGTGGGGGACGGCCAACCGTCCAGAGAGCCTCTAGGATGGAAGATTAACTGAATTACACGCACATACACAAAAAAGACCATTAGATTCTAAGTGATTACTGTTTAAAATCCACTGCATCTATCTTTATATCCATTTATTTTCTTATTTGATTGACTTCAATTGCAACATATGTTGTATGCTGTACATGTGATCCTGTGGCCCTCTATTTAGTTGCGATCGAGTAAGTTCATAAGAGGATGCTTGTCAGTTTATTTGAATTTAAACTGTGCCCATGACATTCATATTATGTCAAAATAGAAAGTCACATTGCTGTTCGTTCTTTCTCCTGTGTCTCTTTGGTCCTAATATTTTGTGAATATGATTTGTTAATGTCTTGTGCAGTAGAAGACTCTGAACTCCAATGTGTGCCTGGTCGATTTGAATCAGTGGACGCATATGTTAGAGTATTTGAGCCCTTGCTTTTTGAGGAATGTCGTGCACAGCTGTATGGCACATGGGAGGAGTTAGCTGAAACAAATACACATGTAATGGTTCGTATAAAGAGTGTAGAGAGGCGTGAAAGAGGTATGCTACAACCTATCGATAGTAAGATTTTGCAGCTCCATGTCCAATTCTGTTGACAGAGAAATATTTTCATATCTTGTGTAGGATGGTATGATGTAATACTCCTTCCTGCAAGCGAGTGGAAATGGACATTTAAGGAGGGTGATGTTGCAGTTCTTTCAACTCCAAGACCTGGAACAGGTACTTTGTAGAAGTTGCATGTGATATTCTCATGTTTCTATGACCTTAAATGCTTTTACTTCTTTTTTTTGGGATTAATATTTATTTTTTGGTCAAACAGTTAGATCCAAGAGGAGCATTGCTTCCGCGAATGAAGTTGATGAGGAGCCTGAGATTTGTGGCCGTGTGGCAGGTACTGTTAGACGACATATTCCTGTAGATACTCGCGATCCTCCTGGTGCAATCCTTCATTTTTATGTTGGAGACTCATATGACTCTTACAGGTTAATATGCAAATTTTAGTTCTTTAGTTTCGTTGTCTTCTTTAAACAATGATATACCACTAAGTTAACATACCTGATGGTAATTTGTTTAAACTTCTCTTATCTTGTTTCTTTTCATCAGCAAGGTTGATGATGATCATATTTTAAGAAAACTCCAGCCTAGAGGTATCTGGTACCTGACTGTGCTTGGTTCTCTTGCAACAACTCAGCGGGAGTATGTTGCTCTGCATGCATTTTTCCGCCTTAATTTGCAGGTGAGAAACTTATGTGTCTTCAATAAATAAAGAGTATGTTATTGATAAAAATCATTTTTATGACAAGAAGTTTTTTTTTTTTTGTTGTGGGGGTACTTTTAGATGCAAACTGCAATCCTGAAGCCTGGTCCAGAACACTTCCCAAAGTATGAGCAACAAACCCCAGCCATGCCCGAATGCTTCACACAGAATTTTGTTGACCATTTGCATAGGACCTTCAATGGGCCCCAGCTGGGTGCAATCCAATGGGCAGCAATGCATACAGCTGCTGGAACTAGTAGTGGGATAACAAAGAGACAAGATCCTTGGCCTTTCACCCTTGTTCAAGGCCCTCCAGGAACTGGTAAAACACACACTGTTTGGGGAATGCTAAATGTCATACACTTGGTTCAATATCAGCATTACTATACTTCTTTACTTAAGAAACTAGCACCTCAGAGCTATAAGCAATCAAATGAGGGTAATGCTGACAACATCACTATGGGATCTATTGAAGAAGTCCTCCATAACATGGACCAGAACCTGTTCCGCTCTCTTTCAAAACTCTGTCCAAAACCCAGAATGCTAGTTTGTGCACCATCTAATGCTGCAACTGATGAGCTTCTTGCCCGTGTTCTTGACCGTGGATTTATTGATGGCGAAATGAAAGTTTATAGACCTGATGTTGCCAGAGTTGGGGTTGATTCACAGTCCCGTGCTGCCCAGGCAGTTTCTGTTGAGCGGAGAACTGAACTTCTTTTAATGAAGAGCCGTGAAGAAATTACAAAATGGATGCAAGACTTGAGAGGCCAGGAGGCTTATTTTTCTGCTCAGATAGCTGACCTTCAAAACAAGCTTAATTTTGCAGCTGTTGATGGTCGTTCTCAAGGCTCTGTTGGTGTTGATCCTGATGTTCTTATGGCTCGGGACCAAAACCGGGATGCATTGCTTCAGAACCTTGCTGCAGCTGTTGAAAGCAGGGATAAAGTTCTAGTTGAGATTTCTCGCCTTCTTATTCTTGAAGCTAGGTTTCGTTCTGGTAGCAACTTCAATATGGAAGAAGCTCGTGCTAGTCTTGAGGCAAGTTTTGCCAATGAAGCAGAGATTGTTTTTACTACTGTCTCAAGCAGTGGACGCAAATTATTCTCTCGTCTCACACATGGGTTTGACATGGTGGTTATTGATGAGGCAGCCCAAGCTAGTGAAGTAGCTGTTCTTCCTCCACTTGCTCTTGGTGCTGCGAGATGTGTTCTTGTTGGGGATCCTCAGCAGCTTCCTGCAACAGTTATTAGTAAAGCTGCAGGGACCTTGTTATATAGTAGAAGTCTTTTTGAAAGGTTTCAGCAAGCAGGATGCCCAACAATGCTATTATCTGTGCAGTACAGGATGCATCCTCAAATCCGGGATTTCCCTTCTCGTTACTTTTACCAAGGACGCCTTACTGACAGCGAAAGTGTTGCTAAACTGCCAGATGAAATATACTACAAGGATCCATTGCTTAGACCTTATGTATTCTATGATATTACTCATGGGAGAGAGTCCCAAAGGGGTGGCTCTGTATCATATCAAAACATCCATGAAGCACAATTTTGTCTTCAGTTGTATGAACATCTTCAGAAGACTGTGAAATCTTCAGGAATGGGAAGAGTAACAGTTGGCATAATCACACCATACAAACTGCAATTGAAATGCCTTCAACAGGAGTTTTCGGCCGTTTTAAAGTCAGAAGAAGGAAAAGATATTTATATTAATACTGTAGATGCTTTCCAAGGGCAGGAACGTGATGTCATTATCATGTCTTGTGTACGTGCCTCAAATCATGGTGTTGGCTTTGTTGCTGATATTCGGCGTATGAATGTTGCTCTTACTCGAGCAAGAAGGGCCTTATGGGTACAGTTTAGACCTTTTTCTTGTTCTTTTGTTATGATATTATGCTATCATGTTTATCCAGCTACTGCAGGTTTGACATTATCAAACTTAAACTTTACAGGTTATGGGGAATGCCAACTCTCTGGTGCAATCTGAAGACTGGGCTGCATTGGTTGATGATGCTAAAGCAAGGAATTGTTACATGGATATGGACTCTCTACCAAAAGATTTTTTTGTTTCAAAGGGAATCCAGGGAAAAGGGTCATCCGGTACAAGGGGCTTGAGATCTGGCATACCAAGACACAGGTCATATGATATGCATATGGAACTGAGATCAGCAACTCCAACAGAAGATGATGAGAATTCAGGCCCTTCGTTGATTTCTAGAAATGGTAACCATAGAAATTTTAGGCCCCCAATGGATAATCTATTAGATGATTATGATCGATCTGGTGATAGGGCAAGGGATAGCTGGCAGTTTGGCACGCAGAGAAAGCAGAGCTCTTCAGGGCTTACAGGGAAGAGAGACGCCTGATTGTTTTGTGGTTGTTTGTAATATCTTTGGGACTTAGGGTGGCCTTGGCAATGTTACTTGATCCCCTAAGGTGTGATCAAGAATTCTTGCAAGAAAGTGTTCAGAGGCTTGGCTCCTATGCTGCTTCTGAATGCAAGCTGGATCTAGGCCCCAATAGAGAGTTTTGAAAGGAATGGGTGAACCATAGTGGTGTCAGACTGGAGCAGAAAAACAATTGATCCGAGTAGTAGCTGATTCCTCTCAGTTTGTGCTAGGAGCTGGGTGCCTGTGCGTAGGTTATTTCATGTCGTGCCATCAGTCTGCCTGCAGACGGTACCATCAGTGGTAAGAAATATCTTCTGTTGTATGCCACTTAGTCTTTATTAGAGCTTTTGGTGTTGATTGTTTCATGCACAATTGAAATGTAATACAGGGTTTTGCTGTTGGCATAAGCTCGATAGTCTACAATGCATGGGATGTCACTTTTAAGCTGTAGTGACAAAAACTGGATTGAAGCGAAGGTAGAGACGACATCACTGTTTGGATGGGGCTTGGGAGGGGGAGAAGAGTAAACAGCTGCCGAATCAAAAGCCTTAAATTAGCCCAATGGCCGACCTGAAAGTTGTATGAGCTAAGCTTCTTTTTAAGTTGAATTTTTAGGCTGTGCACATGACTCAGTATAAGTGTGTACTTGTGACCTGCTTGGACGCCCCTTGTTATGTGGGACCACGCGGGTTGCAACTGCAAGAGAGCTGGTTACCTTCTTGGACATCTCCTGTTACGGAGTCTGCATGCATCCACGCGACGTAAGTGAGTTGACATTTGCAGGAAATTGGCAGCTCCCTTTCAACGGAAGATGGTAAATGACGATCTTTTTGCTGGCATGAACATTAAAATCTATAATGCGCCGGAACTAAGTAGATAATAGTTGTTCGCTAAAGCATGTGGCCTGAAGGTGATTGAGAAATGTTTCAAGATTGGAGTTTTGATAGTAGTAGCTCAATAAAAGCTTCTGCCTGGGACGCCATTATTTACAGTTAACATCATGTGAAGATGGTTGGTTTGTCCAATTTAACGAATCAGAATGTTTCCATATAAAGTTGACAAGGGTTTTGATAATGTTTGGATTTATGGAAAACTTCAGGCGGTCTCACATCTGAGCTCAGGAACTGGCGAATACGATGGCGTGCAATGTATGAAAAAGGAAGATTGACCAGACAGCGATTGAAGAATGCTGCCTCACTGTACATGGCAACTAACAAACGATGTGACTGAGCACTATTAGGGGAAGACTAATAGAAGTTAGATCCTAGAGTGATGCAACTATATATATACATGGAGCGGGTATAAACTTGTATCTTATATCAGCTGGTAATATCATAATCGCGAATGGCGAAGGTATTTGGAATTCTTGTTGCTGCGGAGCATGGTGAGTCCATTGACGTATGTTTGGACGTATCAAACTCTGAATTAGTGAAGTCTTGTTACTGCCAGACCATAAGATTGTGCAAATGTTATGATGTTATTATTCCTGTTTTTCCAGCGGGTTGAGTAATAAAATCCTATGTTTAAGGCAATGCTTTTGGAAATGGAAACAAGAAAAAGAGAACTTCGTCTCTTCTCTTTCTGTAGGCTTTTCATGTCGCATTTCTTGCACCATTGTCAACAAGACCATTATGATAAATGTGTTTCGGGGATACAAGAGACCCTATGTTTTCATTGCGTTTTTTAAACTTTTTTTTCCGTTTCTAAATTCAGTAAATTATTTATTTTATTTTTTACATTCAATAAAATTTCTTTTTTATAATCTACAAAAATTTTGATTTTTGGTTTTTGGTCATAATCAATTTTATCATTAATTAGATATATATCAGTTATTAGACATTAGTTACCAATAACAATTATAACTAAATTACTTAATTTAATCTAACTTTTATAACTGGTTTAAATTTTGTCTTGGAAAATAAAAATATTTAAAATTTAAGTAAATAATATTTATTTAAATATTACTTTGTAAATAAATTTTACTTATTTAATTGTTTATATTAACAAAATAGAATAAAATTTATTCGAATATTTATTAACAGATATTGTATATGAGATCAAAATAAAATTATCTATTTAATAAATTTGTATTAAATAAATTATTAACACTAATAACAATAGACTTTTTGTTTTTAAAAATAGTTATTGTTTTAGATGTTTTATATTTTAAATTTTAAAATTTAAATATATTTCTATATCAATAAAAATAAAAATAGAATAATATTTAATATAATTACTAATTCCAAACTGAACTTGAAAGCCATATTTCAATTAAAACGTTTTCGAGATGCCATTGCCAATCCACGTACACAAAGACGGATAAAACAAACCCCCCTGCTGACCTATTGCATCCCCTGTTGACGCTTCCACATCTGTAAAAGCCTCAATCCTGCGTTTGTTCTCTGGCATAAACAAGATCAACTTCTGCTTAGATGGCTGCATGCCTCTTTGACTGTTAACGTGTTCTCTAATGTTGCTCGGCACACGACTTGTACGCCCACTTGGAAAGCTCTCCGTGATAATTTTTCGACAATCATTCTGCTCGTAAGTGTTTCAATCATTTTAACAAAAATTATCACCCTCCAAAACTGATCATTATGCCACTTATGCGGCTGCCTAAACCGACCAAGAATGGTATCTTGATACTGGTGCCATATACCATATAACCAACAATCATGCTAATCTACATTTTCTTATATAGGTCCAGATCAAGTTCGTGTTGGAAACAGGGCACGTTTGCAAATTTCTCATACTGGAACTTCCTTTTTGAAAATGATTTTGGATCTTTACTTTGAAAATGTGTTTTTCGTTTCCCTTCTACCACAAAGAATCTTTTTAAGTGTTTCGAGTTTATGTGACGATAATCACGTTTCCGTTAAATTTGACCCATCTTCTTATATCGTGAAGGATCTCAAAACGAGATCAGGCGCCCTATCACATTGGCATTGTATCTCATTCTAGTCGTCATCTCCACTAGCTTTTGTTATTCGAGTTTTGTTAAGTCTATGAAATTAGCGTCTTGGTCATCCATCCTCTTTAGTGCTTAAGAAATTTCATTTTAGTCTTAGTTCTGTTAGCGGTGCAAAAACTTTTTATCTTTTTGTAATTCATGTAGGCTAGGTAAGAGTCACACTTTTACCTTATCAATTGTCTGCAATAATTTATTCTAGTTCACTTCGTTTAATTCATTAGTATATTTGGGTCCATTTCCTTTTACTTCAACTTATATTCATTTCTAATATATCACCCTTTTTTTTTGGAAGAATGGTACTAATACATCACTTATGTTGATACTTATAGTCGCTACACTTGGTTTTATCTACTTGTTCATAAATCTAATGCTTTCTATATTTTTTAGAAATTTAAGAGGCATGTTGAAAATATCTTTAACATCAAAATTGAAAACTTTCGAGTGATTAAGGTGGCGAATTCTGTAGACTATCACAAATCTTGGATTCTTGTGGCATTACCAATTGTGTTTCTTGTCCCTCATCCCCAAAATAGTCTAGTTAAAAATCTTCGTATGGTTGAAATTAGTCTCTCTCTTCTCACTCTTGTGTTTATACATCCAGAATATTGGGATGATGCCAATCTATTTGATTAATCATTTGCTCTCACCAGTTTAAAAGATCGATCTTCATGGCAGCATCTTTCTCATCTACATTGTTATTCTCTAATGACACCCAAGAAGTGAGTGAATCGAGTGAATTTAAGATTTTAATTAAAGTTTATTAACTTATAAAAAATGCCTATAAATTATTACGCATACATAAAAATAAAAGTAAACAAATTTAATTATGCTTGTAAGCAACAAAGTACAGAGTAAAAGAAGAAAAATGCAAATTGATTTATAGTGATTTGATAAACAATCTTTGCCTACACCCACTCTAAGGACTCATCTTAAATGTCTACTATAATTTTTCTTTTATTGCAAAAAATACTCTTTGTACGATCTTTTATTTGGGCAAAGAGGACCCTTATTTTTCAATCTTTCTTCAATGTAAAGAGGAACCTCGAATTACTTTTAGATAAACCCAATACGATGATCACACACCTAAAAAATAGCTTACAGTTCAAACTTGCTCATTTAGATATTTTGATATCAAAAAAAGGCTCACACACTAAAAATGAAACAATGAATGCTCAAAAGATTGAAAAATGTTTAGAAATGCATATATAGGTCACTCAAAAGCTTCTTGATGCTAAAACCAATGAGAAAACACCTATCTATGATATTTTGGGACCCAAAATAGTCATCGGAGCTTGGAACTAATTGTTACAACGACTATATTCCATACTAGTCGACTAGTATGCATTAAAAACTTCAAATTCATTACTCGTTGAAACATTGGTCGACCAATAAAGAATACCCATTGATCAATACACTAGAATGGTCAATTAGTGCATCAACCAGTGTTACAACAAACTCTAGATACTTCAAATTTAATAGCTTTAACCTATATTGGTCAACCAAACACCCCAAAAACATAATTTTAACTCCTTTAAATACTTAAACTTAATTTGATTAATGTAAATATGCTATAAAACGAAATGAAATGTTTATGCATGTTGAGCCTTTTAAACTATCAAAGATAAGCAAGATGAGCTTACAATAAGTAGTACATGAAATAATCTCGATGTACCTTGATCTTCTTCTTAACTTGATCTTGATTTTGAGATTGCAAACATCATCTTTTCTATTATAATCCTTTAATTCCATAAGATTTTGTTCTTATATTCCTTCTCATCAACAACATTAAAATCGTTAGCGAAATCTCAATTGTAACCTCCCTTGGCTCAACAATTCCTCCCATTTTGATAATGACAAAACATTTGTGATACTAGAAAGTAGTATGAGAATTTTAATTAGAAAGATAAACGATCCATATCAAGATAATAACTAGCTCTCCCTTAACTCATTCATAAAACATATACTAGTATCATAACCATAATTTACTATTTAGAGCAAGATTTAACAAAAATATTCATTATCAAAGAAATATATATGTATGTATGTATGTATATATATATATATATATATATATATATATATATACATAAATATTTGTTCAACACATAAATGATATAGAAAAATTGTTCATCTTATAGAGAGAAGTTAAAAATAACAAGTAACAAATACTCCTTTCTGAATGTAACATTTCCCTATATTGTCACAAAAATTAGTATCTTCCTTTTTAGAAACACAAAAATAATCAATTAACTAGAAGGGAAATTGAGACTCAATTAGACTGTATAGGTCATTAAGTGGATGCATCGTGATGTCTTTGAAAGAATCAAACTCTAACTAGCAATATGGTGAGTTTATACTTAGTGACCACTAGATGAGCTTCTAGTGGATGGCGATGATGTGATTGTGAAGTGGTGGCCTCATCCTCTACAGGTAGCTCTATGTTGTAGCTCAAAAGAGTTTTAATCAGAGTTATCAGCATATGGCAGAGCCTCATGTATAAGTGATGGTTGATAAGGGTGAAGTTGTTGCTAATGATGTGGTCTGGTCATTTGACCATCTATCAATATATATCCCATGCGATTAAGGGTAGTAGAGTCAAAGAAGAAATCAAAGTCAATCTCCTCACCAACTAGAGGAATATGAAAGTGACGAAAGATGAGACTAAGAATGAGGGCATATGAGATGTTTTGTTTTCTCTTTTTGGTTTGATGGAAGTGGACCATTTTAAGAAAAAGAAAGTGAACAACGTGAATAGAGTTTCTTAGTATAAGAGTGGATAGGAACCACAGATCATCATGCCCTAAGAAGGTAAAATACCTGCTGGTGGAGATAAAATTATATTTGATGAAAAGGTGGTGTAAACGAGGAATATCATTAAGGTTAAGAACATCACCAGGTTTTTTTTTTTTTGGATATTTGTATCAGGGCACTCAAGATAATATTGACTCTATTAGGGACAAAATATGGGCAATTGGTATATTTTATATCACAAGTATAATAAAAAGGGGGTTCAGAAATGGGGATGCCTAGGATCTCATTTATGGAATTAAAGGTGAGATGAATGTTAATGCTACATATGGTGGAGAAGATTTGGGCATCGCCTTAAATTATTTTAGGATGAAGATTTGTATAGAAAAGCTTAACATTGGTGGGACTTATCCTATAAGTTGTTGTAATAGGGGATTCCCACCTTTGATCAATGAAGGAATGTACAAGACCATAATCCTTAAATTATTCTAAACTAGAAGGAGATATAATGTAGTTCTCACTGAGATCATGAGACGCATAATCTTGATATTGAATCAAAGTTAAAGTTAGTATTAAAGGGTGTATAGGTAGCCTTACATCGAGTGATAGTCTTAGGTGTACAATTATGGTTTCCTCTAGTTCTAACCATGAGTGTAAGAGAGTACTAAATATGAAATATTTCTTATAAAAGAGAAGATATTATTTCTAAAATCTTATGTCTATAAATTTTAAGTAAAAATTTAACATGCATAACATAGATAAGTAACAGATGCATATAAGAACAAAAATAGGCAACAAAAGGACTTTTTATTGAGTTAAGAAGGCATCAAAGGCATGTCAATTGGAAAAACCTAGAATCTCCAATTCCCTAATGAAATTTATGATAAATAATTAAACAATGAAACAATCCAGATGCAATTGAATGCAATTTATAACTAAAAGACTTTAAAACAATGTTTAATTGAATGAACGAAGCTTTAATTTTGATAATTGATGCAAAAATAAGAAATTTTCAATTATCATATAGGCAAAATGATCAAAAAGTTTGATTTGGACAACATTAAACTTAATGCAAGGCAACTGACAATAAAAAAGGCTTAAACCAATTATCAATTGAATTAAGAACAATTTTGAAAAGTAATACATAAAAATAAATCCTCAAAATTGATTTAGGCAAAATTTCAGTTCAAAAAATTCAAACATAATTCAATTCAATTGAGAGTCAAAAAAGCTTAAATTAGTCATAAATTGAACCAAAGATCCTCCAATTTTGAAGATTTCAGTTCAAATCACATAAAATTAGGTGATTCTCAATTTTAGAACTCTAATTTGTCCTACATGTCAAATTGGTGTGATTAAATGTGTAGTTTGTGAAATTGAACGCATGAGTGGCCACAAACATGTTGTAAAATGAAATGAAAATTTAAAGGAATTGCTAGTTGAATAAGGAAATTTGAAATTTTGGAAGCTTAGAGTCTACTTTTATAATTAGAGAATGAATTGAGCATAACAGAGGAAGGAGAAACCACCGTGGAGTGTTAGAAAGCTTAATAGAGGTGGGGATGTTATTTGAATCTTATAAAAGAAGTGTAGTAGACGTTGAAAGAGATGAGATTTATTCAGGCACTTTTTAGATGGTTTTAGGAGGAGATGGGCAAGGAGTGGATAGGAGAAGAACAAAAGAGTGATATTCGAAGTGGAAGAGAATTTATAGGCAAAGACTAAGTGTATTTTGCAGAGAGGGAAAGAGGGAGGCGAGAGTTTTTGATAAGAAAAAGGCGATCAAAAGTAATTTAGGGATCAATAATATTGATTTAGCAGTTAGAGACATTGGCTGACCACTTAGGGCGTCTGGTCAACTAATATATAAAATTGGACTCCCCCCTAGCCATCAAGAAAGAAAAGATATTCTAGTGTTACCATTATTGGTCTTCTACTGAGGATTACTGGTCGACTAGTGGGACTAGATAGGCAACCAATTATGCAAACATATAAGGAGAAAACTCTAGGGAGAAAATGAATTCAATGGTTTGGGATATTGGTTACCAATCTGGTATATTAGTCAACCATTAACATTAAAGCTTTTAAAGATCAAATTAAATCGAAAAAAAACATAAAATGCATTTATCTAAAGGAATTTCTATCAATCATCCTTAATTCTTGTCTAATGGAATGAAATCTATCCTCACTCATTGTTTAGTAAAAGTGTCTGTCAATTGGTGTTGTGTATATATGAACTCTAATTCAATTTCTCCATTTTTCATATGATCTCTAATACAATGACGTTTAATTTCTATGTTATTAGTCCTAGAATGTTGAATATGATTCTTTTTGAGGCAAATGACACTAGTATTATCACATTTAGTTGGTATTTTAGTAAGATCAAATCTATATTCTCTAAGTTGATATCCAAACCAAAAAATTTGAGCACAACAACTACCAAACTACTATTGATAAATGAACTGAATTTTATTTCTTACTAAATAAAGAAACTATTGCATTTCCTAAGATTGACAAGTTCTAGATGTGATCTTTCTATTTAAAAGACTAGTAGCAAAATGTGCATTTGAATAATTAATTGAGTCAAAAAATGTATTTTTAGGGTACCAAAGTCCTAATGAAATGATTCCATATAAGTATTTAAAGATGCACTTAACGACTAATAATGTGATTCTCTAAGACTTGATTGAAATCTGGCATATAGGTAAATACTAAACATGATATCAGGCCTACTTACAATAAGATAAAGTAAGCTACTAATCATACCTTGATAGAGCTTTATATCTACTAGCTTACCCTCTTCATCTTTGTTCAATTTATTGTAATGCTCATAAGTGTCCCCAGTGGTTAAATTTAATCCATTCTAAAGTGTTCGAGTAGTTCTTTGGTGTACTTTGCTTGATTTATAAAGATACAATCCTTCATTTGTTTAATTTAGAGTATAAAAAAGAAGTTAAATTGTCCTATCATACTCATCTCGAACTCCCTACTCATATACTTTTACACATATTCTCATTAGTAACACTAAAATTAATATCATAAACATAAAATTGAATAATTAGGATATCAGACTTTTGCATTTTAATACAAATTGTAGTGTCAACTTTGCCTTTATAGAATCCATTTTCTAAAACAAATGCACTTAGCCTATTATACCAAGCTCTAGGGGCTTATTTTAAACCATATAATGCTTTAGAAAGTTTATAGATATGTTTGGGTGCATCATGTCTTTCAAAACTTAGAGGTTGGTTAACATAAAGTTCTTCTTGAATTAAGCCAATTAAAATGCACTTGTAACATCCATTTGAAACAATATGAAATTCATATAGGATCTAAATGCAAACAAAAGTCTAATGGCTTCTAGCTTAGCCACTAGAGTAAAAAGTTTCCTTGCATTTTATATCCTCCTTTTGATTGTAGCCTTTTGCTACCAACCTAGTTTTATTTCTCACAATAGTACCTGATTCATCTAATTTATTCATTTTAAATTGGTGTAACTCTTTATTCATAGCTTGAACCTAACTTTCATAATAAAAGGCCTCTTTCATTGTCCTCAACTTGATAAACAAAAGCAAGATGAGTAAATCTTTAATATGGGATATAATGATTACCACTTATAGAACATCAACTAAAAATTGATTAGGAGGATGGATTCTCTTGAATATCCAATTTCTTGGAAGTTCCTCATCCTTCTTGTTTCCCCCATTTAGTTTAACAATGAGTTTATGAGCGATTTGTTGGTGATCAGTTTTGTTTCCTTCAGGGGCTAGTGACTCTAGTTCTTTGCATATACATATATCATCATCTTTAAGATCTTTTTTAAATATAAGTGGGTAGATTTATCAAACGCAACATACATATATTCTTCAATATAAGGCTTTTCCTATTAAATACCCTGTATGCTTTGCTAGATAAGGAATAGACAAGAAAAATCCCTAATTTGCAATCAAATTTCCCTAAGTTATCTCTAGTATTAAAAATATAGCACTTACAACTAAAAAATTTGAAGTAAATGATTTTTGGCTTCTTCTCTTACCAAATTTCATAGGGTTTTTATCTATGGTTAGTATTATGTAGAGTCTATTTAAAATATGACATACAATGGCGACTACCGCTGTTCAAAAATACATAGGAAGATTATACTCACTGTTCATAGACATTTCTTATAATTTTATATTTTTCCTTTCAATAACTTTATTTTACTAAGGGGTTTCTGGTGAAGAAAAATTGTGAAAGATACCATTATCCTCATAAAAAAGTTTAAAACTTTTCATTTTCAAATTCCTTACTTTAGTCACTCTTAATAGACATAATAGAAATTACTTTCCATTTTATACCCTTTTGAAAAATTTGACAAATGCCTAAAAATATTCATCTTTGTTTGCTAAGAATAAAACCCAAATGAATCTATTAAAATGATTAACTATGACCAAAGCATAAAATTACGACCTAAGCTGGCAATCCTCGGTGGCTCAAACAAATCCATTTGAAGTAACTGTAAAAATCTAGTGGAAGTTACCATCTTTCTACTTTTGAATGAGCTTTTGGTTTGCTTTCCCATTGGCAAGCTCCACAATTCTTGTCTTTCTCAAATTTTACATTTAGAAGCCCATTTATAAGTTGTTTGGAGTTGAGGCTAGAGATGAGGTCCATGTTTTCATGTCCATGTCTCCTATGCCAAATCCATGCATATTCACTAATAGAAATTAGACACTTTATATCTTGGTTAAAAACAATCATTAAGATCAATTGTATATGTTTTCTTCTTCTTTTTTCCAAAAAAATGCAATCTATTGTCAACTACTCTAGATACAATGTATGATCTCTCTTTAAAGCATAGTTTATAGCCTTTCTTCACATAATTAGCTCATACTTAATAAGTTATGCTTCAATCCATCAACTAAGAGCATATTATCAATAATTGTCTGGTCTTCTTACCAACTTGTCGATGCCAATTATCTTACCTTTAGCATTATCTTCAAAAGTGACGAATCCCCCATTTGTCCTTAAAAATTGAAATTAGGATGCACCACCAATTATATTTCTTGAGTATCCACTATTTATGTACAATTTGTTCCTCTTTTCTTAAAGGCCTACAAAACAATCCAATTAATGTATTTTAGGTACCCAAATGAGCTTGGTCCTTGGTTATTAGTCTCTTTCTTCTTTTTATGTCCATATTTACCATAAAAGTAACATACCATGTCATATGATTTGATAGTATGGTGATCACCACAACTATGATGCATGAATGCATTCCTTGTTCTTCTATGTGCATATGATTCATCTAAACTTCTTCTTTGTGCAATTGATTTGAATGCTCTCTTTGGCTAATGAAATGTTCCAACATAATTATATGCACGAACATGTCTCTTTTACTATAATGATGCATGAGTGGAGTGTGAACTTGTGCCATATATTATGCTTGGTGTAAGGTCTAACATGACATGACTTGAGTGAATTTATATGTTATGATATGTTTTTATATAGAAGTTATACTTATTCTTTCCTTGAGAGTGTTGAACTCTTCGTCTAAATTATCAGTGATAAATAAAACCATAAGGTTGAGTCTTAACGTAAGCCCTAATGGATGTGTCATATATATGCTTAGATGTAGATGTTCTATGTTCATTTGTCATCTTAAGCATTGGTTCTCCACTACGTAAATTCTTTCCTAGGACAAAAGTGGTTTTGGCGTTGGAAGCATTCCCATGACTATCCGATTACATGCCTATTATTAGAAATCTTTTGAGATCCTAGCATGTTTTTCTAGTTTCTCACTTCCTTCATTGAATTTCGGCAATGAATCCTTGAGAGAATCAACTTCCTTCTTCAATTCTTCACTCTTATGCTTTAAAGTGTCTAAATTATGATTATCTACTGTAGCTACACCTTTAGAAGCTTTAATGTTATGCAATTCACTCTTTATCTTTTCATTTTTCACTCATGCATGCATCTAGATTCTTTTGAACTTCTTTGAGTTTAGAAGAAATCTCTTTTCTTTTTCATATTCATAATTTTAAGATTATAAAAAAAAACTTATTATATGTCAAATTGATGTTACTTTTATCATTATCACATCAATTACAGTTAGAGAGTACCTCATTACAAATTTTGCAATGAAACACATGTAAACTATTTCTCCTTCCAAATGTTCACTTTTGGTGTCACTTGTGTCACCCAAGTGGAGGCTTTGAGTACCTTCTTTTTACCTTTTTCTTTCTTCTCCTTCTAGTCAATTATTTCATGCTTGTCGCTTTCTTTGGGGAGAAGGCATTGAGACTTCATGTGTCCAAATTTTCTACATTTAAAGCAAATAATATTATTTGATTTACATTTTGAATCCATCTTACTACCTTTTTAGTCTTTTCTTCTTGAGGAGTTCTTCTTAAAGAATTTTTTTAATTTTTTAGTGATTAGAACAATACCTTCGTCATCATTTTCACTTGATGGTATCTCTTCCTTGTCACTTGATTCTTTCTTTGAGAATTTGAATGTTATGTTTTTTCAAAAGTGTTATTTCTTCTTGCATTTTCTAGAGCCTTATTCTGGAGGTAAAAAGAGACCGCAAGGTCCTCCAATGGCAGAGTTGTTAGGTCTTTATCTTCTTGTATAACCATCACTTTAGCTTCTCATATTTTCTGTAGCGACCAAAGCAACTTTCTCTCCATTTCAAGGTTAATATAGGTCTTTTCAAGACCCTTAAGAGCAATGATAATATCAATAAATCTAGTATACATACTAGAAATACTTTCATCATGTTTTGTTTTGAACAATTCATATTAGTAAGTTAGGACGCTAACTTTATTTGTTCCTTCATAAGTAACTTCTAGTGTATGACAAATTTCATGACCGATTTCATACGTAGATGCTATATAGAATTCATTTCATTTCAATGCATAAAACCAAAATATACATAACTTTACTATATAAAGAGGTTAATCTTTTGTTTCGGGGATCCCATTACTCTTTCAACTTAGAAATTTTATATTGTCTATAATTCTAATAGGAATGTATGGAATAATTGAAATAATTTGCTATAAATTAAAATTTTCAGTGATCAAGAAAATTTTCATTCTTGTTTTCTAAAAGGAAGTCATTTCCATCAAAGAAAAAGACTCTATTAATGTTTTGACCCTTTTGGTTAAAGGATGATGAAGATGCTCCTAAGTAAGCCATTATGACCTTTGCTATAGGATTTTATTTTAAATACTAATCATATAAACCCACTCTGTTATCACCTTTTATTCTTTAATGGGAGAATAAGGTGAATTCAACGTTTTAGTTAAAGTATACTAACTTACAAAACAATGTCAACAAATTGTGTTGGGTTTATTTAAATTATGATCACACACCCCAAAAATAGCTTACAACATAAATAAAAGAATAAAATAAAAGTGAATGAATTTAATTATGCTTGTAAAAAATAAAGTAAAAATTAAGGGAAGAAAAATGCAAACCGATTTATAGTGGTTCAGCAAACAATTCTTACCTATTTCTATTCCTGATATTTACCTTGGATTTTTGTTATAAGTCTTCTTTCACGACAAAAAATAACCTTTGTACAATCTTTTATTTTGGGAAAAAGGAACCCTAAACTACTTTTTGATAAACCCAAAACAATGGTCACACACCCTAAATATCTTGCAACTAAAACTTGCTCACTTGGATACTTTGATAACCACAAAAGGCTGACATATTAAAAATGAGACAATGAATGCTTAAATGATTGAGAAATTCTTAGAAATGTGGGTATAGGACACTCAAAATATTCTTGATGCTAAAACCTGTGAGAAAACACCTTTTGAGAGTGTTTTGAGACCTAAAATAGCCATTGAACCCAAGAACTAGCTATTACTAGAGCTATATTTGATATTGGTAGAACAATATGCGTTAAAAGCTATAGATTCACTATTTGTTGGAATACGAGTTGACCAATATGATAGATTGATTAACTATTGCATCAACCAATGTTATAACAAACTTTAGATACTTCAAATTTAATAGTTTTAATTTATATTAATTAGTCAATCATTAATCCATATAGGTCGACCAATCACCCCAAAAACATAAGTTTAACTGTTTTAAATACTTAATTTAATTAATGTCATTATGATTAACAACAACAACAACAACGTCACAGTAAAAGTATTCCCCAAAAAGTTTCTCAAAGATTATTTTTAAAATCGAGAGGCTTTTATACTAAAAATGAAAGCTTTAATATATTTTTATGAATGTAAAGACTCATGTTATAAAATGAATTGAAATTTTCATACATGGTAAACCTTTTAAACTATCAAAGATAAGCAAGATGAGTTTACCAGAAGTAATGCATGAAATAACCTTGATAAATCTTGATCTTCTTCTTGACTTAATCTTGATATTGAAGTTTGCAAACATTGTCTCTTCTATCATAATCCTTTGAAACAATAATATTTTGATCTCCTACTTCTTTTCCTTAATAACATTAAAATCGTTAGCATTACTTATATTTTGTTATCATCAAAAATTCGATTTGATACTTCCTTGGTTTCACATACATGTTTTTGGGTTTGTATTTTTTTTCCAAACCTTCATCATTTTAATTCTCACAAAATATAAATTTGATATAACGAGTGTGTTTTTAGGCTACATTCCCATGCATAAAGGATACTAGTGTCTTGATATTTCCAGAAATCGAGTTCTTATCTCTCTTGATGTTATATTCAATGGATCTTTTTTTTTGTTTTCAGAAATTTTTATGCACGCTTTATCTCAGGACTCTCACGATCATCATCTAGGCTCGCACTTTAATGTCCAGTCAACATTACTCTTGTAGCTCCATAAACTCACTCAATAAATCACACCTACCAATGTCCAGCTCGTTGCCACTTACTTTCAGCTTGATTCGTATGCTCAAGCTTCCGCGTCTCATTCTCCCTGAGTTGTTTTGGATTTTAGACTTGATATTGGTTTTGAGGCCTCTTTGTCAACAAACCCAGCCTCTTTAAGCTCTTTCATTTCTAGTTTAACAAGTTTAATTTCATGCCCAAAACCTATTGCATGACCTAAGACCCTTTCTCGACTTAGTTTATAACCCAAGGTTAACCTTACACTACCTAATATTCATCATACTCCAGGCTCCACCAATGTCCATCCTATGGTTACGAGAGCTAAAGGTCAATGCTTGTAAACTGATCCTTTAGTAAATGTAACTTCTTTGGATACTCTCGATGCTAACTGAATTGACTTGTTATAGATAGGCTCACAAATATGAGAAGTGGCGGGCTACAATGTCTGAAGAATTTAATTCACTAATTCAGAATGGTACATGGACACTTGTTAGACCGATGGCAGTATTAAGCGGTATAAGGCTCTCATGGTTGCTAAGGGTTTCTATCGGATTGAAGGATTAGATTACTATGAAACTTCTAGTCATGTTATTAAACTGATAACCAATCGTGTTATTCTCTCTATTGTAATTTCTTATAATTGGCCTATATAGCAACTTGATGTGAAAAATGCTTTCTTGTATGGAGTTCTACACAAGGAAGTTTACATGACTCAACCTTCAAGGTTTGTTGACAAACATTGTCCATCCTATGTCTGTAAACTCCATAAAGCAATTTATGGTTTAAAACAGGCTTTACAAGAATGGTATAATCAACTCATAGCAAAGCTTTTTAGGTTTGGATTGTTTGCAAATGTTAGTGCTACGTATCTGTTTATTTGGTTTCCTTCTGATAGTGTTATGTTTGTTCTTATTCACGTTAATGACTTCCTATTTATGGGAAACAATACCAAAGCCATTTTTGCTCTCATTGTTGCACTAAGAAAGGAGTTTATCTTGAAAGATCTTGGGCGACTTCATTATTTCCTTGGTGTTGAAGCTTTTTGAACGCCCACTAACTTGTATCTCATTCAGTATAAGTTGATCATTAATCTTTCACGTCAAACCAAGAAAGTGAGTCTAAAATTCAAAACTTACCAATGGTGGTAACAAATAACTCTCTAAATTCAATTGTGACTCTTTTTCGGATAAAGAGACTATATCACAGTACGTTGGATAATCTACAATATCTCTCTCACTCGTCCAAAATTCACTTTTTTGTCAATAAATGAAATCAGTTGATGCAGTTTTTAATTATAGTTTATTGACAAGCTATCAAAAGGTTTCTAATTATAATTTTGTTATGTTCTGTCTCCATTTTTTTGTCTCATTCCATTTCTACATATTGAAGACAGTAACTAAAAGCAGCGTAACAGAACACTTTACTTTCTCTTATACAGATTGGTCCCTAATCCTAGAGATTGTCGTTTTACAACTAGACTTTGTGTATTTCTTAGTCCTACCCTAATTTCATGGGCCTCTAAGAAACAATATGTGGTTGCTGGTTGAATATCGGGCTCTAGGATACGCAGCTATTGAGGTAGCATTATTGAAACCTCACTTTATTGAGCTTTATATTCCTTTTTCCTCCTTTCCCGTCTTGTGTTATGATAATCTTATGTCTATATATTCGTTATTGTTAATTTAATTTTTACACATATGCCTATCTGTCTAATTCCTTTCTTTTGAAGACCAAATTGTGACATGAAAGCTCTTGATGAAGTGATTATAAGGGAACACAGTTTACGGAGTAATTATAGGTATTTGAGATGTTGTCCACTTAGATATATATATATATATTTATATATATTGTATTCTTGGGCTGTACATACAATTCACATATTCTTCATTTTATCTATTTCTCTGTTATTGTTTCTCCATTTTTTTCTTATCTATAATTATCTATTTAATAAATGTATTTTAAATTTAAAATATTATAAAATCCATAAATTTCAAAATTTAGAATCGATATATATATATATATATATATATATATAATTTTTAAATATCAAACATTTAGTTTTAAAATATTGATAAACAAATAATAGTATCAATTTACATATTTTTACTTAAACAATTATTTATTTAAATATAATAATAAATAGACTAAACAATATATAAAAGATTAAAATAAAATTATTTAGGTTTATATTTTGTTTAACATTTAATTATTATTATTATTATTATTAAAGTATAACTATATTTAATGTTAACAATCAAATAAAATTTTTTAAAAATTAAACAAAAAGATGACATGAAAATAGTTCTGAGATTTTTCTACCACCTGTAACTATGCAGAAACTCTAGAATCTAGATTTCTTGAAGGAGCTTCATTGCCACCACTTTACAGCACACAGAGAAGATGTGATCCAGGTTGGATTCCCTTGCGACTTTGACCACTAAGCTTATAATTATCTAAACAACCAACGCCAATGACCACACCACAAGCAAAGGCGTTTCTAGACCTTTTTGATATAATTAATTATTGATGACCATATCATGGGGAAAATCAGAACGCCAAGAAACAAAGATTGATACGTCAGACAAACCATCGAAACACCAATACTCTACTTCCGGACAACATAAAAGCTTTTGACTCCTTCCTCGCAAGGCAATGAGGCAGACTCCGTTATCATATCCTTATTCCCCCCCTCTCTTCAACTAATGAGTCCCATCCTTGAAAATCCATGTAACATTCAATAAAAATCTAAACTTTACCATACCCTTTTCACTATTTCTATCTCTAAGACTTTTGGCCCGCTTTCTGTGGTTTTTACCCGCCAAGGATCTTCCATCCTCCCGAAAGAATCGCTCTTCTCTGTTCTCTTAGATTCCAGTTGCTGAATCTATCAGGTTCCTTCATCGATTTTAGTTCTTCCTCGTCTTTTTCTTGGTAACTTGCGTGCTTTTTAAGTTGCATATAGATTGTGTTTGATTTGATATTTTCTGTGAAATCAATGTCTTTGTTTAACAGGCGCGACCCAATAATAAATTTAAGTGATCCGAACGAAATTTGTATAGTTGAGATTTAAGTGGAAGCCCAGCCTATTCTTTTAAAGGATTAAGAAACTGAAGGCGATAAAAAAGGGAAAACTTGTTTTTATTTTTGTTATTCTCTAATAAATTGGTCAAGGAAATTGTTTGCTATCTTCAACGAGATGAACATTTTATGATTTTGTTTGAGAGGGAAACAAAAAAAACCTAAAATGGCAGGTCTGAAGCCCGTGATTATCGATTTATATATATATTTAGTGTACATGGGGTTTGCAAATTACGCACCCTGGATAGTCAATTGGCGAGTAGCGATTCATAACCAAGTAATTCCTGTGGTGTATGTAATTCTTCTCTATCGATCTACCATCCCTTAAGTCACAGCCCCTTGCCGCAAAGTTGTGACCTTTCAATTGTTAGGATTATGAGAACTTTCTTTACCAGTTGCACCAGGTCGAAAGTTTTGTGTATATGCAAACCGTTTGCATTGCAGCACTGGCTAGATTTTGGATGGAAATTTTTTCTTGTTCTTGCCTTCTGTGTCATTAAACATATCAGTTGGTGTTCTTGGCCACTGGATCAAGTGGGTTCTTCCACACATACGCCAGCCCTATAAAGTTTAAATGCCTAATTAATTTAAAACTTTGAAGGATCATTTTCGTGACATAAAATCGTAATTGTCAAGTACTCAAGTCATCATTTTCCAGTGAGCTTATTCAATGGTCGATATTTTTGGGAGGAGCCACAATCCGGAGTGACTCTGCTTTTACGTACGCTTAGTTACAATGATTTATTTCTTAAACCTAACTTATTAATATATCAAAATTGAAGAACTAACATAAATTTGATTGCTCCCATTCTCTGTCAATATAGTTTCCTCGAGGATTGTTAACTATAAAATAAAATACTCTCTTTATTTGCTAGTTTACACATTCTTCCCCAAACGGTAGATGTCAAGCTTGAGTGTTTATTACATTTTCCAGGCCCTATGTAAATCTTTAATTGCAGATTGAAGGGTAAAGAGTGAAGTTATCATCCCTCTTTTCAGATTTGATTGACAAACATTGATCACTGTAAACCAGCTTTAATACTGTAGTTTGAACTGTCTTAAGTTTGTCCAAAAGCGGTGAGCCCAAATATTTCTTCTCATTAATATGATAAGAAGGATGCTTTTGCATCGGATGCGATTATCCTTTGGCATGTTACTTTCATCTCAATGATTTTTTTGGCCAATACACAATACAAACTTTTGCTTACATTTGTAGTTTCCAAAGTTTGTCACAATCGAGAAGGTACTGAAATAGAAACCTGAAGCATATTATTAAGTTCTTGGTTGTGGTTTGTTGACTTGCCCAGAAACTTACAATGAGTGAGAGTCTAAAGAAATCTACCCCAAATGGATTACAAAAGACTTCAGTAATTGAAGATCAACAGGCAAAGGTAACCTAACAAATATACTTTTCTAGTTTGTTTAGATGCTGTTACTGTCTCATAAAATCAAATTGAGGCCTTTGAAATTAAGAGAAAATACTTTTTAAGTATTTTAAGTTTAATGCTAACAGATTAATGAGGTGAGAAGATCGGTTGGACTATTGCCAGAGAGGTTGGCGATTTACTGTTCTGATGCAACAATCTCAAGATACTTAAGGGCACGAAACTGGAATGTCAAGAAAGCAACTAAAATGCTTAAAGAAACCTTGAAATGGAGGGCAAAATACAAACCCGAAGAAATACGTTGGGTAAGTAATTCTTCATCTCAATTTTCATACATTCTAGCTCTTATGCGGCAGGATTTAATTTCCATTGTCTGCTTGAATGGGCTCATACGAAAGTCTTGCAATTCAAAGTAACATTTCAATCTGGTGTATAATTCTTTAAATTGGAGTTATCTGTATAGGAGGTATTTGAAGTTTAACTAAAAGCATAAAGGAACTGTTTGTATGAAGATGATCATTGTTACCTAGTTAACTGTAAAATGCAACCTCATGAAATCAAATTGAGGCCTTTGATATTTAGAGAAGGTACTGACCCAACTCCAAGCCAAACCGTGAGTAGTTCTGCTAGTTTTCAGGTTAAATTTCCCATGTAGGTTCATAGCACTGATGAATTCTAGTCATTGGGTATTAATGGATCAAAATGGTTTTCTATTCTCACTGTTTCCATGTTTGATTTAGGAAGAGATTGCTCGTGAAGCAGAGACAGGGAAAATCTACAGATCAAATTACATGGATAAGCATGGGAGAACAGTTCTTGTCATGAGACCTAGTTGCCAGGTTCATCTTTCAAATTTTCCTGATCTTTATATCTGTTTGGCTAGTTAAACATTGAAGAAACAACTTCTTGATTGTACTTGGAGAACACACTTTTATTAGGCTGAAACATCCTATAAATTGTCCACTTCATGATTCATGTGTGGTCAAAAAAATTTGAATGATCATCTCATGGGTGAAGAATTGCTGAGAAAAATAATTTTCCCATAGAAGATTGAAATTTTGTTCTGTTAACTGACAATTTAAATGTGGTTGTTTATTCTTCCCTAGTCTTCCTTTGTAAGAATGTGTGCCTGGGAAAAGTCTCGAGTTCTTTTTGAGGCTGGATACTATGATATCCTGTGTTATATAGTTTCAATTGTCATGGTCAATTCCAAAGAAATGTGGTTAACACTTTTGTTGTTTGCTTTGATAAATGACTGCAGAATACAAAGTCAACAAAAGGACAGATTAGGTATTTGGTATATTGCATGGAGAATGCTGTTTTAAACCTGCCACCAAACCAGGAGCAGATGGTCTGGCTGATTGATTTTCATGGTTACAATTTGTCTAATATATCACTTAAAGTGACACGGGAAACCGCCCATATTTTACAAGACCACTATCCAGAACGTCTGGGTTTGGCAATACTGTACAATGCACCCAAATTTTTTGAACCATTCTGGTCGGTAAGCTTATTTTAGCCTTCTTTGCATTAATCTTTGTTGTAATATTTTAAGTTTCTCATTTTTATAATCTACATATACTTCTTGTGCTTCCTGGAAAGAGTTTGACTGCTTTTCAGGTTCCAGGTTTCCAGGTTGAGAGCATATGTGATAACTAGTACTGCCTCCATATTTCAAAAAACAATAAGAAAATAAAGTTTAAAAAGCTTAAACCTTGAATTAATTCTGAATCCTAAACTGCTACAAGTCTTTTTTCCTTTGAAACTTATGGAGATTTTGTTACCAGCAAATGAAACTGATACCTGTAGAGAATGAAGAGATACACTTTCCTTTTCAAATTTCAGATGACTGCTGCAAGTTTGAGAGATGTTTTAGGGTTTCAAATTCTGATATCTTGTCAGCTAGATAAATTTTGCTGGTAAATATTGGGATTTTTACAAACCTGTATTAACTGAGATCTTAAGAAAAATGTAAATGTTACTGCTCAGCTGGACTATGTGTTCTCAAGCAGGTGTGTGTCGCCATTTGTTGGGTAGGACCTGTTTTGCAAGTAGTGGTCTCCTGTCTCCGCTGCTGAACAATAAGATCAATTTTCTGGGAAAAAGAAAGGGTTTTTCTTTTTTGCTTTGTATTTGATGATTCAACTCTTCGAAGCTACAGCAATTTTATTAGAGTTGTCACTTTCAAGTTTATGGTCCTTCATGCTATATCTGTTGCTAATACCAGGACATTCATCTTTTCAGGCAGCAAAAGCCTTTCTAGATCCCAAGACTTTCAACAAGGTTAAGTTTGTGTACTCTGATGAACCAAGCACCATGAAAATAATGGAGGATCAGTTTGACATGGATGAACTCGAGGGTGCATTTGGTGGAAGAAATAGTTCAGGTTTCGACATCAACAAATATGCGGAGAGGATGAGAGAAGATGACAAGAGGATGCCTTCTGTTTGGACAAAAGAGAGTACTTCGGTGGGACAACAGGACATGGCATCTGCTGCCTCCTTGGACTCTCTCAACTTGGATTCCGATTCCGATGCGGCAGATGATAATCAAACAGAAAGCCCCAAACGTCATCAGAAGGATTCAGAAGCTGTATCCAAAAATGACCAAATTGGGGGAGCAGATAGCGACAGCAACACCTCAAAAGGGGAGGCTTAAATATGAGGTTGTTTCCAGTGAACAAAAGACAGCCGCCTGACTTTTTTGTTTGAGGAACAACGAGTTACTATTGACCACAAGGCTAAATGCCCAAATTGGGGCTAAAGCTATTTGGATTTGATCAATTTAAGGCCAAACATTGTCATCTTTTCAATTAGGGGTTAAATGTTCGCTGAGTCTGCTCAACATTAAGAAAAATTGGACAAAAAATAAGATGTGTTATACATGCGTCGTTAAAAGTGTTTGGAGAGCCGGTGAATTTTAAATGCCACGTAAAAGGTACTCAAAAGTCAGATGAATTTTTAAAAAACAGAATAATTTGCTCAATTTTTTCAGAACTCTAATTTTACTTAATTTTATAAATATTCCCCTCTTATAATTTTATAGGACCCTATTTTTACGATCTAGTGTCTTGTCTCCTTCCTGTGTCATCACTACTGATCATTCTAATGTCTATCGCCAATCTGCTTTTCAGCCCTTTCGAAGGAAACCTGACTCTGTTCGAAAGAATGAATTCTGTAAAATTTTTTGGAGTTCATCTGCAATTTCTCAGGTCATGTTTGGAATGTTAAAAATTGTGAAATTAAATTCTAAGAATGAACCAAACACCTCGTAAACCTCTCCAATATCTTCCCTTATTACCTGTTGGAAAATCCCTTAAGTTGCAGATTCTTACGAAATAAATGGTCAAATTATTAAGATCTTAGGTAAATTTAATTATGATATTTAATGCTTAATTTTAAGAATAAGTTTAGAGATATTATTGTGATCTTTAACAAATATCTAAAATTTTATGTTACATTTAAGCTCTATGTAATGAGTTATGTTGCTGTTAATAAATGAAAACTTTTTCTTTTCTTCTCTTTTATTTACGTATTATGCTTCAGCTCTATAAAATACAACATTACCGGTTCCCCTGTTTCTTTCGATTACTTTTGCTCACCATTTAAGTTGCAAGATCCACAAGTCATTTTGACTTTAATCAGCTGGATATTGGCCTGATATGCAGAGCAACCATATTACTTGATTTTTTTTCCCTCAATTCTAGTAAGTTGGGCAAGTTTTACATTGACTTCCGGGCTCTAACTCTAATTTGTTTGATTCCAGTTCAGACAATTGATGTCTGCTCCACGCTTCTAGAAATGAATTTATGAATAGATGGAGTCTGTTAATGTTGCAGTTTCTATCCATCCCTTCTGCAACGTGAAAAGCATCCTTTAGAAAAATGGAAGGGACTTACTAGATGGACTGAACTTAAATCATCGTTCTCTTATGTTTCGATCTTGCTTTCAATAAAACTGTTCTGTTTCTGTTTATCTTCTTCTCACTGGTCTTTTGGGATATTTACTACAGTCCTTGCTTTCAATAAAACTGTTCTGTTTCTGTTTATCTTCTTCTCACTGGTCTTTTGGGATATTTACTACAGTCCTTGCTTTCAATAAAACTGTTCTGTTTCTGTTTATCTTCTTCTCACTGGTCTTTTGGGATATTTACTACAGTCCTTGGTACCACTTGACAGTATAGAGGAGTTATTGGCAACATACGACTCGAAGCGTAGAGAGCTTCCTCCCCCGGTGACAGTATGGGAATGGGGTTGGAACAGAAGTGCAGAAACTTGGAACGGAAGGGCAGCTATGCTGGCAGTTTTTGTTCTATTGGTCCTAGAAGTCACCACTAGTGAAGGGTTTTTGCACCAGTGGGGTATATTGCCATCATTTCACCAATTGAAGCCATACCTTAGTCAAACTTACAGTAGTGACATTTCCAGTTTTGTCTTTAAAACATAATCCTTGTGGATTATATGATCTTTTTTATACATATCTTGCACTGGATGCTGAGAAAGATTGGATTTTGACTTCATACGACGTATGTAGATGCTAAAGGGGAATGGATATTGTGACTAGCATATTCTTACATAATATAGCTTGGATTCTGGAAGCTTTTGCAAGTTATTATGGTATTTGATTAGATGTCAACAAAGAAAAAAGAACTGCATTTGTTCTTCCTTTTCTCTATCTAAGGCCTTTTCTATCTATAACCATTGGCAGTAGCTGGCCCAGAGAAACTGTTATGCTAGAGGGCACACTTAAATCATGCAGTCATTTGCAGTTTTGAGTTGAGGTTTAAAATCCTTGAACTTCATCTAAATATAGGAGTTTATAGAGCTCCAGGGCTTTACTCCAAGCTTTTTCCTTTTCCTTTTCTGAGTATCCTGAAACGGTGTCGGGAAACTAGCCCTCTGTTTTCTTCATGAAATAACTCTCTATCATCTCTGTCGTTCCCAAAATCGAAGAAGAATGAATAACATCAAGTTTGAAAGTCTGCCGTCACAACATATTCTATTTATAATAAAAACTAGGTTTTTTAGAGTGGACAGGTGGCACAGTTATGAGCATCAGTGTGAGTCATAGGCATGACATGGATTGCCACGCCCCATGTCATGCCTATGACAAATTTATCATGGGCGTGAGAAGATTTTCCCAGCCATTCAAGTGTGTCACGGCCATGACAACTTATGTCATGGTCTTGCATGTAAGAATGATGATGGTCACGTCAATAACAACTTACTTCATGGTCGTGACTTGTAATATTCACGCCCATGATTGATATTCTTTATTTAATACATTTTTTTTTTCACTCTAATCCTTCTTTTTCTTATTCTACGAAGACAATTGAATTTGAATCTCAAAAAGATAGTTTAAGAGTATGCTTTTAGCTTACTTTAGCTATTATGTTTCTAAATTATATCTAAAATCAAATAAAGTTAGTGTCTTAAGCCTTTTGAAGCATTACTCACTAAATTTCATGGATTTAACGTATTGATAATTAAGCACATATCAACCAAAGAGAAGCATTGAAGAGGAAGGCAAGAGTAGAGTGTCCAAAACGAAAATATCAAGGGTAGGATGGTCAATGTAGGAGGGAGAATGGAGTGAAAGTCGTTAAGAGACAAAAAATGGTTTTCGTAATATGAAACCAATACTCTTAATAAAACAAGTTATTTTATGGATGCAATTTGCCTTGATCATATCCAACTTTTAACAGATTGAGTTTTTGAAGAGCTAGTTTTATAGATGAGAGTGAGTTGGAAGATAATCTTAGATGAGAAAATATTAACATATCATTTAGTATATTAAACTTGAATAATAGTGATAATAAGAATCTCTTTAATGATGAGGACTCCATACTAAATAAAAATTAAGGTCAATGCAATTTGCACCATTATGTCATGAAATGAAGTTTTAGGTTTTGAATTTTTTTTCTTTTAATTTTACTTGTATTTGAATATATGTTAAATTTTCGTTTCATATTTTACTTCCGCTTTGTTATATTTTTTGATACAAAGTCTTATTATTATGCTTATTAACCTATAATATTCCTAGTATATGATGTTTTGATATAATTAATTATAATATTTTAAGTATTTAATATTATTCTTAATTTTAAGTATATATGAGAACATATTCTTAGCATATGATGTTTTGATACAATTAATTATAATATTTTGGGTATTTTGTATTATTCTTAATTATATATATATATATATATATATATATATATATATATATATAAATATGAGAACTAAATAATTTTTTATATTAAAAACAATTTTTTATAGAAGAAATATGTAAAAAGTAATATTAATATGAATAAAAAGATAGTTATTATATCAATTTATACTATTATGTTTTCTTTTAGATAGACTTAAAATAAAGTTGAAATTATATAGTACTATATATTAAGAGACTATCGTAATTTAACAAAATACATAAACTATTTTATAATTTAAAAAGGTTGCTCAAAACTACACTCGATATTGAGTGCTATCGATGCCTTAGTATAGCTAGGTCAATTTCAATCTTAAGCCTGACGCAATATTCATAACATTGATCAAATCAACTATATGCGTTGGATCATCAACAAAATAGAATTTTTTTTTTTAAGAAAATGACATTTTTTATGAATTGATGCCACATATAATAGTTCCAATTATTGACAACTAGGGCACGAGTAAAAATTTCCTCTGATGCAAAAATAATTGGTTAGACGAGTAATAATTCATTTCAAGAATGTCTTTATCTATGGTGAAAGAAGCCATGAGCTTACCGGGGGAAAAATTGACCAAAAGCCTCATTTGCTACCAAAACAGTGGAAAAAAGAAAGACTGGAAAATACAATCAGTGAAGAAGCTTTAATAGAAATGGTAATGACCGCAGCTAAAAATTACAAGACTGCATCTCTTGCATGTTAAAAAAAAGAGCTATTAAACTAATAATGTAAGGCTATGTTTATTTGGACGGCTATGTTTTTAATAGAATGAAATGATTTATACTAGAATGAAACGTAAATAGATATAATATTAGTAAATTGTTATTTGGAAGGAATGAAATAGGAAATATTATTTGAATGAAGGGTTTATAATATAATATAATGTATTACTTTACATTCCATACTAAATGTAACATCTCATCACCGATAGGAATGGTAGAATAGTAATTTTGAGTGGTCCATGGGCATTTAGAAATGCCTTTACATGTTCATGCATAATCTAGCATCCGCA
>JAOSBN010000006.1:10365944-10387611 GCA_027563595.1 Erythroxylum suave
TGACTGCTGAATGTTCATATAAATGGTGATGGATTGTGAATTGATTGTGGATTCCGGACAGAAGGTCCGATGACTGTATATTGGGGGAGTTGTGATATTGAAGTGTTACTTGAATGTGAATTGGATGAACTATGTGTATTTAATGTGATGAAAAAATGTGTTTTGAGTGTGTATTATATGATTGATAAGTGTCGAACCACAGTCCGATAACAAATGTTTTTTGAATGTGCATCTCTACTGTTGAATGCTGGACTACGGTCTGATGACATGTGATGGTGAGTGAATGAGATTAATGAATTTCATTGCATAAGTGTATAAAATAAAATGACTGTTGTGACCAGAGTAGCCACTGATCAGAGCTTAAAGCTCAATGAGTGAAAATGAGCCTCGAGCTCAAAAGTGAATTAAAGCCTCAGGCTCAACGTTTAATGAGCCCTGTATCCCCCCAATTAGATAAGGGACAGTTATTAATGAGCCTTGCATGGGACAGTTTAGGCACTCGGTCACAACAAAATAACAAATAAAAAGTGAGTCTCATGTGCATTGCATACGCATAAGATGAATGATTAAGTGTATCGAATGTGAATAATGTGAATGTGAAATAATATGAATGTGAAATAATGTGAGATGTGTGAATTACGTGTTATGTGACTGGATGAGCCATCGATGATGGTCACTCATTAAGTTCGCAAAACTCACCCAAAATTTGCAATTATTTTTTAGGATTCAGACGAATACCCCGTTAAGCAGCGGGAGTATATCTATTGCATGTGAGTGAAAGAAGAGGTCGGGATCAGTTCGCGTCTTCATTGTGTCTCTTTGTTTTCGCACTGAATTGTAATTTATGCAAATTATTATATTTTGTGTATTTGGGTTTTGCAAAAGAGCTTGATCAAAGTGTAATATGTTTTATTTTTAGAATGGGCTAATCGACATTTTGTCTTGTAAGTGAAAATGTTTCTGAATAAAAATGGGCCCAAATTTGTGATTATAAAAAAAATACTCATACCAACTTTTGATTGTTTTAGTGCTCTAGCATGCCACCCTTGTGAGGTACGGACTCAGATATCACCATCAATGTCGGGTTCGGGTCTTGCAGGAGTGGGGTGTTACACTAAACCTCCCGAATCGAAATTTTTCTATTTTTACTGTTTAAGATAAAATGAAATGTAATATAAGACACTCCTATTTCATCTCATTCCGTTATAAATCTTCTTCTCAAACGATGTAATAATATTATATTTCATTTCATTTCATTATAAAATTCCAACTAACCATAGCCTAAGAAGCAAAAGAAATGATTACATTACATGCCAACATAGCCTAAGAAGCAAAAGAAATGGTTACATTACATGCCAAAAGAGTGAGTGCGTTAGTTAAGCCAACAAATCTGCTGGAAAGTAAACAGAACTTCAGCTACTGTTCAACAACAAGCCTACAAACTACTTGATTGTATCCGCAAATACTAGTCATTGAACCAAATACATTAAAATCTATGCTATTCCTCTACGCGGGAGTTTGAGGTCTTATAATAAAATCTAATCCTCAACGGTCCTACCGTACTAAAGTGAAGTTAAAGGTTGATTCTAGTCTAGAGATACTAAAAGTCAGAATAATCAATAAAGAGATGCCCAACATCTGCTTAAAAGAGATTCAGGAGCATATATATTATATCTCAAACCGAAATCATTAACAGGGATGTATTATTAAACAGGCTCTCTAAGCACTTCGACATCAGAGCAAGTAACAGTATATGTAAAAGTAACTATTATTACTAGCTACCATTCAGATATACTAGTCCTCGTTCTCATACTCTTGGTACTGCTTGAGGATCTGGGTGCACCCAGTCTCGGGCTGGTCCTTCATAAACCCCATGGCATTGGCAAAGCGATCGTCAGATGCAATGCCATTGGATCGGGTGAGGACAACCCGAGCGCGGTCACGCCCCAACGATGGTGTGCTGCAGTCTGCGCGAGTGCTGCTAACGAGCAAAACATCACAAACTTGATCCCCATGGTCCTCATCAACAGCAACTGAATAGGATCCCTTAGAATCTGTTGTTGCTTCTTTACTGTACACCAGCTCCATAGTCTTCCTAGCTCTGCATTCTACTTTAACCGCTGCACCTAAATAAATAAATAATAAATACAACGAAAAAACATAATCATATCTAACCAGATGTTTATTAAAATCATTTCAAGAAACAAAGTTCGGAAACAAATCGAACCTCCTTTGTCAACTAATCGATATCCAAAGACAAGATAAAAACGTCAGAAAGGTTTCTTTTAAAGCTCTTTGATTAGTTATTAAGCGGATCACCCAGAAGCAGATAATATATCTCAAGTGAAGACAAAGACAGATTTAGGACCACATAATCAGAATTCTATGTATTAATATTCTAAAAAGGAAGTCCACATATCCTATCATAGTATTTCCAGGTTATTTTTAAAAGTTTGCTCAGTTCTCTATAATTAAAAAATTCAGACGGTCAGTTCTCATGGTACAATCGAGAAAAATTAGTCCTTCGGCTTCTAGTTCTAATAAGTTTTAGTGCCCCATCGAACTCATAATCAAATTCCAAAAATAAACATATCTAAGCATCTACACAACAATGTAGAGTAATATAATAGTGAAAAGAGAAATTTGCCAATTGGAGAAACGGAGTTGAATTGTACCAGCAATGCCGGTAGCTTTGGGGGTCTCGAAACCAGCACGGCAAGCGTCACAGTAGACGTGCCCTTGCAGCCTGAATGGGACTCCGCCTGGGCGAGCGGCAGTTAAGACCACCGGAAGTACGCAGAGAGCAACCACAAACAACAACACTCGAGCCATTTTCTGTGTAAAGGGATCGAGAATGGGAATTGGAAATGGAGTGAGTGTCGAAGTAAAATTAAAGAAAGGATAGAGATGGACAAAAATTGATGAGTTCCAAATACGTACAAGTCTGGGATGTTATAATAATTTGAAATTAAATTACGTTTTAAGGGGTGTTTTGGTAATCGAGTGGTATCGACGTGGCAGGTTCTTATGGGATGCTAGGAAGAGAGTCGAGTGTGGGATATTGGCGGATGGGTTATGCAAGATAGGATCAGCTGTATTCCATCCAGCCTCGGGAGTTTACAAAGATTCGACTTCCCAAACCAATACACGAAAGACATACATCTATGTCTTGTGATGGAGAAAAGCCCAACGCAAACTTTGATTGATCCTTAATTTTGGTTTAAGTTCAAAATATACAATAAGGGGCGACAGAAATTCCGTGATTTGGTGTCTAGGGAATGGTAAGTGTTTATAATTTTTGTCTTACTAAGATTATTCCGATCATGCAATAGACTCTAATTTTGCATTTAGTTTAATTAGGTTTTCTTGAATACTATTATATATTATTCTCTATGAAAAATAAAATAAAAGAAAAGAAAAAACAACTGATGTCTCGTGATTGCATTTGTGCCTTTTGTCAATGGACTCTTTCTATGCCCAAAGTCATGCGCATCAAATGGTTGTGTTAGTATTGACCGATACTTCCATCCAAGTTTTTATGGCTGTGTTTAGATATGCGGTATGGTGGAGATAAGTACTTATTTACTGTAGTTTTTAAACATAATCACATGTTTAGATTTGCTGTTGACAACCGCAGGTTGTAGAAAACTACGATTTCACCGCAGAAATAGATAAGCAGAAAAGGGACTACGGTAGAAAATTGCTTATGCGGTAGAATTTTTATCTTCTAATAATAACCTTATGATATTTTAGTATTTTCTATTATACCCTTACTTAATTAATAAAAGGAAGTTTTTGCCAATAATATTTAAGTAAGGTGAAATATTTTATTTACTAAATTTATTTTATTTATATTTTCTTATTTTAATTTAATATTTATAATTTGAATTTATACGACTAATAATGTATTTTTTTGAAATATTTATTTACTAAATTTATTTTATTTATATTTTCTTATTTGAATTTAATATTTTATTATTTATAATTTTAAATTTATATGACTAATAATATACTTTTTAATTATTTATACAACAATTAATTGTTTATCAAATCAATGAGTTTTTTAGTCATTTTATCTCTTTTCAGCAACTGCAATCGCACTTGCCAAACACTTATTTTTACGTTTCAGCAGTTACCAAAACAATAATCTCAAACACATAAGTACTTATTGAAAATAAGTGCTTATCATTTCAGTAGGTTATCAACCGCTACCGCTCCTCCAAACTAAACCTATATCGTTAGAGGTGTCGATGGGGTTTAAGTCACCCTAGCCTTATCTGAATTTAATTTGTTAGGTTCAAGTTGACTGAACCTCGCGTTAGACTCCAACTGTGCAAGTCAAGCTTACCTTGAATATGACATCGTTTTGTTAAAAATGATATTATTTTTCATTTTTAATTTAAAATAAGTTAGAATGGGCCGAGTCAAGCTCAGACTTGGGATGGGTTGTTTTAAGACTAGTTGGGCTCAAGTTCAGACCCTGCCTCAAGTTGGGCCCAGGCTTTAGTAACAACGGTCAAGTCGACTCAGGCCTAGACAAGTCTCAACCTAACCCAGCTCATTGTCATCCTTAGATATCGTACCTATTGCAAAATAGATTCAAAATTATCTTGGTCTCGAGCCCAGCTTGCGCCATTGCTGCCTCTACATATCCAACCTATTGTGAACAAGATTTAAAATTAGTGACTTTGGCATTAGATGTTCTCTCGAGAAAAGGAATAGAGAAGGCTAGGTTAGTCTAAAGATAGTTACTGATTTAAACACGCAAGGTGTTCCTAATTTTTTATGGTAGGAAAAAGTTAGAAAATATATCAAGCTAATGTACCTGGTGCTATGACATTAAAGTAACCCATGTAATACTTCTAGAAAAAAAATTCAATTCGAAGACGGTAACTATAGCAAAATCATGAAAAATTGAGTGTTTTTTTAATCTCAACCTTTTTTCATAGCGAAAGTATTTGCCAATCCTCCAAAAATATATGTCAACTTAGCAAAAACAATTAGATTATTTAAATTAACCATTTATGGTCTTGCGGAGCAACCCTTTTATTTGGTAGGTAGTATTGATGAAGCTATTGCAAAGGGTATGAACGTTAACATTTAAAACATTTTCAATTTTAATCATAATAAAAACTAAATTTTAATTATATCAAAATTGAAAGATTTTATAATTTTAAAAATTATTCAAAATTATATTTAATATTGCCCAATATTGATATTGTATCACCCAATTATTAAACCTAGTATTAGTAGTATAGGTTAAAAGTATAATTTGAACCTTAACTTTTATAATAACATATAACTTAAGCTTTAATGTTTTGAATCGTTCAAATTAAATTTTAACATTTTTAAAACGTTTAGTATAAACCCTAAATGGAAGGCAAATTTGATAAGATTAACTCTCTGTCAGTTAAATGTCATATAAATATTGACATAACATTATTTTTATATTTTTTAAATAAAAAGTGGGTCTCATTGCAACATAATTAGCTTTTAAAAAATTAATCCAAAAGTAGGGTATACTTTTATGGATTTCAAATAGTGGTTCCTATTTTTCACGTGATAGTAGGACTCGTTATTATACATTTTAAATAGTGGGTCTCACTTACTATGTGACAGTGTGGTCACTTTTTATTTAAAAAATAAAAATAATGTCTTATTAAATTTCTTAACCACTTTGGGTCTGTTTTGAATATTGGCCTTGTTTGGCAAACAGTAAATTGCATTAGCTGTTAGCTGATTTTATCAGCGATTA
This sequence comes from Erythroxylum suave, assembly GCA_027563595.1. Taxonomy (NCBI): domain Eukaryota; kingdom Viridiplantae; phylum Streptophyta; class Magnoliopsida; order Malpighiales; family Erythroxylaceae; genus Erythroxylum; species Erythroxylum suave. The sequence goes on from JAOSBN010000006.1 coordinate 10,371,700, forward strand.
GCTGAAAGCTGATTCTATCAGTTGATTTAACCAACAAATAACATCAACTATTTATTAAAGATGTTTGGAAAAATTAGTTGTTTAGTATTAGGTGTTGATGTATAAAATGACTTATAAGAGCATGATTAAAAAAATTATAAGGGCGTTAATATTATATTTCTTAGTATTTCGTTGAATATTCTTATAAGAACTTAGAATTTAGATATTTAATTTTACAAAAATTAAGTTTACAATTTTGATAAAAAAACTTTAACAACAACAGCAACAACAACAGCAACAAGAATAATAATAATAATAATAATAATAATAATAATAATAATAATAATAATTCAATTTTAAATTCACTATTAATATAAATGATGCAACGAACTACATCATATTAGTATTTTTCATATAATATATATGAATTTTATTATTTAATAATTTAAAATATCTATAATTATAGTATGACACAGATACGATATATAGTAATGATATACTAAAAATATTAATTTGATGTAACTCTTTATGTTCAAAAACTTAATATTATGGTATTTTTAAATGTAAACTAATATTATAAAATTAAATAAAGATTAAAAATTTTAATTAAATCTTTTATTATATTCTTCCAAACTTCATGACATAATTGTATGATAAAAAAAAGCCAACTTTGAAACACACAGAGCAAAAGTAGAGTATAAAGTGGAGGGCAACATTGTCACTAGGCAAACAACTAACCCTCAAAAGCTCCTCTTATTGAGCTTTTAGAAATCAACTTATTGGAGTTAAATAAGTTAACCAATAAGTCATTCACCAAATACATCAATGCTTTTTAAGATGGTCAAAAAGCTAACTTTTAGTCAATAAACTAAAAAATAGCTTATCAGCTATTTGCCAAATACCTCAAAAAATGTTGAGATTGAATTTGAACACTTTGAAACGTTATGTTATGTTTTGTATTATATTGTAAACGTTGAGGTTCAAAATATAATTCTAGCCTTTTAGTATAATATTTTTCTTATTACTTTCAATTGAGCAACTATGCAATATTGTCAACTTATTTACGGATTTTTTATTTTTAAAATAATTATATTTTTCAACATAATCTTCAACTTCTTAAGAAATTTTGAATGAATAAAAGTATCTATATAGGAAAATATCTAGCAAATAGATATATACATTATCTTTCAAACCAGATGCAACATTAATTAAACCACGTAATTGGATTTGATTGTATTCTACTAATAAAAATATTCTTGAAAAAAATCTTTATTTTTTATTTGTAAAAAAGTTTCATATTTGTGTGTTTTCAAACGATTATTATCAATCATTTAGTTGGTCATTATCTTATATTTACAAAAAAATGACAATATTAATTATTCTTTAACAATTGATAACTAAAAGTTCACAACTTAGACTCATTAGTTGTGTCCTCTTAATATCATCTTCCACTCACATATGATGAGTTTAGGTAATAAAATTCCAACATGTTCTCGGATTTATGCAATAACCCTTGCTACTAATGAGAGCTCATAATCATTTACTATTAGAAATATATGAAATGTTGATTAATGAATCAATCCTTAAGTAGATTTTACATTCTATATCCTAGGTCATATCTTGCATTTTAGTCTCCTTTGCTCTCATTTATTTTATCATATCATAAATGTATTCAATTCTTATGCGAGTTAATGATAAGAAAATGACCTTCTAATGCTCTCAATTCTCTTGAATTTAATTGAATTTACTTTGCTAGAATTGTCTCATAAGATCGTCTCAAACACAATATTTTGATAACATTCTAAAGTAACAAACCTTTAATTTAATCCTTAGGAATCAGATAGGAGTTCTAAGGGTATATTTTGAGGTTCACTTAACCTCTAGGGTCTCTTATAATTTAATATAAGATCTTATAACTTGCATTAATCCCTTTTGTAGTCGTTACTGCACATATAAGTTGTATACTACAATATTAACCCCTATTAATTTAGAGTGTATGTCCTTTATAAATACAAAACTGTATAGATGTTGATCATGTATAACCTAAGTTCACTTGTTTACTCTTAACTTTATCGTTTTGAACTGTCACCTAGCAATTTAAGGTAGATTCGGTAACCATATGATCACTCCAAACCAATTTTCTTGTGACTTATCATCTAAGTTGATATTCGTGATTTAAGTTTCTTACTTTAGCTTTTTATTATCACCTTGACAATAAACCTAAAACCTGCCTCTTGTCCATTCTTCATAAATATTAGAGTCAATTGCCCAATTAAGAAGATCAATCTTTTTATCTATCTTGTTGTGAATTTATGATTGAATTATGTAATCATACAAATTCAGTTATATTTATGACTTTATAGTTGAATTGTACTCACACAAAATGTGTTAAATTGTGAGTTTGGGTAATAAAACAACATATGAATTTTTTGAATACAATGTGCTTAAGTATCGAATTTTCTTAAGGAATTATTTATATAAGTTGATGAAGTTCACTTGTATGTCTATATCATATAATTGTTAAGAAACTATTGTTGTTCTATTTCTTCATGTTATTTTACACGAATTTGTTTTGATATAATGTTATTGATTTTGATATGTTTCTTCATTTATTTTTATAAATAAATAGAGGAAAGTTTAAATACTCTTAATAATTCAACTGCTTTAGAAAGATTTGAAGATCTAACTTACGCTTATGCTAGATAAGTTCCTGGAATAAAGATCTATATCATTTGTTTATATTATAACAAACATTTAAAAAGTGAGGGAATAATAAGATTAAAGAAGCATTTAGCTAGGATTAAAGATGATGTTGACTCTTGTAAGAAAGTAAACACTAACATGAAATGGAAAATACAAACTTTGTTTGAAGAGTATCAGCGTGAGAAAAATAAAAATTAAAGACTAAATTATACAATTGATAATAAAGGTTAGTTTGTTAGTGGTCAATATGACAGTAGGGATGTTAAAGGTAGTGTTCCTTCCCAACAAGAAGGAAATGTTGCACCTAATATGAGAAAAATAAGAAGACAAGTGTCTAATTTATCTACACCATGAAAAACCACCAAATGATCCATCGTTTACAAAACCATGTTGTAAATCTTAATTTTTCAAATTCCAACATATGATGCTCAGTATATGGTAGCAAATCAAGCCCATGATCAGATTATTATCATTTAGATCTCAAAAAAATTGCCACCGATAGCACTTGAAAAGTTTATGCCAACATAATGGATCACTAACTACTAGAAGATGTTCCATACTCTATAGGCATTCTTTCTACACAACTATTCCTCCTATTTTTAGGACACTAAGAGACGGATCTGTTAAATCCATCTACACTAGACCTAATGAAGCCTGGCCTAGATGTACACTAATGTGTCTATCATGTTTAACATAATGGATTGGAGGTCCATGTTTGTCTTCTTTGTGTGATAATAAGCATTAAAATACGTTCAGATGTACTTGAGGATCAAGGCTGGTGGGACACCAAACCATCACCCTAATTCATTTTAGAATCATTATTCACTCCTTTTCAGCTTATTCCATAAAATAATATTTATAATTTATTAAGGTGGAAGAGATTCTTGGCATTCCCTACTCTAATTGAAAACCAAGGGCTTGTTTGGCAATCAACTGGTTGCATTAGCTGTTAGCTGATTCTATCAGCTGATTTAACCAGCAGATTGCATTAGCTGTTTGGTTAGAGATGTTTGGTAAAATTAACTGTTTATTATTAGCTGTTTATGTGTAAAATGACTTATGAGGACATCACTTTAAAAAAAAAATAAGGATATGAAAATTATATATCTTAATATTTCGTTGAATATTCTTATAGGAATTTAAATTTTAGATATTTAATTATACAAAAATTAAGTTTATAACTCTAATAAAATATTTTTATTTAAAATATTATATTATAAAAACGATTTTTATTAAATTACTATTTGTTTTTATGTAATAAATTAAGAAAATTATACTTCTTTTGATAACGAAAGTACTATTAAATAATTAAATTAATTAAAAAAAGATAACTATAAATTTGTAAATATTAAATAATCAAGTTTTAATGCATAATTATAAAAGCTTCTTAAGAAGATTCGGAGAAGAATAAAAAATAGGAGATTTCTAAATTAATAAAGCTATTATTTTTATACTTTTCTATTCACTATATTTGATTAGTTTAAGGTAACATTTTAAAAACATGAGTATGTATTAAAATAAAAAATATTAATGTAAACATTTCTATTAGAACGTTGGTAGATGCATGAAGAAGACCCTAGAAACAGAGATGATATGGTGAATGAGTAAAGAGTTAGGAGCAAAATCGACTTTTAACATAAACAAATATCAGCTGATTCATGAAAACGCTGCTCCAAGGTAGCTTCTCAAATTTCAGCTGATTGGGTCAAATAAGCCAACCCAACCAGCTGATAACCAAACAACGAATATAATTTTTTTGTAAAGTCAATCAGCTAATTTTTAGCTGATAATCCGTTATCCAAACGAGGCCCAAATCCATTGAAAGTCAGCATCCAGCTTTCAAGTAGTTGCAGCAGCTGACTAGATGGCGGCCGAAAAGCATGCTTTACCATCCATCCAATTAGGACAAGGACCACTTTCGCTTCTCAACGCCGACCAATTATTCACATAGAAAGTCATATACAATGGCTCAATTATGGAAATATTAAGTGCCTACAGTGTACCAATTCAACCATTTGACCAGTTTGAAGACAAAGAGCTCAACTATAACTTAAAAGTCAACTAAAGAGTTCGAAGAACAAACGTAAATGGTAGTTAGACAGTCAAAGATTAAGGCCCTCATTGTTAAAATACCAACCCAAATAGTTAAGGGTATGTTTATCTCGAGTCCAAGGTTGAGAGAGTAAGATAAATACCATTAATTAGTTTGGTACTCTAAAGGAAGACATACAACAGAAAAAAGGAATGATACAAAATATTGTAGATACCGTATAAATTGCTCGGTATAATTTTAAATCCCATACATGGAGAGATAAACATAATCATAAAACCTGATAATGGAATTCGAGGTCCTATCACCTCTAACATAAATGAAGTATGTGCATGCATTATAATATTCGTTTACCAGACAGGAAAATATAAAAAAAGGGAAGGGTAGCTGTAAATTATGGATTTCCTAATCACCCAATTAAGATTGACACGGAATGCTCAACCCCTCAGAAAGGTCAGAGTTTCCAGATCTTGACTTCCTCCATTTTAGTTCACTAATCACTTTATATATTTGGCAACTTCTCATCCACTCTCACGTTAAGGCGGGCCTAAGGAGGTTCGAGCCAAAGAGAAAAGATAGGAATGGCGACAATACCAAAAAGGGAGCTACTAGCTTTATGTGTCTTAGTTTTGGTGTCCAGATTTACTCATGCAAGAGTCAATCCCAACTTTAAAATCAAAGCAGTTAATCTTGGTGGTTGGCTTGTTGCAGAAGGGTGGATTAAACCTTCTCTTTTTAATGGCATCCCCAACAAAGATTTCTTGGTTCGTATGTGGTTGTGCATTGTTGTCGTTACTTCTCTTTTATGCCAACGTTCATTTGGGTGCATTAGTTTTTCTTCTAAATGGTTATTTTCATGACAAATGTCGATCTTTTATAGGACGGAACTGGACTTCAGTTGAAATCAGTTAAAGTTGGGAAATATCTTGCAGCCGAGGCTGGTGGTGGAACTATAATAGTAGCCAACCGGTCGTCAGCCTCTGGCTGGGAGACATTTAAAGTAATTGCCTTTTTCTGGTTCTTCTTACTTCCATTGAATACCAGTGAAGAAGCTTTCTTAATTTAGAAGTTAAATATGTGTTGTCTATGAAGTTATGGAGGATCAATCAGAGGATCTTCAACTTAAGGGTCTTTGACAAACATTTCGTGGGATTAGACACCAACGGTAATGGCGTTGACATAGTAGCTGTTTCCAGCAGTCCCGGAAGGACAGAGACGTTTGAGATTATCAGGAATGCTAATAATGAGAGCCTAGTCAGAGTCAAAGCATCCAATGGATTATTCTTGCAGGTAGATATAAAAAAATAGTTTTACCATGTTGTTAAACACCATCGTTTGTTAGTCCGATGAACAGTCTCGCCTTTCCTTAAAATTGGAACAAAAAAAACTACCTGTGTCAGTCTGCGAGTCATGCATATTCCTCTGGAAACGACGAGTCTATACTATGGAAGTTTGAATAAAATTAGCATGTCACCAGTAATTCTTGTCTTATCGCTGTCCTTTTGCAGGTGAAATCAGAGGTTCTGGTTACAGCAGATTATGCAGGGGATAGTAACTGGGGAGATGATGATCCATCCGTATTTGTGATGACCATTTCTGGACGGCTGCAGGGGGAGTTTCAAGTGACTAATGGTTATGGTCCAGAATTAGCCCCAAAAGTTATGAGGGTAAGAACATACCAAATGTTGGATGTTTGTTTTTAAATTGCATTTCTAGCCTCCAAAAATTAGAATGTGCCAGGATATGCCATTTCCGAGCTGGCAGTATAAGGACAGGTTGTGAGTTCTAGTCTTCTAGATAGTCCACCTCTATTCATCCCCAAACAGACTAGATCCAGCTATATATATATATATTGAATCTTGTATAGCAAAATGTGTTGACTGTTCACCTCTTTCCACATATCAGGAACACTGGAGCACGTTCATAGTTGAAGACGACTTTAAGTTCATATCCCAAAATGGACTAAATGCAGCCAGAATACCTGTTGGTTGGTGGATAGCAAGCGGTGACTCACCTCCAGGACCTTATGTTGGAGGATCCTTGCAGGCCTTAGACAATGCCTTTTCATGGGCAGAGTATGTCCATTTCCGTTTTGTCTCCACGTCTAATTATTTTAACCTTTTCCTAGGCTCAATAAGGAATCATTCCTTCAAAGCAATCAAGTCGCCGATTTATGACGATAATAGCTAGGCAGGGTTCATCACAATATGTTTCATAGGAGTTCCCAATTGTTTGCAGGAAATACAGTGTGAAGATCATAATCGATTTACATGCAGCCCCTGGCTCACAGAACGGATTCGAACACAGCTCTTCTAGAGATGGTTCTCAAGAATGGGGCCAAACAGCTGCAAATATACAACAAACAGTTGTTGTAATTGACTTTCTTACCGCCAGGTATCAGTATTACATTGCGAATTCCTTTTTGAGTTATTGTTTTTCTTTTTATTGATTTGGTCACAATATAGGTACGCAAAGAGTTCAAGCCTATATGCGGTGCAGCTTATAAACGAACCTCTGGCACCTGGCGCTTCCCTAGATGCCCTAAACAAGTACTATCAAGCAGGATATGATGCTGTACGCAAGCATTCGTCCACAGCTTATGTAGTGATGTCCAACAGGCTAGGTCCAGCTGAACCCAGGGAGTTCTTCCCTCTTGCCAGTGGCCTAAGCGGAACTGTGATCGATGTCCATTACTACAATCTGTTTTCCAGTAAATTTGATGCTATGACTGTCCAACAGAACATTGATTTCATCAACACAAATCGGTCAGCGCAGTTGAGTTATGTCACAAGCTCAAATGGCCCTCTTACTTTTGTTGGTAAGCACGCCATCGAATAGCATAACATGTGTTCTAACGGTCATAGCACTAAATTTTCTTTTTCCATTCAAGTTTAAATGATCGTCTGTGATTTGTAGGCGAATGGGTGGCGGAGTGGCAAGTTAGAGAAGCAACAAAAGAGGATTATCAAAGATTTGCTAATGCCCAGTTGGAGGTTTTCGGGCGTGCAACTTTTGGTTGGGCTTATTGGACTTTAAAGAACGTAAACAACCATTGGAGCATGGAGTGGATGATCAAGAATGGTTACATTAAGCTTTGAAATTCAACAGCATTTACACAATAGCTTCACTCTGCTTGTCCCACTGCTAATTGATGTGTTCACAGATAATAAGGCAGTAACTTAGGCATGAGGTATAAACTATAAAGTTTATCAGACTGTCAAGGTGTATAATAGTGACAATACGATATCCTTCTGAAAAAGAGCACTAATAAAGGTAATAATGCACCTTCTAACAACAACTAATGTTGAATTATGACCTACCTCTACTATTCCACTCGTCAGACTGAGTCAACTTCATTTGTCCGCTTTTGTAAGTGGGTCTGCATCCGCTTTTCTCAAGTCGAGTCCATTGACTTCACTTCAAGGTTGCAGGAAATTTTCTCTCACCAATCACTCGAGAGTTTTACGTTCTGGTGGCCCGAGGGTACAGAAACACCTGGAATACTTATACTTCTTCTTTCTAAACTTAGTTTTGATTAAGGCTAGCTCTCTATAAGCGGTGACGGTTGATAACTTGCTGAAATCAATTTATTGAAATAATAAGTATTTATTCTCAATAAATAATTATGTATTTGAAATTGCTGTTTTAATTTGGTAACTACTGAAATGTAAAAATAGGTATTTAGTTAGTGCGGTTGCAGTTATTAAAAAGAAATAAAATGATTAAAAAGCTCATTGATTTAATAAACTATTAATTATTGAATAAATAATTAAAAATATATTATCAGTCATATAAATTTAAAATTATAAATAATAAATATTAAATTAAAATAAGAAAATATAAATAAAATAAAGTTAGTGAATAAAATATTTCATAAAATGTATTATTAGTCATATAAATGTAAAATTATAAATAAGAATATATTAAATTCAAATAAGAAAATATAAATAAAATAAATTTAGTAAATAAGATATTTCATAAAAAAATATTATTAATCATATAAATTGAAATTATAAATAAGACGACAGGTATAATAGAAAATAATAATTATCAGAAGGTTATTAATAGAAAGTAGAATTTTTACCGCAGAAGCACTTTGCTACCGTAGCTCTCTTTCTGCTTATCGATTTCTGCGGTGGCACCGCAGTTTCCTCTAACCTCCGATTGTTCACCCACAGATTCAAACATATGGCTGCATTTGAAAATTGTGGTGGATAAGTACTTACCCCCACAGCATCGCAGATCCAAGCGCAGCCTAAAAGTGTACGTGCTTCGAATAACTCAACTACGAGTTCCTTTAATTGCAATAAAATTGGAGATATTGGATTTTATTTAAGTATAATTCGTACAAAATTAGAATTAATTGTAGTTCTAATTAAAGTTTAACTAAAATTAGAATTTTATTTTAATTAAATTAATAAAATATTTAAAATCTTAAATAAGTTTAGGTTACAAGAGAGCTAACACTTCTTATCTCACACACCCTCTACAATAGTTTTAGAGTTCCCTCAACATTTTCTTTAAAGTTAGACACTTATATGATTATAGTGGTTGAAATAAGCTAATTTCAAAAGTAGTTTGAAAGAACTTATAAGAAAATTGATCAAACTTCAAAATGAGTTACAAATTATGATTCGTGTTTTAATATGTTTTATATGTTAGAAATCAAACGAAAAAGTTTTATTATTATTTTGTTGTGTAAAAGATCGAATCCCGCTTCTATTTCCCAAGAACTATAACTTTTCATCAATTTAGCATAAGAAAGATCAAATATCGTATATATAAACTATTAATATAAAGCATTCCAAAAATTGAAAAAGATTGTTTGCCGATAATATTTGATTATATTTTTTATTATGACATTAATGTATTCATTTTAATTAAGTTTTATATGTGATATTATGTATTTTATAAGATACTATATTATTTATATGTAAAATACTCATACCAAACTATATATTATATGGCTAGAAAGAGAGAGACTCATGTTTCTTTCTATCTTGGTGTTCTTCTTTCCCACAGTTAACCTGCTTCATCCCCCTCCTTATTACTCGTTACCTCCCCTTCATGCTTTTTACTTGTTTTCCTGCAGCCTTTGCTTTTGTTCATCCTATCTTTTTTCTCAAACTTTTTTTTCCTTAATTGCTTCATTCTCCAAACATAGTGTTCCTTCCCAACAAGAAGGGAATATTGCACCTAATATGAGAAAAAATAAGAAGACAAATGTCCAATTTTTCTACACCATGAATGACGAATGATCCATCATTTACAAAACCATGTTGTAAATATTAATTTTCCAAATTCTAACATATGATGCTTTGTATAAAGGTCGTGTTGCTTCCCAACAAGAAAGGAATATTGCACCTAATATGAGAAAAATAAGAAGACAAGTATCTAATTTATCTACACCATGAATAACCACTAAATGATCCATCATTTACAAAATCACATTATAAATCTTAATTTTCCAAATTCCAACATATTATGCTCTGTATATGGTAGCAAATCAAGCCTATGATCATATTAGTATCATTTAGATCCCGAAAAAATTGTCACTGATGGAACTTGAAAAGTTGATGCCAGCATGATAGATCACTAACTACTAGAAGATGTTCTATGGTTATAGGCATTCTTTCTACATAACTACTCCTCCCATTCTCAAGGCATTAAAAGACAGATCTATAAAATCCATCTATACCAGACTCAATGAAGATCGGCCTGAATGTACACAAGTTGTCTATCACATTTAACATAATGGATTGGAGGTCAATCTTTGTTTTCTTTGTGTGATAACACTAGTTGAAGCATTAAAATGGGTCCAGATGTACTTGAGGATCAAGTCAGGTGGGATACCAAACCATCACCCTAATTCATTTTAGAATCATTATTCATTCCTTTTTAGCTTATTCCATAATATAACAGTTATAATCTATTCAGGTGGAAGAGATTCTTGTCATTCCCTACTCTAATTAATCGATGTGAAAACCAAATCCATCGAAAGTCAGCATCCAGCTTTCAAGAAGTTGCAGCAGTTGACTAGACGGCAACCAAAAATCATGCTTTACCATCCATCCTATTAGGACAAGGATCACTTTCACTTCTTAATGCCGACCAATTATTCACGTAAAAATTCATATACAATGGCTCAATTATAGAAATATTAAGTGCCTATTATGTACCAATTCAACCACTTGACCAGTTTGAAAACAAAAAAGTTTAACTATAACTTAAAAGCCAACTAAATAGAGTTCGAAGAACAAAATTGAAGGGTAGTTAGATGGTCAAGGATTATGGCTCTCATTGTTAAAATACCAACCCAAATAATTAAGGGTATCTCATGTTTTTTCTTTGATAGGGTACTAGAACTCGAATTCAAGGTTGAGAGAGTGAGATAAATACCATTTAATTTGGTACTCTAAAGGAAGACATACAATAGAGAAAAGGAATGATGCAAAATATTATAGATAATGTATAAATTGCTCGGTATAATTTTAAACCCCATACATGGAGAGATAAACATAACCATAAAACTTGATAATGGAATTCAAGGTCCTATCACCTCATTACAACAAACAGAAGAATTTGCGACATTTTATTTCACGATGAGACGAAAATTGTCGCAAAAAGTGAACATATCGCGATAATTCAAAGAATTCGTCATTAAAACTAACCACTTACTGACCAAAACGAAAAGCGTGGCAAAAGGTAAAACCTTTAGTGACGCATAGCATAATTCGTTGTCAATTGCTGAATATTTAGTAACGATTAAGAGAAATCGTCACTAAATGACGCATAATAGGTGAAGATGTCAGATATTCGTCGCTAAATAAGTTTATGGTGGCGCTTTTAAAAAATGTTAACATAACTTACACCATAACTTCTCAAACATTTGGTGATGAATCCAGGTAATCGTCACCAAAGGATTTATATTTGACAAAGATATTCTGAAGTGCAACCAAAAGGTTAATATTTGGTGACGAACTTTTTATTTGCTCGCAAAAAGTTGAACATTCAGCGACGATTTCTAGAAATCGTCACTAAATGGTACACATTCAGTGACAATTTCATGAATGCATGACATTTTCTAAAATCATTAAACTAACATTTTTATAATCTATCATAGTTAAGATATGTTTTATTAGAGATTTTTTTGAATGTTTACAATGTATAATTAAAAAAAACTCACAACATAATTTTAGGTGTTAAACGGTAGTATTAATTAATCATTAGTATTTACTAATATTACAAAAATTAGTTATAAAAATTTTAAATAATTTTAGCAATATAATTATATGATATATGGAATAGTATGAACTTTGAATTAGAAGTTACCCAATTGAGACAGTCATAGAACCAGAACAATAGTACGCAATTTGCCCCTAAATAGTAGATATGTTGTTTCACAAATTGTTACAAATTCGACAATAAATCAACTTTAGAGTTGAGTTCAATTGATTGACTCGGTAAATGACAATGATATAATTATTTATTTGGATTCCAAGTAACATGAGAGTCGATAAAGGTAAACGAGTCATCGATGTCTGGATTCCCAAGAAGGATCCTTGCAAGTTCGAATGCACCAAATGGAATATAACAATTGTTCCCTCAAGTGTAGGGTTTTTCATACCCTCTTCCAACAACTTTTCCACTATAGCTAAACTTGTAGAGGACATAGTGAATGAGTCGCTAGATTTAGTACCTAAAATACAATCAACATAGAACTTAGATATTGTCATATTAGTAAACCATTAAATGAATTGAAATTTGAGTGACATGCATACGTGAATGAGCAGACGAAGTATATTGATTAACGAATTTTACAAAACAATCGATTTCCTTTATCCTTTACAGACTGTTGTCACATCGTTCCTGCCTCCATGGTCGTACATGTCATCTTCGAGACTCAAGGAAGCTTAAAACAACATGTAGTATAAACCATCAAATGTGAATATATATAATAGCCTCATAAAACGAAGGAAAGTGACATTGTTTGGACGATACTAAATACCTTGAAGCAGAAGATCAGCTATAGAAGGCAAACGATAATTAGTGTATGAGGTGGAGATTTTTTCTGCATTGTTGGTTTTTTCAGTAAGGACAATTATGCCACATTCCTCTGAACGGAATGAATTTGGGTCACTGGAATTGGTCTTCATGTCGACATTCCTTGATTAATAATGTTAAGAGGTATGTTCTGTAAAAGCTGATTTAGAATAAAATGATGATATGTTTAACTCAAATTTCGATGACAAGTGAAACTAGTCCAGTTTGGCACTTATACATCTTCAATGTGCCTAATGATATTAAAGTTACCCTTAGTAAAATTTCAAAAATTTATTGTGTAATTTATATCATATGCAAAATTTAGAATTTAAAGTAGGATAGACACGACTATGTTCTTGATGTACAGAAATATAGTATTATCTATGTGTCTCTATATTACTATTAATGGAAATGAATAAAAGTAAAACACTTTTGAAACAATTTCATTAATGTAGAAACAAAACTTTAATGAGAATAAGCATTAAATGTTGGTGGGAAGACATACATAAAGAAATAAGAAAGATAGACAGTAAATCATCTTCAAAACACAACCATAAACGCAACTCATACATCAAATGCATTAATTAAGAACTCATAGTGAACACCTAAAGGGTTTTAGTAAATAATCACAATAGAACAAAAGAATAATCATAATAACTCACAATAGAACAAAAGAATAATACCGATTCAGTGAATAATCATTTTTCGACAGTGATGAGTAGAACAAAAACCCAAACAAGTTATCTACTAGAGGATTTTGGATTGGTGCTGACGGCTTGAACGAGAATGGAGTAGGCTTCTATGTTATTGTCTTTGAAAACCTAATACAAAACAACGTCGTTTTTCTAGTTTAGGTAAACGATGTCGTTTATTGTTTGTTGTAGTTGTTCGGAAATAGTATTAATTAATTTGCTACGATTTATTGTATTTAGTCGACAATCATCAAATGTAGCGACTAATACATGATTCATCACTAAAGCCCGCTGGTTCATAAATAATTTTTAATAAGTTTATTTTCCTATTCTAAATAAAACATAATTTGAATTAAAAATTAAATTAAAAATTTGAAAACTATTTGGAAATTAATTTGTTGACCGTTCAACTAAAATAAAACTGACTTACAATTTTCAGATAATTATACATTTTCATTAATATAATTTCAAAAAACTTATTTGAAAAAATTAAATATTTTAATTACTGTAATTAATCAAAATAAATAATAATAATTTAATAATACATTGTAATATAATTTTAAAACTATTTCTAACAAATTATATTTAAAGATTAGTCATTCCCAAAAATCAAAGCAAATGAAGATCAATTGCATATATAAGTGAGAAGATTAATTTTTCATTTTGTTATAGGTAATAGGAAAATTTCATACATGTTAATCAATTAAGAAAAATCAAGATGTAAAAAAAATGTTTGGGTTTTGGCGGGGTTATATAAAATTGCTAGCGAAATTATACTTTTAGGCAACAAAAATTGCCACCATCGAAAAAGGTAAAAAAAAAGTTTTTTCGACGATTTAATAGCTTGGTAGCAAAATGTTGTACATTTTGCGTTGCTATACTGTTTCGTAGCCAAAGCATGGCAATTTGCGACGAATCTTCGTATCGTTGCAAAATTTGGTAGATCAGAATAATATAACTACGTCATTTTTTGCATTTTTCTAAATGTATTGGTGACGGTTATCATATATTGTAGCTAAATATTTGGCATTTGATGACAAATTGTAGTTACATCACTAAATTTTGCAATGGTAAAAAAATTTGAGATGGGATGTCGTCGTTTGTTGTTAGCAAAATGTTTTACATTTTGCCATTTGCTACACTATTCTATTTTCGTAGCAATATGTTAACATTTGGCGATGAAATATCTAATCGTCACCAGTCGTTTTCCTTGTATTAGCAACGAATCTATAATATGGTAGGCAAACGTTGGCATTTTACAACTGATGCTGAGTTTCGTCGCCAAATGTAGTAACTGCAAAAAAAATTTGAATTGAGACGACGTTGTTTGTTTAACCACAAATGACATCATCCTAACATGCTGAAAATTTTAACCTGAATCCCCCACACCGCTACCTCCTCACTTGTTTCTTCCTCCTCTCTCCCGACTTCGTTTTTCTCCATTTCTTCTCTCTTCGTCAATGTTAGTTATGTGGGTTTCTCTATTAACACGCTGTGGTCCTCTATTGCAGCCCTACAGTGCTAGTCAACCTGGTAAGAAATTTTTGGACTTGTGTTGGGTTTATTTTACCAATTGTCATTGTGTTTCTTAATGGCATTTAAAAGGGGTGAAACTTAGGATTAGTTGCTTGGATTGGTTGTTGACATGTTTCAATGTTGGAATGCTGGTGAAGAAAGGCAATAGAGATGATGAATGCTTGAAGAAGACTTAAGTTATGTTATGCTTATAACGTGTTCGATGAAAGTCCTTTGGTAGCTGATGTATTGCTGAGACATTTGTTGATTGGTAGCTAACGTGTTGTAGAGATGTTTGCTGATTGTTCACTATGAAATAATCGTTTTTTAATGAATATTTGGAGGATTGTATGAAAGGGGGTGAGCTAAAAGCTCGTGGGAAACAAGTTTATAGCAGAGAAACAAGCAAAACCATGGAAAATATTCATTGTCATAGTAAAATGCATTGAAACCGTAAAACATGTATTCATAAAATATGTATTTCTCAAATTCTCAAACTTCTCAAACAAATCATAAACAACATAAGACATGTATTTATCAAATTCTCAAACTTGTCAAACAAATCATAAACAAGATAAGACATGTATATATTAAATTCCCAAACTGGTCAAACAAATCATAAATAATATAAGATATGTATTTCTCAAATTCTCAAACTAGTCAAACAACTCATAAACAACATAAGAAATGTATTTCTCAAATTCTCAAACTTTTCAAACAAATCATAAACAACATAAACAATCATAATCGTTTGGGTAGTCCATATAAACATGATGGAGAAGCCTTGCAGCTAAACCATATACATGAAGGAGTTCTTATGAAACTCCAATAAACATGAGGGAGTCCATGATGGAGTGTTGGACCAATGGTGGTTGACAAATTAAATCCTTTTATGTTTTGATAATAATAAAATGTATAGAATTGATTAAG
>JAOSBN010000006.1:10387711-10409141 GCA_027563595.1 Erythroxylum suave
ATTTTATACCGATTCGGATAGTTAAGTCTTAAGTTTTCCAACGCGATAGTTAATTCTAACATTTTGTCCCAAAATGTTAGACATTTGTTTGGATTCGAGTGAACCATTTGTTCCGCTGCCGAGGCAATTCGCTTTTGATTTGCTTCCGTTTTCGATTTGTTTTCGATTTCTCCAACCTTCGTTTCGAAATTTCGGTTGGGGTCTGGTTCCCGGATCGGGTCCTAACAAATAATATTTTTATTTAACTAAATTTTGTACTTTAATTTGTACGATAAGAAGTAGGAGTTGTTGTAGACATCATTTTTTGAGGGGAATAAGCCCAATGTCGATGACATTTGCAACAATGTCCTTGGTACGAGATCAGATCATATCAAAGGTCTTGGGTATGATCCTAAGCTTGTTGGTTCATCTTCGTCACGATCAGTAACCTTGATGGCGCTTCAAAAGGAGAACTAACAACTAAAGACTATGTTAGATCGTAATATAAAGAAGTGATCAAACTTAAAAAATTGGTTAAACAAATACTAGTTTCTGCATATGTTAGTGGTAGTGACTTAGATAAAGACTCTTAGTTTGTAAATGATATGTAAATATTTTTATTGAACATAATGCATTCCATTTTATATGTTTATTTTCTTTCAACGTATCATTATTTAAAAAATGTCATTGACATTAATTATAAAATGAATAATTTTTATATTTCAAACTGTCTTAAAATTGTAATAAATTAAAATAAAATTGTTTTTAATGATTATAATAATACTTAAATTCAAAAATTTTGTCACTAAATAATATTAGCTACCAAAACAAAATTGTCACATAAATGTTATTACCTTGTTTACAAGAATGTCCTTAAAAACATTTTGCTACAACCACAAATTAGTAGCTAAAACAATTTTGCTACAAAAATAGAATCGTCACTAAATACTATTAGCTACCAAAACAAAAATCGTCAAAAAATGTTTTTACCTACCTTTATAGAAACGTCCCTAAAAATATTTTCCTACAACAAATAATTATTAGCTAAAACTATTCTGCTACCAAAAAGAAATAGTTACTAAAAATATTTAAGTACGAATACAGTTTAGTTGGGTAAAACTTTTAGCTACGAAACAGAAATGTTGCAAAAAACTATTACGATGTTCTTCATTATCGTCGGTTATACTTTTTACTGACGAATTGTTTCTGTCAAAAAAAACGCTTGGGTGACGATTTTAGTAAAACATCGCTAATGTTGTTTTGTTACTGCAATTCAGCGACGAATAGAATGATGATAATTTTTCGTCGCAAATTATTATTTGCAACGATTTGTTATTGTTTAGCGACGTTTATTTTTGTCGCTAAATGAAGTGTTTGTTGTAGTGCCTCTAACATAAATGGAGTGTGTGCTTGCATTATAATATTATTTTACTAGACAAGATAAAAAAAAAGGGAAGGGGAGTTGTAAATTATGGATTTCCTAATCTCCCGACTAAGATTGACACAGAATGCTGTATTGGAAAAATTGACGAATTAAATCCCATAGCCAAAAAAAAGTAAGAAAATAATATATAGAAATTTAACGTGGTTTATCCTCTAATTTGAGCTACGTCTACGGGCCAAACTCCGAATAAAACTTTCACTAATAAAAATAGCAGATACAAAGGGTGAAAAATAATATAACAAAATAGTAGTACTTACACACAAGATGTTTTTTAAATTTACTATCTTTAGAATAATATCCTCACTATTTTATCACTCACTCTTTTAAGAAAACGTTTCCTAAAAATACCCCAAATTATTATCTCACACAAGACTTTAAATACTACCACGCATATATGTTTTGTTTTGAAACATGCTTATGAAAGAGGGAGGGAGGGCCTTTTTAGTTTTTATGGACCCTCCACCGCCCTTTTCATTTCAAACATACAGCTTGCTTGCTCTTTTTTTTTTTTTTTTTTAATACATTGGAGGACCTAAATGATCAGTAGAAACGAAAGTACAAAAGTGCTCCTATTTATGGCGGGTGGAATGGAAACAGATGGAGAGGTTTATGTCCTCCATTTCCCATCGGCTTGGCATTTGATGTTTTCCTAGCAGCTTGACGAATGTTCCAAAATGTGGCGTCCTGATTGCCAAAATTCTGTGGAGGCGACTGTGGTCTCCTTCTTCTTCCTTCTGCTTCTTCCTCAGATAAGTGAGATGGTTGGCTTCCGTGTATGATTGTTCCCCCTGGCGGCGAAAGAAAACCTTGTTTTGCTAACAGATCCGCAGTTTCATTACAGTGTCTGCGAATGAAAAGGAGGTCCAGTTGTTGAAAGCTTTGGATCTGTCTTTTGATTTTGAGAACTAAAGGGGGGGGGGGGGGGGGGGCAAATTGTGAGACAATTGCCGATTGCAGTAGGTTAAACGCCTCTTTGAAGTCGGCGTGAGCGGTCAATCTTGAGATCCCTTGTTCCTCTACAAAAGCCAGTCCCTTTGATATCCCCAATGATATCCCCAATAACTCTGCGTCTAATGGAGAGCTTTTTGGTTTTTTGTTTTGACAACTTGCACGCAAGTTGCTCTTTTGTTTTTTGTTTTTTTTTTCGTTTTTTAAAATAAATAAAGACCTATAGCGGTATCCTGTGTCGGTACCGTCTTACATGCTCAACCCCTCAGAATGGTCAAAGTTTCTAGATCTCCTCCAGTTTAGGTCACTAATCACTTTATATATTTGGCAAACTTCCGATCCACTCTCACGTTAAGGCGGGCCTAAGGAAAGTTCGAGCCGAAGAGAAAAGATAGGAACGGCGGCAACACCAAAAAGGGAGCTACTTGCTTTATGTTTCATAGTTTTGATGTCCAGATTTACTCATGCAAGAGTCAATCCCAACTTTAAAATCAAAGCAGTTAATCTTGGTGGTTGGCTTGTTGCAGAAGGGTGGATTAAACCTTCTCTTTTTATTGGCATCCCCAACAAAGATTTCTTGGTTCGTACGTGGTTGTGCATTGGAGTCGTTACTTCTCTTTTATGTCAACGTTCTTTTGGGTGCATTTTTTCTTCTAAATGGTTATTTTCATGACAAATGTCGATCTTTTCTAGGACGGAACTGGACTTCAGTTGAAATCAGTTAAAGTTGGGAAATATCTTGCAGCTGAGGCTGGTGGTGGAACTATAATAGTAGCCAATCGATCGTCAGCCTCTGGCTGGGAGACATTTAAAGTAATTGCCTTTTTCTGGTTCTTCTTACTTCCATTGAATACTAGTGAAGTAGCTTTCTTAATGTAGAAGTTAAATATGTGTTTATGAAGTTATGGAGGATCAATCAGAGGATCTTCAACTTAAGGGTCTTTGACAAACATTTCGTGGGATTGGACACCAACGGTAATGGCATTGACATAGTAGCTGTTTCCAGCAGTCCCGGAAGGACAGAGACGTTTGAGATTATCAGGAATGCTAATAATGAGAGCCTAGTCAGAGTCAAAGCATCCAATGGATTATTCTTGCAGGTAGATATAAAAAAATAGTTTTACCATGTTGTTAAACACCATCGTTTGTTAGTCCGATGAACAGTCTCGCCTTTCCTTAAAATTGGAACAAAAAACACTACCTGTGTCAGTCTGCGAGTTATGCATATTCCTCTGGAAGAAACGACGAGTCTATACTATGGAAGTTAAGATAAAATTAGCACGTCACCAGTAATTCTTGTCTTATCGCTGTCCTTTTGCAGGTGAAATCAGAGGTTCTGGTTACAGCGGATTATGCTGGAGATAGTAACTGGGGAGATGATGATCCATCCGTACTTGTGATGACCATTTCTGGACGGCTACAGGGCGAGTTTCAAGTGACTAATGGTTATGGTCCGGAATTAGCCCCAAAAGTTATGAGGGTAAGAACATACCAAATGTTGGATGTTTGGTTTTAAATTGCATTTCTAGCCTCCAAAAATTAGAATGCGCCAGGCTATGCCATTTCCGAGCTGGCAGTGTAAGGACAGGTTGTGAGTTCTAGATGGTCCACCTCTATTCAATCGCAAACAGACTAGGTCCAGCTATATATATATATATATTGAATCTTGTATAGCAAAATGTATTGACTGTCCACCTCTTTCCACATATCAGGAACACTGGAGCACGTTCATAGTTGAAGACGACTTTAAGTTCATATCCCAAAATGGACTAAATGCAGCCAGAATACCTGTTGGTTGGTGGATAGCAAGCGGTGACTCACCTCCAGGACCTTATGTTGGAGGATCCTTGCAGGCCTTAGACAATGCCTTTTCATGGGCAGAGTATGTCCACTTCCGTTTTGTCTCCACGTCTAATTATTTTAGACCTTTTTCTAAGCTAAATAAGGAATCATTCCTTTAAAGCAATCAAGTCGCCGATTTATGACGATAATACCTAGGCAGGGTTCATCACAATATGTTTCATAGGAATTCCCAATTGTCTGCAGGAAATACAGTGTGAAGATCATAATCGCTTTACATGCAGCCCCTGGCTCACAGAACGGATTCGAACACAGCTCTTCTAGAGATGGTTCTCAAGAATGGGGCCAAACAGCTGCAAATATACAACAAACAGTTGTTCTAATTGACTTTCTTACAGCCAGGTATCAGTATTACATTGCAAAGAAAACAACTGTTGTCATCCCTTTTGAGTTATTTTCTTTTTATTGATTTGGTCACAACATAGGTATGCAAAGAGTTCAAGCCTATATGCGGTGCAGCTTATAAACGAACCTCTGGCACCTGGCGCTTCTCTAGATGCCCTAAATAAGTACTATCAAGCAGGATATGATGCTGTACGCAAGCATTCGTCCACAGCTTATGTAGTGATGTCCAACAGACTAGGTCCAGCTGAACCCAGAGAGTTCTTCCCTCTTGCAAGTGGCCTAAGCGGAACTGCGATCGATGTCCATTACTACAATCTGTTCTCCAGTACATTTGATACTATGACTGTCCAACAGAACATTGATTTCATTAACACAAATCGGTCAGCGCAGTTGAGTTATGTCACAAGCTCAAATGGCCCTCTTACTTTTGTTGGTAAGCACGCCATCGAATAGCATAACATGTGTTCTAATGGTCATAGCACTATATTTTCCTTTTCCATTCAAGTTGAAATGATCGCCTCTGATTTGTAGGCGAATGGGTGGCGGAGTGGCAAGTTAGAGGAGCAACAAAAGAGGATTATCAAAGATTTGCTAATGCCGAGTTGGAGGTTTTCGGGCATGCAAGTTTTGGTTGGGCTTATTGGACTTTAAAGAACGTAAACAACCATTGGAGCATGGAGTGGATGATCAAGAATGGTTACATTAAGCTTTGAAATTCAACAGCATTCCTACAATAGCTTCACTCTGCTCGTCCCACTGCTTCTACCATTTAAACTAATTGATGTGTTCACAGATAATAAGGCAGTAACTTAGGCATGAGGTATAAAGTTTGTCAGACTGTCAAGGCGTATAATAGTGACAATCCGATATCCTTCTCAAAAAGAGCACGAGTAAAGGTGATAATGCTCCTTCTTGCAACAACTAATGTTAAATTATGACCAACCTCCACTATTCCATTCATGTCAGACTGAGTCAACTTCATTTGTCCGCTTTTGTAAGTGGGTCTAAATCCACTTTTCTCCAGTCGAGTCCATTGATTTCACTTTAAGGTTGCGGGAAAACTTCTCTCACCAATCACTCCAGAGTTTTACGTTCTGGTGGCCTGAGGATATAGAAACTCATGGAATACTTATACTTCCTCTTTCTAAGCTTAGTTTTGATTAAAAGGGTACCTGCTTCGAATCATTCGGCTATGAGTTCCTTTAATTGCAATAAAATAAGAGATATTGGATGTTATTTAAGCACAATTAGTAAATAATTAAAATTAATTGTAATTATAATTAAATTTTAACTAAAATTAGAATTTTATTTTTATTAAATTATTATAATATCTAAATCTTAAATAAGTTCAGGTTACAAGAGAGCTAACACTTTTATCTAACACTCTCTACAATAGTTTGAGTTCCTAAACATTTTCTTTAAAAGTCGGAGACTTATACGATTATGGTGGTTAAAATAAGCTAATTTCAAAAATAGTTCAAAAGAAATGATAAGAAAATTGATCAAACTTCAAAATGAAGTACAAATTATGATTCGTGCTTTAATATATTTTGTGTCAGAAATCAAACGAAAAAGTTTTATTATTATTTTGTTGTGTAAGAGATTGGATCCCATCTTTATTTCCTAATAACTATAACCTTTCATCAATTTAGCACAAGAAAAACCAAATATCATATATATAAACTATTAATATAAAGCATTCCAAAAATTGAAAAAGATTTTTCACAGATAATATTTGATTATATTTTTTATTATGACAATAATGTACTCATTTTAATTAGGTTTTATATGTGATATTATGTATTTTATAAGAGACTATATTATTTATATGTAAAAGAGTCATACCAAACTATATGCTAGAGAGAGAGAGACTCATGTTTCTTTCTATCTTGTGTTCTTCTTTCTCATAGTTAACATGCTTCCTCCCCCTCCTAATTACTAGTTACCTCCCCTTCATGCTCTTTGCTTGTTTTCTTGCTCCCTAGGAAGCCTTTGCTTTTGTTCATCCTATCCTTTTTTCTCAAACTTTTTTTCTTCAACTGCTTCACGCTTCAAACATCCTTGGTAGGTAAGGATGCCCAATTTAGAATCAAATTCCCTCTTCCTTTTAAGAACTACTTTTTAAATTTTTTCTAAATAGTGTCAGTTGCTTTAATCTTTCCATCTAATGGCCTCTAAAACCAAAGACTGTGCCTAATCTTGTCTCCTTCTCTCTCATGTTGAATTCCCACCTTCACCCTTATGCTTTTTCCTTACTCCTAGTCTTTAGAAACCTAACTTGCCATTGAACCCCAAAGATTGGCCTCCCACTCAACTCTACACTTTTGTGCCCTCAAACTGCCGCCACCTTAAAACTTTAAATTGGAAGCAAGTTTTAAGACACACCTTTAGCTATACCTGCAATACGCCCCTCCCATTGTGAGAAAAGGCTCAACCATTATCTCCTCACTTGTAGAAGTGCTCAAGTTTGGTGTTGGAACATTAGATGGATTTTTTTAATAAGAAAGAGATATGTTTTCCCTATCATGAAACCATGGGCTATTAAACATTAGAGACTAAAAGGTCTACAGAAGGTTATTCTCAACAAAAACTACATATTCTTATTTAAATTCACCTCTAATGACCAAGCTTTTGTGATAATAGAGGAGGGATCTTAGCATTTGAATGGAATATCCATATTTCTACAAATGTACAAGACTAGAATCATTCTTAAGGAAATCAAACAGAATTATGTCCCCTTGTGGGTTAACTTTCAGCAAATCCCCCTAAAATACTGTTCCATAAAGAGTCTTAGCCCCTTAGTAAGTTATATAGCAATCCCTTATGTATCGATGAAGCTACATCTTCAAATAGATGCATTGGTTACACCAGATTATCCATTAGGGTTGACATTAATTAGGAGTTCCTTGAGGAGATACCATTGTTAAGGCTAGGTGAAAATGATGCTCCCACTAAGGACTCCATCAAAGTTTCCTACAAATCGAGACCATCGCTGGCACATAAAGAAAAGAAATGGGTACTTGCTGGAAGGGGATTCCAAACTAGTCACTATAATAAGCTAACGAATGAGGCTAATACTTAAGATAAAGGGTCTAGTTCTAAGAAGCTTACTCTTAAGGAGAAAGTACAAGTGACAATAACGAGCCATCTATCCTATTTAACTAGCACACTAAAGCACCCCTAATTCCCAACAACAAGGTAACTCACTAATAGGGAAATTGAGCTATAGTTTAGTAGCATTGTAAGTCCTCATAATGTTTCTCAAGGACTTTTGAAACCAGTTGAAAGAAGAAATTTGGACATAAAGACAATTCTAAAGGAAATAATAGTTTAAGGTGTAATGTTAGTGATTGCATAGAATGTGAGGGGTCTCAATGACCCTAAAAAGTTTAAGGTGGCATATGAATACATCAAAACAACAAAACCAAAATTATTTTTGAAACATAATTAAAGAAGGAAAAATGCATTAGCAACTTATAACAAACTATGACACGCATCATCGAGGTAATTTTATACTAGCTTATAATCCTGATTATGTTTCAATATTGCATTACCAATGTATAGATTAATATATCCATATACTAGCTAAGGTTATATGATGAGGTAAGCCTTGGTTCACTTTCATCTATGCATCTAATTTTGGTTTCTAAAGAACCAAATTGTTGAATGACCTCCTGCAATTTAAGTTATGAATGAACCTTGGCTCTTGATTGAAGATTTTAATAACACGATACTCTTTAAGGAATTAGAAGGGGATAAGAGTTTAAGGAGACCATATGATGAATTGACATCCTATCTATAAGACCTTGAAGTTTTTGATCTCACTTCTAATGGAAAATATTACACATGGTCAAATAACTAAAAAGGCCCATGGCAAATAAGGAAGAAACTAAATCGAGCTCTGGTTAACCTTTTGTGGCTCCAAAATTTCAACTCAATTTGAAAACACTTTAATGATAATCTTTGTTCAAACCATACCCTTATGTAAATCTATGATCTTGTGGTTGAAATAAGAGGCCCTAATTTATTTAAATTCTCCAGCTATCTTAATGGAGGAAATGGAATTCAAGAAGCAATTTGTGAGGGACTGAAATATCAAGTATAGGGTTGTGTTGCATATAAATTTCTTAAAAATCTAATAAGTATAAAACAGGAACTAAAATCCCTTTAGAGTAATATATATAAGAATATTAATGAAAGCATTGTTCAAGCTAACGAGTTTCTTATGTAATTTTAGAATATATTTTATATTTCTCCAACTGATACCTCTTTTAAGAGGGTCCTGAGAAGTAGGCCTTAGAAACCTATATGATAGCATCAGTTGATCAATCCTCATCACTTTTGTGAAAGTAAAGGATGATATGGATGAAGAAGGGGGAGGCAAAAATAAGCTTCTTCAACAAGTCATTGCTCATAAGAAGGAATAGAAATAAGATCTCTAGGTTACACATAAATAAGGGACACTTAGTTAAGGGACATAATAAACTCCAAACCTTGGCCATGTATTACTTCTCTAAGGTCTTAGGTATATCATGTCTAAAAGAATCATTCAACAATCCTCTGGGTTGGTATATTTGCTACATCAGTTGGCAAACAAAATAATTAATCATATCAAAGATGGTATATTTGTTAAGCAAACACATCATTCCCTCTCTTTAGTCATGAGGAACAAATGGCAATTGTGATTCAATGATCTCAATTATGATCTAGTTTTATAATCTTCACTTCTTGAATCCTTTAGATGCTATGTAATCTAATGGTAGGCTTATCTAGCCTTAAACTCATTATTTTTAGTAATGTTGTAATAGTTTTATCTAAAGTAAAATAACATTTAATTGTTTTTTAAAATCACAACCCTCAAGGAATAATCCATAGAGTCATATCCTTATATGATACAAGCATGCTCATCGTTGAATTCACAAATGAAGAGATAAAAGGGGTGGTTTTCTCATTCAATCCTCCTAAAGCCCAGGACATAATGGGTCAAGTACTTTTTCTCCTTCAAATTTCTTGAAGAATAATTTGGAATCATATATGTAAGGATGTCCAAGAATTCTTTGTCAAAGCAAAGGATGCTTAACATATGGAATTGTACTCACATTTGTCATTCTTCCTAAAGTCCATGTTCTATATTCCTTAAGGGACTTTAGACCAATTGCTTGTTGCAATATATTTTCTAAAATCATACCCCAAGTTATTGGCTAATAGGATCAAGCACACTTTACCTCTTTTATAAGCAAATCTCAAGCTACTTTTAGTGAAGGGAAAAACGTTAAAGACAATTACGCTTGCACAATAATTATTAATTAATTATCACATTAAGGGATTAGGGGAAAATTATGCTATCAACAATTGACATACATATGCCATTGATTATGTTAATTGGGGCTTTATGATAAGCACATTAAAAGCATTTGGGTTCCTTTAAAGATTTACAGCGTTGATTTCTCAATGTATAACCACCACTTTTACCTCATCTTTTTACCATTGTATTAAATTTCTCAATGCTATCATTAAGAATAATATGCTTACTAATAATGGCTTTAAGTTTCACACGAAATGTGGAAAAGTGGCAATTACACATCTTGCATTTGTTGATGACTTAGTATTATTTTATAAAGCAAATAAGTCTTTTGTAGCTTGTTTGACAAGATCTCTGAAGGAATTTAACTTATATTCAGGTCTCCACATGAACAAGGAAAAAATTTTCTTAGTCAATTTAGTGGATGCTTTGCATCTCAAATTGAGAGTTAAGACCATGCATAAAGTTCATCACTATCATTTTCTTAAACATAGAAATGTTTTTTTTAGAATACAAAAATTCTAAATACTCCAATTATTTGACATACTTATAGTAATTAATTAGACTAATGACTTTGTTATTGATATAATTCCTCATTTACAAGAATAACTAAGTTTCATCATATAGCCATTATTTGCAAGTATGGTCCAATGCTAGATCATCAGTAAAGTGATAGTTCGTATAAATACTCCTTAAATAAGTTTAAATAGTCTTACATTAATCTAATTAATTAAGACTAGTCAACTTATATTATGTGATCTTAAATATCACAGGAATCATATAAGTCACAGTCAAACCTTTTAGTTCATTATAGAGACGAAATAGGTAAACTAACCCAAAAAAACAAAAAGAAGATCAATTGCATATACAAAAAAAGCTTATCGGTTTGGTCAAGTACACACAAAAAGCTCACTAGTTTAAGAGATGCTACTAATGCCTCCATATAACAAATTTATGCATAAAAAAACCAGTTTACCACTATGTCAACCTTATGATCTAGAATCGAAACAACCACTAAAAGGTCCAGTCTCCAATCAGACACTGCTTCTGTCGAGGAATGGAGAAAACCAAACAAAGGAGTGGCTGGAGGGAATGAGTGACGTAGGAGAAGTTAACGAGAGGAAGGGGTGCCATCATACTTGTCTTTGTATGCTAGCATATAAGTGAGGGTGTAGTTTTTGTAGTCGATGTATGAGATTCATGTGTGAAGCTTTTGGTGGCCAGACTTTAGGAAGACGCTAATTGGAAGGAGATGCTCCCATTAGTGCCAGTAGTACAGACAAATAGTCACCTAAATTAGTGACCTAAAAAAAACTCAACTTTCTAATCTCTGGACAGAACTTAACCCGAAAAATAAACCTAGATTTATGTTCACTATATAGAACCTATCTCTGATACCATGTAAATAAATAAGGGTTTTTCTATAAATTGATATATTTGTACTGAATATAGAAATTTATATTTACTAATTGAAAACTAGTTAAGTAATGAAATTCCTATAATCAAACCTAAAATCAAACTTTAAATTATATAATGTTATCTAGAAAATTTATACAATTTGCAATAAATTAAAGTAGTTAATAGAATTAAAAAGACTTTCTGATGGTAAGCTACATATCATTATAATTAAGGTAAAAGACATACACATTCCAATGGTTTTAAAAACATTTTAAAACTTCATAATCCTAAAAATTGTTTAAAAAATTCCTTTTGGTTTCAATTTTAAAAAAAACTTTTTCTCTTAGATTTTAGTTTTAAAATAATGACAAAACACATGTGATATATAAGCATTATATATAGACTAATCAAATGTCAATGATATAGCACTTCAACTCATCTTTTAAATCCAACTTAAACTAATTAAACTCAATTTAAATTTATTATTTAAAATAATTATAATATATTTTTTATTTGAGTTAATTTTAGTTAGTCCAATTTAAGTTTAACAGTTGGGTTGGATCGACATATAAACAACATTTAATTGATCCCTTTACAATATTAAGTCGCTTATATTTTATCATTATTTTATAATTAATTTTTTAATTTTCTATTTAAATATTTATGAGAAGAATTTTTTAAAGTAAAAAATTAAAAACTAAAACAATTTTAAAGATTAAAAGATTTTTAAAAATTAAATCAT
This sequence comes from Erythroxylum suave, assembly GCA_027563595.1. Lineage (NCBI taxonomy): Eukaryota > Viridiplantae > Streptophyta > Magnoliopsida > Malpighiales > Erythroxylaceae > Erythroxylum > Erythroxylum suave. The sequence continues at coordinate 10,399,730 of JAOSBN010000006.1, forward strand.
AAAAAATTCCACATCTTTTACCATTATAATTATATATCCTTTGTATTACTACAATTGAGAATAATATGAAAATATACAACTATGTCTCAAGTTCACTTTTGCACAAATAGAGACTTCAAGTTCATATCCAAGAATGGACTACTTGCACTGATAATTTTGGTTGGCTAATGGATAGGTAGCGATACAACACCTCCACTACCATAGATTGGGGTCCTTCAGGTGTTAGACAATGTCTTCTCACGGGCACCATGTTTATAATTAATTTTCACGAGCGGGAAATCATTTAAAAAGTTTTCTTACAACAACAACAATAATAATAACACTAATTAAAAATTTCGCTAACTTGCAAGGCTTAGAGATGTGAGATCTCACATCAGTTGGAGAGAAGAACGAATTATGTCTTGTAAGAGTACGGATACCTCTTCCCTATAGATGCATTTTCCTGGGTACGGGAAGAGTAAAACCGTGAGGGACATGGCCTAATGAGCAACCCAAAGTAGACAATATTTGTAAGCAGGTGGTCTGAGATGTTACAAATGGTATTAAAGCTTGTTTATGATCCGTTGTACTAGCAAGGACGTTGGACCTTAAGGGAGTCGATTGTGAGATCCCATATCAGCTAGAGAATAGAACGAAATACGCCTTATAAGGGTACATGTAATAGCCCAGACCACTCGCTTGCAGATATTGTCCACTTTGGGCCAAGGCCTTGTGCCAAACGCCCTCATGGTTTTGTTTTTTCAGTGTGTTAGCCTTTTTAGGGCATTACTCCCGTAGGACTTCTCAGGAGGTCACCCATCCTGGTACTGCTCTTGCCCTAGCACGTTCAACTTCAGAGTTCTGATGGGATCCAGTGCATTGGGGCATGAAAAACGCGTTTGCAAGGGAGAGGTTGCCACAGCCTTAAAAGGCCTACTTCGTTATCCTCTCCGACTGATATGGGATATCGAGTATCCCCCCCCCCCCCCCTTAGGAGATTCAGCGTCCTCGCTGGCATACCATCCAAGTACTAGCTCTGATACCAAATGTAACAACCTAGACTACCCGCTTGCAGATATTGTCCGCTTTGGGCCAAAGCCTTGTGCCAAGCGCCCTTACGGTTTTGTTTTTCCAGCGTGTAAGCCTCTTTAGGGCATTACTCTCTCAGGACTTCCCAGGAGGTCACCCATCCTGGTGCTGCTCTTGCCCTAACACGTTTAACTTCGAAGTTCTGATGGGATCCGGTACGTTAGGGCATGAAAAACGCATCTGCAAGGGAGAGGTTGCCACAGCCTTATAAGGCCTACTTCGTTCTCCTCTCTGACTAATATGGGATATCGAGTATGTCATATAAGGTTTGTCTAGTGTGGAGTACTCGATTGATATAATTTACAATTTATTGCGTTAATTCAAAAATTTATCCAACATACATCTAAAATATAACGACTACGAATACTTCCGTTTTAAAAAAAAATGATGCATATATCATCATTTCCTTTTATTTGTAATGGAAGTGTTGTAGAAGATGATGGATCCGTTGATGGTATTATTTGGGCTTAAAACCCTCAAGTAATTTCTAGATCTGCAGTCTAAGCTGTGGCATCCATTATTGATCCAAGAAAATTAAAATAAAGGCCATCAATCCATCCAGTACTATTTTTGTTAATTGTAAAACTAAAATTTCCAGTCTTAACACAAATATAACTGAGAACTCCTAGCCTCTACTACTGTTTGATCACTTTGATTAACTGCCTCTGTAAGTCTTATGATCAAGTGGTATTTATCATCTGCTAGTGGCATCAGTTCTCATTCCCTCTGAATGGACTAGTACAAGTTATTCATGAAATAACCTGTCATTTATACTTTTACTCCAACTTCTTGAACATTTTCCAATGTTGTTTGTGAAGAAGAAGGACGGTACTTTGAGGTTGTGTATTGATTACAGGCAACTTAACCGGGTTACAGTGAAGAATAAATACCCGTTGCCTAGAATTGATGATTTATTTGATCAGTCGTAGGGAGTTCAAGTATTTACTAAGCTTGATTTGAGATCTGGGTATTATCAGCTAAAGATAGCAGAGGCTGATGTAGCAAAAAGTGCTTTCAGATGTAGATATGGACATTTTGAGTTCTTAGTTATGCCATTTGGGTTGACTAATGCCCCAGTTGCATTCATGGCGTTGATAAATAAGGTATTTCAGCCCTACTTGGACCGATTCGTAATTATGTTCATTGATGACATTCTGGTGTATTCTAGAAGCAATGAGGAACATGCTGAGCATTTGAGAATAATTTTGCAGACTATGAGAGAAAAACAGCTATATGCCAAATTCAATAAATGTGAATTTTAGTTAAATCAAGTGATATTTCTGGGTCTCATAGTAACGGGGCATGGTATTCAAGTGGACCTAATAAAATTGAAGCAATAATGAAATGGGAGGCACCGAAGAATGTATTAGAGATTCGGAGTTTCTCGGATTAGCTAGTTATTACCGAAGGCTTGTCGAGGGGTTTTCTTTAATCTCATCCCTTCTGACTAAACTTTTGAGAAAGAATGAAGAGTGCCAGAGAAGTTTTGAGGAGTTGAAACATCGGTTGACTACAGCACCAGTGTTGGCTACTCCATCAGGATCTGGTGTATATGTGGTATACAGTGATGCATCACATTAGGGAATGAGATGTGTATTGATGCAGCATGGCAAGGTGATAGCCTATGCATCGAGACAATTATAGTCTCACGAGATGAATTACCCGACACATGATTTAAAGCTTGCAGTAGTAGTTTTTGCTCTAAAGATTTGGAGACATTATTTATATGGCGAGACATTTCAGATATACACTGATCATAAGAGCTTGAAGTATTTATTAAGCCAGAAAGAGCTGAACATGAGACAGAGAAGATGGGTAGAGTTATTGAAAGATTATGATTGCACAATTGAATATCATCCGGGGAAGGCTAATGTAGTGACTGATGCTTTGAGCAGAAAGTCAAATACCAATGTAGCTCAGATTCAATTATTGAGGTTACCAAGCCTGATTCAGTTGAGAGCTTTGAATGTAGAGTTGAATCTATAACATAATGAAGCATTGATAGCTACATTGAAACTGAGGCTAATGTTGCATGATCGGATTAGAAGAGTACAAAGTAAAGATCCTGAAATGGTGAAATTAATTGAGAAAGTTAAGGAGGAAACATATTCTGAGTTTGAATTTAGAGATGATACATTGTGGCTAAAACAGAGACTATGTGTGCCTAATGTTGATGATCTGAGGAAGGAAATTGTAGAAGAACCTCATATGGGCACTTATGTTATGCATCCTGGTACTACCAAGATGTATAACACATTGAAACAACATTTCTGGTGGCCTGGAATGAAAAAGCAAGTAGCGAAATTCGTTTCTAAATGTATAACATGCCAACAGGTTAAGGCTGAGCATCAGGTCCTAGTTGGAAAATTGCGTTCGTTACCTACTCTAGGGTGGAAATGGGAACGAATTACTATGGATTTTATAATAGGACTGCCTAAGACTCCGAGGTAGAATGATGCAATATGGGTTGTGGTGGACTGATTAACTAAGTCGGCCCATTTTATACCAATACAGGAGAACAATACATTAGACCAGTTGGCTCGGAGATATGTAACTGAGATTGTGAGACTGCATGGGATTCCAGTGTCTATTGTATTAGAAAGGGATCCTAGATTTACTTCAAGATTCTAGAAGAGCTTACAGTTAGCTATGGGCACACAGTTGAATTTCAGTACAGCATTTCATCCTCAGACAGATGGACAAAGTGAGAGAACTATCAAGACTATTAAGGATATGCTCAGAGCATGTGTATTGGAGTTTCAGGGAGCCTGGGATCAGTACATAGCATTGATTGAGTTTGCTTATAATAATTATTATCATAGCAGTATAGGGATGGCATCGTATGAGGCGTTGTATGGTAGAAAATGTCGATCACCTCTATACTGGGATGAGGAAGGTTTGAGAATGATTGAGGGTCCAGAACTAATACAAGATACTATAGAGAAGGTGAACTTGATCAGGAGTCGAATAAAAGCGGCTCAGGATAGACAAAAAAGCTACATAGATCAGCAAAGGAAGGATATGGAATACAATGTTGGAGATAGAGTGTTTCTGAAAGTGTCGCCTTGGCATGGTGTACTGAGATTCGGTAAAAAGGGCAAGTTGAGCCCGAGATACATTGGTCCTTATGAGATTCTTGAGAGAATTGGACCTTTAGCATATAAATTAGTTTTGCCTAACGAGATGTCTCAATTGCATAATGCGTTTCATGTAAGTATGTTAAGAAGATATAGATCTGACCCTACTCATGTTTTACCGGCTCAAAATATTGAGATTGATAGCAACTTGAGTTATATTGAGAAGCCGATCAAGATAGTGGGTTATAAGATAAAGTAGTTGAGAAATAGAGTGATTCCATTAGTTAAAGTTCGTTGGAGAAATCGCTCGACTAAGGAAGCAACATGGGAAATCAAGGATCATATGAGGCGACAGTATCCCTACCTATTCGAATTAACAGGTAAGAATTTCGAGGATGAAATTTTTTCTTAGGAGGGGAGAATTGTAATATCCCATTACCCATGTTAGGGCTAGAATAGTAATTTATGAGGAATTTTTGTGAAATTAGGAAAATGCACATCATGCATAAGTTAGTTATGACATACACATTTATTTTGCACATTCATATGATTGTACATGCATTCATTGGCATTTCCGGGAAAATTGGTTTATAAATGGAAATGATGGATTTAATTGGAGTGTACTAAATGTGATTTGGCAATTTTGATATATTTTGAATATTTTGAAATTTTTGGTGAATTCTTTTGAGCTGAAAATTTATTTGGAGAGTCATATTATTATTTCGAAATTTTTGGTGAATTTTAGAAAATTTCAAAAAAAAGGGATATTTTGGACCAATTATAGTGTGACATGTGGCAACATATACATGTGACAAATAACATGTATGTATGGTGACATGTGGACTGCTAATAAGACAAATGCAATACATGCATAAGGACACGTAGTACATGTTTTAGGTGGAAGAATTCGGCAGCCTTGTTCCACTCTCTTGCTATTCACTGAATGTAAAGCTTTCCAAACTGTCTTTATGTTAGCCATCACTGAACAACAACTTGTTGTTACTCTCACTATTTGAATCCCTGTTGAACCAAGTAAGTTGTGTTTAAGTTTGGTTTTGGATGTTGTAAATGATGTTTTGATGATTGAAAATGAGTTTCTTGCATGAAAAATAAAATGGATTAGTTTTGGTGTTGTTGTGGAGATGTTTAAAATGTGCAGTAAAGGTTATACACATACGATGTTTTTGTATATATATGCATAAATGTTTGGGTAAAGTTTAGTGATGGGTTTTGTGAGGTTAGAGTTAAAGAGAACATAGAGCATAATGAGGTGTTGTGTTTTAAGGAGTAAAATGATAGAAAACATGGGCTGTTGTGAAGGAAAAAAAAAGAATGGAAAGTGCAGAGAGTTGAGAGAAAAACGCAGTAGAGAGAGAGAGGGTGAGACAGAGGAAATACATGAACATTTGGATTTTTGTGTTTGAAGTATAATTTTGAGTCTAACTTGTTTAAAGGTTTTACTAGATATAAAAATGCATAGTGGTTGTGTTAAAAGTGTATAAATTTGGAAATGGAAGATCATGAAAGATGAAGAAGAAACGTGCAGTTCGGTGAAGAAGAAGAATGTTTGAGTTTTAGAGAGAGAAAAGGTGGTGCTTGCATGAATGAATGAATTATGAGCTAAGGTATTTCAATGAACAACTTTCAGTATTTTGACTCTAACTTTCTCATACGAACTCCAAATGACTTGAAACTTAGATCAATGGATTCTTAAGACATTTTTATTTCTCTCAATAAAAATTTAGAGCTATCTGAATTAAATTGAAAGTGATTGATAAGATGAAAGTGTGGAGGTCTGCTGGAATTATGAACTGGAAAATTTTCATGAACATACTTCAGTATTCTGATTATAACTTAATCTGTAGATTTCGAAATAAATTGATTCTTAGTGCAGAGTAGACTAGAGACATAAGTATACACATTTCTTGAAGAAGTAGAATTTTTATTCTGTCTCTAAGACTTTCAAATTTGGCATGGAATTGCATCTTAGTTTAGGCTGTAATATTACCAGGGACAGAAATCATATTCTGTGTTTATTGAATAAACTGTATTGATGTGGGCAGATTTAGGCTGAGTTGTCTTCACTAAAGTTGTAGATTATTCTCTTAGCTTTAAATTGGTATAAAGATTGTAATTTTTGGATGTCTAAGCTGAAAGATATGAATTGTACAATTAGAGGGTCTGATCATGTGCTAGCCAAAAGTTCAATGTGCTTAATTTATAGTATACTGAATCAAATTAGATGATCTTGGAGTCATTAGAAACAGAACAATTTTCCAGAAGAAAGTGTTGCCTAATTGAGGCATTTACTTTATCAGATTTAGCATGCAAAACTGACCCGTATGTGTATTAGAAGAAAAATATGAAGTGGTCAATGAAATTATGAAATTGTTTTGACATTGTTGTGTTTTGGTCCAATTATAAATATACATGGTATTAATGAGAGTTTTGATATCTGAATGAATTGTTGATAAGGATCACAATAAAGTATCCCAGAATTGTCATGAACATGCATTGTACATATTTAGTATACATGAATGTGCATAAATGAATACATAATTGTGCAATAATGTGATATGTGTGAATATATTGTCTGTATAGAGGAACGCATTGAGCGACATCATACTGACGTTGCCGGTACTTCAAGGCAATAGCTGTTTGGAGCATATTGTGAGTAACTTAGACGGTCTCACTTAATTACTTGTTTGTTTAAATTCTGTTTTGAAATGATTGAATGAATGAGACTTAATTGTTGATTCCAGAAAATGAAGGTCTAATGATTGTGATATTGGATTGAGATATTCAAGTGCTGCTTGTATGTGAATGTGCAGAACTATGTGCTTCATAATATGATTGATTGTGTTGATTGTATACTGGATTCCACACATTATTTGTCCGAGGCGTTTTGATGCATGAAAATGATATTGGAAGTGCTGATTGAATGTGAATGCATCTGCCTAAATGATTTTCTGATTCTTAACTGAAAAGTTGAATGCCGGACCTAGTCCAATGACCGCGGCTACTGTGATTGTTATTTTAACTAATACTGTGACTGATATACTGTTATATTATATGCTAATGAAAGTGATTGAATTTGTTGACTAAACTGTGACATGCACTTCATTCTGATGCATGTAATATTAAGGAATTGTGACTAGTATTGCTACTGATACTGTTACTGATAAGAGCTTTAACCTCCCGCATATGTGGTTCGAGCCTATGGCTGACTGATTGATCAATGAGTCACAGATTGACTGACTGAGCCCGATAATTCGGGATACTGTAAAAGCACACAGTCAAAACAATATAAAAATGAATGTGGGTCTCATAGATTTCGCATCCGCATATAAATTGATTTCATTAAATGATTTGCAAAGATGTGTGATTGTCGTTATATGATTGATCTGTTTGAATGAAAAATGATTTGTCTGTGATAGTATTTTGATACCTGTCAAGTGGCTTTGAACTGTGTGATTATCTATTATAATTGATCTTGTTTTATGACATGAGTGAACCATCGAGGATGGTTACTCTGCTGAGTTCACAAAACTCATCAAAATTGCATCGTTACTTTTCAGGCTCGAGAATGAGATGACCTAGCTTCTAAGACTTTGTAGAAGCATATTTTATGCAGTTGTTACAGTCTGATTTGGTTCAAAGGTCGATCAGCTGGGATTGAGGACATAGTTATTTCTTTTGAGTTTATAGTGTATTATGTGTACTGAGTTGTTTACGTTCATAAGACAATGTTATATAAACATGGATGATATTGTACTATATGAAAAAATGTAAATCATGATTTGATATAATGTGATAACATTTTGGGTTTAGAAAATGTGTAAATGATGGTTTAGTGTATGATGCCATTTTATGCACAGTGAAGGTGGGATAGTTAACATGTGATTTCTGGCAGGCATGTACATTTGTATCTAATGGACACACGTGCATATGTCGGTTGGGAATGGGGTGTTACACAATTGTTGGAAATATAAGTCTGCTCTTTCCAAAATTGAAAGTGCTAAATAATTACTTAGGCTTGTGGAAGAGCGCTCCTAAACTGCTAACAAGAATCTTGCTCTTATGTGTAAATTGACCACTATGAGACATGTCATTGAGGTGAGAAACATTGCAATAAGACTTAAGTCTCTGGGAATAGAGTCGATGAAAGCTTCCATGTGTAGGTTATCTTGAACTCATTCTTGTCTGAGTTTGGTCCCTTCTAAATGAATATAATACCATGAAGGACTAATGAAATGTACACAAGTTGCACAAAATATTGGTTCCTTTTTGAAACATTTTTAAAGTTATTTTTGATACTTTGTTTATTAACTCCGGTTGTAATACTGGTCGACAAAATCTGCAAGTGCACAAAGTCGTTTCTAGTACCTACAAATCAAGTATTATAAGGTCGTATCACACAAGGACTAAAATACTCGCTACTGAATTAATCCTAATTACTTAAACCATATTGACAAGAAACTTAAAAGTTGATTTGATTTGAGCAAATAATAAATTGTAAAGACTGTAATTAAAGAAACAAGGGAAATTTGATGATTGAGACTGAGGGCTTTGGGGTTCACCTATTTAAGAGCTTGATCGATAAATTATGGAATTGATTGAATGATAAGTTATAATAACAATTGCACATGGTCACTTAAATTCTTTCTCAAGGCATACAAGAATACCCAACTAGATGATTACTATCTCTCAATGTGAAACCTAACTAGTCAAATTCATTAAGAATAAGCAACTCTAAGTTAATAAGCAACCCTAAGTTATCACACAAGTTTCGGATATCTCTATCTTTAAATCTAATGTGATTATCTTCCTATTCACAAATCATACTTCATCTCTCAGTCGATCATTTGATTCCTAAGATTGCATCTATGGTGATTAAGCATAGAAACAACAATGAAGCTTAAGAAAGATAAATATAACCCAAAAACTTTCATTCAACACCAATCAATCCATAAAACATCAATCAATCCACAAAAAGGCTACATCCCTAGCCCTAAATGGGGTTTAGTTTTAGCACATGATAAAAGAATCAAAATACATAGAGACTATCAATATTTAGACAGGGCAGAGAGAGAAGACAAAACAAGCTTGCTCCCATTCTTGATACAATCCTCCTTCTTCCTCTTCTTTTCCTATTTTGGGTGTCTCCAATCTCTTTGCCTTGTTTTTGTTAAGTCAGAATTTTGACTTCACGTATAAAGAGATTTTGATGACAAACAAAAGCAGACGAAAGCAAAAGCAGACGAAAG
>JAOSBN010000006.1:10428899-10440396 GCA_027563595.1 Erythroxylum suave
GGTTCGAGCCGTGGCTCCTCCCTTGAACCAAAGAGGACAATACCTGGAGTGACGGCGGTAGAGGCCGGGCTCTACAGTTTATATTAGTAAGTGATAATTATTAAGAATTAATATTAAAGCATAAAATTCACATATATTAAGTTCTCTACATCAAATGTTGACAAAGGTCACACTATCATGCTTCTTAATGTGGGTGTGTAAAAAGAGCTAACGTAATGTAGGTTTCCTATCCATAAACTTTTCCTGCATTAGAATAAAGAGTTATAAGTGAACCACAATTTAAAAAAATTTCAGCAGAGTTTTCTCTATTTTATGATTTTTACCCCCTGTTGAACAAAGAAAGTAACTCAACAATATAGTCATATATGGAGCTAGACATTTATAACATTATCATTTTCCGCAATTCACATATATTTTCATTCCAAAATTCACACATCAAAATAAATTGAAGTCAAATTTCATACATCAAAGGAAAAAAAATCAAAATATAAGTGCAAAGTGTAAATACTTACAAGTTTTTCTAGAAGCTCCTAGTGGGTAATAGATCCTTTAGTGTATATGGGAAGACTCTCTCCCTCCGGTCCTCCACGTTTATTTACAGAATTGTGCTCTGAAATGGACATTGTCTCAGATGATGTCCAATACTGTTGCCAATGACTTCATATTTCTTCAGATATATAAGGAGGTCATACACTAGTCTTGTGTATCGCACCGAGAAAGTCTCTATAATGTGTATGAGCTTGTCTCTCCCATACTTTATAAATTACCGCATCAAATATGGAATCTCAAAAAAAATCTTTCTGAAAAAAAAGTAAAAACATACTATAAATACTTATAACCTACAATATTTATCTAATTAATGTATAAAATTAATTAGATAAAAATACAAAATAATATATTTTTTGTACCTCAAACTCCTAATAATAAAAATAGTTGTCGCTTGAGAGATGTTCTTCTATATATAACCCCAAAGATCAACCTTCTCTTTAAACTTGAATGTCATGTTTCTTGAGTAGGTTCCAGATGGAACCAACCTAATATATAAGCAATTTTAGATCAGGTTCAAGTTAAAACCTATAACTTTAGTATAAACCTATATTGTTATCATGCACATATTTTCACTCACAAATTGTTGACAATTGTGATGTAAGTTCTTCCATCAACTCCCTTAGCTCCAGGCTGGAGTTCACCTCTTTCATCCACAACGTTTACCCTTAATATCTCTCTTGGTATAGTGGTGATGGATGAATGAGGGATGGTGGATGGTGTAGCAAGGCTGTTGGATGTTTAGCAATAGGTACAGAAGGTGATTATATAGGGATTGCAGGTCGAGAAGATGATGCCCCATCTGGATGTGCAGTAGGTGGACATATAGATTCTGTAGCATCTACAGGAGATGACGCTTCACCTGGACTTGCATTAGCTCATCCAAATGGTGGTAGCTTGACCCTTGGCTGCATCATTTCCTATTTTCTCTTTTGTGGCATATTTTAACTTGGAATATGTATTTTGTTAAATAGTCCAGTAATATAACAATATAAATTAAATATATAACAATATATTCTTGATGTAATAATAGATTTATTTATATAATTTTCTATTACAAACACAAATAAATCGCTATCATAATCACTTAATTGTAAATCAAAATCATCATCATCTTCTTTTTCTAAAGAATTTAAATCAAACTTAAGCTCCTCTTCAGATCTCTCCTCGTCCTCGTCCTCTCCAGATAAAATCTCAATATATTCATTATTTGGCTCTTTCAAAGTTTCAATCTCATCATATGTTACAAATGCATTTATTTCATAAACCTCTTCCTGAAACATTTCACTTTCAATTATCTTATTTTCTCCTTTTTTATGTAATTCAAAAACACCTTTAGGTTTTACTTTGCATACGGCCAATCAATTTTACTTATTTTGTTGTAAGTTGTGAAAAGGGATATAGTACACCTAGATTGCTTACATCGCAAACACGAAAGGTTCAAATTGTCTAAATCTTCTTCGTTGGTTGATTTCAACTAGATTGTATCGACTGTGCACTTTTGTACCAATATTAGGAGTTGGATCAAACCAATCACACTTAAATATCACACTTCACTTTATTAGCAATGCAAGGTACTCAGTTTCAAGTATCTCAATAATTTTACCATAACAATCCATCAAATCTCCCTGTATACAAACCTCACTATTTACTGTTGTCATACTATGACCATGATATTCTCTATAAAATTTTTATCCATTAACAAAATACACCGGATACGATTTAACAATTCACAAAGGTCCTTTTGCAAGATCACATATAAACTTGTTCTCTATTAGATTTTCTCGGGCCTAAACAAAAATAAATTATCATATTAAATAGTATAATGTCATTTGAACACTTTGATATAATAATTCAATCATTTCAATAATTGTAAGTGAAAACTTACATATTTCTTGAACCATCGAGAAAAGTGCTTTTTTAATTTCTTTATTAATATCGTCCTTTGTCTTTTTGGGCATTAGCTTACCTAACCATTCCTCGTATAATCTAAAAGCATTATTGTGTATTTTAGTTGAACCTCCTGATAGTTCAATAAAATGTAACCATGGGTAGCCTCTATTTCTTTCTCTATTAACATTCTTCTTATTGACCATATGTTCGTCAGGATATGTGAAAATGGATAAGTTACCATCAACATCACTCATTCCTCTCCCATCGTCATTATAAGGAACTTTGCTTTCTCTGGTATGCATATACAGCTCAAAATAATGTGAACAAAATATAGTTGCTTCCTCTACTAAATAAGCATTACATATCAAACTTTCAACTCTTGCCTTGTTTTTGACATTTTTCTTTAAGCAATGCAAATACCTACATTAGCAAATAGGTTTATTGCTGTTATATAATTAAACCATGCTATAACTCCAATTTAAATATTTACTATAAATACCTCTCAAATGGATACGTCCATTCATACTAAACTGGACCAGTAAGTTTAGCCTCATATGCTAAATGCATATGTAGATACTCCAAACAGTTAAAAAAACTTGGAGGGAAAATCATTCTAATTTGCACAAGATTACTTGAATTTCCCTTTCTAGTTTTTCCATTTCAACCAACTTTATTTCAAATGATGCTAAGCTTTTGAAAACAAACTTAATTCTGTTATAGCTTCCCAAACCTTATTCAGTTGCAACTCCTTAAATGCAATTGGTATTAGCCTTTACATAAACACATGACAATCATAATTTTTCATCCTTAATAATTTTTACTTCCTTATATCCACATACCTTGCCAAGTTTTAAATATAATTATAGTGAAACTTTAGACTTTTCAACCATTCTCACAAAATTCCCTTTTATTTTTTGTCCAAAGTGTAACATGCTTTTAGATATTTACTGGTACAAATATCTTTATCTAACTCATTCTTTCTATAAAAAAGTTACAAATCAGCTCTTTATTTTACATTGTCCTTTGTCCTTCCTTCAATGTTCATTATGGTATTGAACAAATTGTCAAAAATAATTTTTTCATTATGCATCACATCTAGATTATAACGTATCAAATTAGTTTTACAATATGGTAAATCCCAAAAGATGTTGCATTTTCTCTAACCAAAGTTTTTACTAATGCTTGTATTAACTTCATCAAATTCAAATACTGTAACTTTCAGTAACCCTAATTCATCAATCTCCTATAATATCTCTTCGCTTCCAAGGTACTTATTTTTATTTCATAGTAAACTTTCTAGGTTTGATCCTAGATTGACACAAAATTGGCACTCTTGTAATTTCACATCATCTCCTCAAAGTAACGTACATCCCAATTTGTAACAATCAATTTTTTAACTGACGAACCAAGAGCCCTAATAAGTTTATTCATATTGTAAAAGTTATCAACCATTGTATGAATAAGAGGTAATGATTCATTATACCAGGCAAGAATTTTATTAAAACTTTGATTAAAAATATACCCTTTAGACTTTACGTTCGATAATCGAGCAATTGACGATAATTAAATCATGGTCTCACAATTTGACCATAATTCTTGGTCAGCTAACTATAGTAAGTCAAAATTTTGTTTTGCATGTGGGTTTGGTTCTTCTTTAAGATTTTCTATATTTTCTTGAAAGGTATAACTGGTTGCATCATAAACCATTTGGATGTAAGGATTTTTAGTTGCACTGACATTACTTGTTCTAAATCTAGTCTCCCATTCAAACTTACCCACATTTATTAACGAGTTTACTTCATTACCCCTTAAGGTGCTACAAATTAATGACTTCCTATGTCGTGTCCACTTAAAATAATTTAAAACAAACCCTTTTCTTAACAAATGGATATTTACTTCATCAATAACAAGAAAACAAATATGTTTGCACTTTTTATATAGTCATTAGATCTTTGAGCCATCCATATACGTAGGTTGAGAACATGCATAGTGAATAAAAGCTCAATTCCCTCAACAAACTAAAGATTAATGAAACCACCGGGTGTTAATCGTCTATACATCCAAGATCTATCAACATTACTCATTTCTACAAAACTATTATTTAAAAAAGTGATTTCAAGTTCGTACCCTTCATTTCCCCTAAGTTTATAGAACATTTAATCTTTACTTTACAAGACATCCCCCTAAGTTTTTACAGGTCTCTGACTGTTTCTCCTTCAAATTGAAACCAACCTATCCCACCATATGAGTTTACAATTAGAAAACTCAATCACAACCAATTCCATCTTAGTGATTGGACAATCAACACATTCAACTTATCATAACCTTACAAATGAACTGTAATTCATACATCTAGCCATCAATTATTCTATCAATATTCCAAATATGAACAAAAGTTAGACAACTTAATTGATAGACGACATATGTGACTATGTATCAGTCAAATAAAAAAAATGCCAATCAATGACTTGTAAGAAGTGACATTAAAAAGTAAAAAAAGTACATATATGTATTAAATCCAATACTACATCGAGCAATCACATTGAAGTTCAAGTATTCATGTTTGAATTAATCATTTACAAGTTAATTTTCAAAGTTTGATTTTAAACCTAACAATATTATGGTACATGACATTGTTTACACCTGTGAATCGAGAACGTCAAGGTCTCGCTGTGACTCTTAGGCTTGTGTAATTTTTTACTGATAAGCACCATGGGAGCTGCATTACGGGGTTCCAACCTATATACTATCCTAAGGGTTTATTATGCAAAGAATTGTCATGTCTATTAAACCTATGAATTTCTTATGTTAATACTAAGTTTGAATTAATCACAATGAAGTTCAAGTATTCATGTTTGAATTAATCACCTACAGATTCATTTCCAAAGTTTAATTTTAAACAAGCATTATGGTACATGGCATTATTAAACCATATGATTTGAGAAAGCAAGTTCTCGCTGTGACTCCTAGGCTCGTGGAATTTTTCACCGATAAGTCTCATGGGAGCTACATCACGAGTTTCTAGCTTATTTATCATCCTAGGGGTTTATTATACGTTAGATCATCCATAAGATCTCAAACTCATTCCACATATAGTAAATACTTACGTAATTTATACATCTACTCATCAATGATTCAAACAAAACCCAAACATAAATACTTAGACTATTAAAAAAGAAAATAAAAACTCATCAATTATTATAAGAATAGGCTAAATAACAACACAAAATCAAGAACTCCTTTGCATTCACACAAAACCCAAATGCAAATACTCTTAGTATTAAAGCAATACTTATGGTAAACATTAGTTGGACTACTTACCTAGATGGATAGACAACCACAAACTGTAGAGAAAAAGGATGAGCAACACTCCTTAACGCAAAATAGGGCCTGCGAAAAAGAAATTTTTGTATTTAATATAATACACTTGTTTAATAGTTTTGTATTTACATCTATTGCATACGAAACCAAATTTCACTATAAACATTAACACTTGAAAATCTTATGATTCCATACAAAAACTATTATGATTTCATATAGAAAAATATCATCACTCTTTACAAATATTATCGTGTGCATTCATTAGAAGTTTATTGTTTTATATTTTGATGACAATTTAGTTTATAGTAGGGATTTTTGAAGAACATATGTGTCATTTATAACACGCAATACTTAAATTGACATTCATATATAAGCATTTAAATGAAGACTTAAACTAATCACAATAGGACTAAGTTTAGCAAAACCCACATATGAGTTTTTGATTTGAAAAGCATTGATCCTCAAAATCTTAATCCAAAATGAAAAAAAAACATAAATCGAAACTAATAGTTATAGATTCCAATATAAAAACGTCTTAAAAGTTTATTTAAACCTCCTTATAAATCTGAACAGGATTTAACTTGCGCTAAGTTTTAAAGAAAATAAAAGAGTAACATTAGGCCTAACCCACCCTTATCTTAGAAACCTAAATAAAGAAAAATATTTTACTATGCGTTATTAAAATTATAAAGATCTAAGAACCAAACTAAAATAATAAAATAAATTAAAAGGAAATTGTTCTAGCTTTCCGAATATTATCATAAGTCCTAATACCAAACTTATAAAAATTTGTAATATGCCACACACACTAAATATGATCAAATTTAAAATAAATATCATAATGAAAATATGCATATGAGTAAAACCTGATATATGAGTAAAACCTAATATAAAATATAATAACAATATAAAAATTACCTAAAGAACAATGAATAAAAACCTGAACATAAATAATATGAAAAACCTACAATATTAATCTCTAAAGATTTACATTTTTTAATCATTATGAAAGACTAAAAATAAGGAACTAGTGGATGAAACATAAAAATCAAATATCAAAAACTAAATACATGGTACGATGCACTAAAGATAAATAAAAATAAAGCTTAAAAGATAAATATGAAGAAACACAAAGGGATAAAGTGTATTGAACCTTGAATCATTAAAAAAATTCACAAAATTTAAAAAGATTATGAAATATTAACAAAGACATAATACTAGTAAACTAAATATGCATTATAATCTAAAAAGGAAAACTGATGTTCTTAATCTTAGGAAGCTTAGTCGGTCAACTTAAAATTTTCCTACATAAACAAATTCAATTATGAAAAACCGAGAACATATTTAAAAAAACAAAGTAACTTTTAGAGGTAAGAATAAAAGTAATTCTAACCTTTTAAATAGACAAATGAAATGATACATTTTCAAATAGGGTAACTTTTCTAGGTTAGAGACTAAATATAAGTCTTTAGGTTTCAGTGAGGATTTTCTTTAAGTCAATATGATATTTTTCCTAGTATCGATGGATTCTTATGAATTTCTATTGAGTGTAAACAAATGGATTCTAGGTTTATATGTGATACATTTTTTCTTCCTTTTATGTTAATATGTGAAATTTTAATGCTTTTCCAAAATGAGGAAAAGAAAAGAAGTGAGAGATCATAATTATAAAAAATGAAAATAGCCTTAATAAATAATGGTAAATGAATAGAATAAAAGCCTAATTCATCTATGTGAAATTCAATCTCAAGCCTAGATTTAATTCAAATTATCCAAGTTAAATATTCAACCAAATTCAAAATAAAAAATCATTAAAAAGCCCTAGGTACCAAATCACTAAACCTTAAGCATTCCCCATTTTTAAATCGAGATCTAAAATTTGTTCAAGCTTTAAAATCCAATTATGCAAATAAAATATATGTGAAAAGACTTTGGCCTTCATGAAATTGTATTATTATCAAGTCATTTTCATATGGTTCAAAAAATATTCCTAACACCTACAATGTAAGTGAAAATGATAAACAATGAACTAGCCATCTTTATATCACATTTCTAAACTAGCTTAAATAAATGACTAAATACTAAAAGAAATTTTAGATTTGAAAGCATGCCTAAACAAGAAATATAAAGCAATACTAATAATTGAAAGATTTGACCAATATAATCTAAATGAATAAATAGAGTGCCCAAAACTTAAACGAAAATAGATTTTAGAGACAGCATACATCAAATAACTAAGCATAAGTAATATGATAGATGCTTCATGGATACTTCAATTCATAATAAAGAATGAAGTCATGTTTCCCTAATTAGAAGGTACACATTAGTGATAGAAAATTTTCAAAAGTTTGAACGATTTGGTAATTAGAATATCTAAAACAAGATGACTAAATGGAATGAGATTCATACCACCCAAAATTAACAATTAAATATTATATATTCTTCATATAATGTCATCAATCACACCGTATATTGTCATTCGTAACAGAATAATGGTAAAATTCAAACAAGTATGGTTTACTGGCATAACATAAAACATGCATGAACAACATTTCACAAAATGGGCGTAAAACTCACTCACACATATATAGGAAGCAGAAAACATAAGGGAGGACAAATCCCACCTTAAACAAAGACGAGGACGACAATAGGGAGGACAAAATTGACAGTGACAGAGACCAGAATGGCAACAAGGAGGACAAAAACAATAACAACAGAGAAGAGAAAATTAAAAAAAAAAAGCAAATGATAAATGATGTCGTTTTCATTTAACCTAAAAGCTACCAAAGCCCACCCCCCTCTGCCTCCCTCTCCATCATCATTTGCTTTTAACCAAACAATATTGTTTTTGTTTTATTAAAAAGTCGAAGCAAATGAAAACGTTTAACTTTCAATTTTACCGACGAACTAATGATTCCATCGATACATTACCGATGGAATATATTTCTATCAGTATACCACGATGCTTATTTATGTCGCCAAGCATTCACACCTATTTTACTGATGGACATCGCCCTTCTGTCACTATATTCTATCGGATAAATTGTCGGTATAATTTTCCTCCACCTTTACCAATATATATTTTGTCTATCACAAAATACAAGTTTTTCCGACAATGTTACCTATGGAAATTGATTTTTCGTCAATAATTTACTATGATATTATTTCTGTCGATACTTTTCTATCGCTAATTTGTAATTTTCTTGTAGTGATATGTGTTTTTATTCTTTTTCTAGTTCAATTGTATTATAATTATTTTATACATGTTGCCTAAAAAGCATTCGTCTAGAAGTGGAAAAGGAAAAAAGAAAAAGAAAATGAGTATAATAGTTAATATCCTAAAAATGAGTTATCAATAAATTTGTTAAAAGAGTATCTATTTCAATGGAAATTATAGGAAATTAAGTAAAGATAGTTTTGAACAACTTAATAAAAATTTAAGTGATAAAATTTATATTCATAAGAATGTTAGCAATTTAAGTAAGCATAAACATATATTAAATGTATTTAATTTAGAAAAATTAAGAGTAAATGAACAATCAATCTCTCTGTTAAATATTTAAAATTATAAAATTTGAGTTAATTTTGATAATAAAATAAAGAACATTTTAATTGTAAAAGTTAATAAAGGAATTGAATTTTGTATTTTCTTTAGTCGATATATATTTGTATATCGCCAGGGTTTTCTTTTTACTTTGGATCGGGCCTATAAAACTTTGAAAACGGCTCAACTTTTAGGGCCACTTTAGAGACTCGAAAGATAATTAACGAAGCAATCCCAATTCTTTGGAGCTGGAATTCCGGGCTCTATGACTTTATATTTTTGCTTTTATAGGTGAATGAGTGATGGAGATGTTCAGGCGTTAGTCGGGGATTAAGCCCAAATGGAGGGTTTTGGGCATGCAAGTTTTGGATTGGCTTTCTAAACTGCAATTTAGAAGAGTCTATTGGTTTGTGCTGTACCACAGTATTGGCATGTTTCTTAGCCAGACCAAATGGATTAAAACGTTATAAGATATGAAGTAGTTTGGTTGAGAACTAGAGTTATCAGTTCGGGGCTAGGGAAAAATTATAATTGACAAACTTCCCCCTGGAATGACTCTTGCAAACATATTAAAGTGGAGTCCACGAAAGAAGGAAGTGACAATGTGCCTAAACTTTTTGCATTTGATCGGTGTGCCCTATCATGTCAATAATTACAGTTGCAGCGAGATTAATTTAAAGACGCACTTATGCATAAAATTAGTTTCTTTTTCAATGCAAGATAGCAACAGAAATATTATACTCAGTGCAAAGATAGAATACCTGTGCCGGTGGGTGCCTACTGCCTAGACTGACACTTGGATTTATGGAGATATTTTGCTTGCAATTGGTGGGCGTCACATCCTGGCTGGTGATTTGTGAAGAAGCAAATTAGGGAATACCTCACATGACAACTTGCAGAAATACGTAGGTTTTAAGCAATCACTCACTTTGCTTAAACATTTCTTGGGAGAATTATTACAGAGAAAACAACTACTGGTGTCAATATGGACATCTCAACTTTGTGTGAGCTGTTCACATGTGCGGAGACCAAATCTCACCACAGATACCTAATTTTGAAAGGGTCCTACTCATCAAATATACAATTGCAGCAATCATTTTCAACTGTCTTATTAGGCCCAAACCAAGCCAGTCATAAATATATAGCAGCAACGGTAAAACACAATCCTAATCATTTCATCAGTTGATCATAATTCATGAAAGTATATCCAAAGAGTTTCTTATTACTGTTTTTTTAAACTTCTATAATAACATAAATGCAATGAGACATGAATTTTTCCGTCTTTGATGTCATTAATAAGAAAAGAAAAGGTTAAACTGTGTATGGTCACATCCAAATTAACAATATCTAAACTAAGAATTCATTCAAATAATCCTAACAATATAACATAATTCTTGAAGCAAAAAATATAGATAATGCTCCCGTCTCTTAGTGGAATTAGGGTCTTTAGATCTTTAGTGTTCCATAAAAATTTAGGCCAAAGTTTTAGCCATCATTACTTAAGCAGTCTTATCTTACGCTAATTACTTCAGCAATGCACTTTTCTATCATATTAGTGCTTCAACTAATTATAAATTCCTTCGAAAAGCTCAAAAGAACGCCCAATTTTTTCAATTAAGCAAGCTGACGTTCACAATTTTTCTCTCCCTGAACTGCCCAATCAAACCACCATGGTGACTCGGCTAACAATTACCTTCTCTATGTATGATCCAATTTTATCCATATAATAAGCACTTCACATGCTCATCAATGACACAATCAAACATTTTTTATGTAGAAAAATAGCTTAAGTGGCACACTTCGCGATCTAAATTGATTTCTTTATTTCCTTTTCATGGTTGCGTCGACTTCCCTTTTTTTCCCCCCTTTTTCTGCTCTTTTTTATCGTTATTAGGAACCTAAGGGGCCAAAATCGTTATACTATTTTGAATTAATATCATGTATGGTCAATAACTAATATAAGAGGGAAAGGATGATTGCAAATTATTACTTAATTAATTATATTATATTTAATTAAAACATTATTATTAATTAAAATATAACTAATTAAAATATAAATAATCATTAGTTAAAATATTATTATTCATTAATTAAAATATTGTAATTAATTATAATGTAATTAATTAAATTATTATTATTATTTAACTACATTACATTATATTTAATTAAAATATTATTATTCATTAATTAAAA
>JAOSBN010000006.1:10440496-10462693 GCA_027563595.1 Erythroxylum suave
AATATAATTAATTAAAATATAATTCATTCATTAATTAAAATATTGTAATTAATTAATAGTTATATTTTAATTAAATATAATGTAATTAAATAAATAATATTATTATTTTAATTAATTATATTTTAATTAATTAATAACAATATTTTAATTAATTAATAACAATATTTTAATTAATTAATAATAATATTTTAATTAATGAATAGGTTAAATAAATCATACAAGTTAGATATTCTAGTGGAGGGAGGGCATTTCAAAAATTTCTTTATGTCTTTTGTTTTCGTCCTTGGGATAAGAAATATTGTACCACAGTCTTGGAAGAAACAAAAAATTTTTGTCCCTGTGCTCTGAAGACGGGACAAAAATAGGTGAGGACAGCAAGCAAATACGACGGAGCACAGAACTTTTGTATTCCTGTCATCCATCTCCACCTCTGAAGACAGCAACCAAATACTGCATTACGACACCCTTCAGGATCATACTTCATTTATCCTCCATTTATAGCATATTCTCCATCATCATAAAAGGTTGTCTTTTTGCTTTGGTGCATCCCAAAAAAAAAAAAGGTATTGTCTGATTTTGAAAATATTAACTTATTGATATTTGATATTTTATGTTTTATTAAACTTTAAAAAGTTAATTTAATTTTAAAATTAACATCAAGCACACAATGTTTATATACCAATAAAACTGCTATTGTTATAATAAATTTATCACCAAACATTACAAATTCTCGTAGAATGGTGGTTCAAGATTTTCTTCTATATCAAAATCATTTAATGTTATGTTTTGTTAAAAGAGTATAACCAATAAGAAAGAATAACTTAAAAGAAATAATAAAAATACAAGAAGATCTTATTGTTGGCGTAAGGAATCTAAAGGAGAAAAATCTGTTGTTAACTTTGACAGATTGCGCGAATGATTTGTTTACTTAATTGTAATTAATTGTCTTATCTTTAGGCTAGAAAATAGGATCTTGTTGTGTAATAATTAGTATAAATATGTAGGTTGTAATTGCTTGAACATATATACATAGAATTATTCTCTATTATCTTTTCTACATGATATCAGGGCCATACCTAACGTAGAAACTGAAGTTTTTCTTTTAACTTTGCAATCATGACTGGAAAAGACCCCTCTTCTTCTATCATCCCTCATGAATCTAGAATCATTGTTCAAACAATACCCCTTTTCCATCTAGAATCATCTTAGATGATACGAATTATCCGTTATGGTCACAGCCTATGGAGATGTGTATTGGAGCTCGAAATAAATCTGGATTCCTTACAGGTACAACACCAAAATCACTTGCAAATGACAAGCAATTAGAAACCTGACTTATTGATAATAACCGGGTTAAGAGTTAGCTTATTGATTCCATGAGTCCGCTCTTGATGCAACGATTCGTCCGCCGTCAAATAGGCAAAGAAATATGGGAAGCTGTTACAAAGATGTTTTATGACGGATTGAATGAAACAGAACTTCCTGAACTGAATCAGAGATTGTTTACCACTTATCAAAATGGTAGACCCTTATCTTTATATTAAAATGAACTGATTGGCATATTTCAAGAAATTGATGCTCGTGTTCAAACACAAGAAGATAATGCCATTGTAACCATATCGCTGCATAAGTATATGACTCAACTTCGAGTTCATATTTTTTCTGGCTGGCCTTGACCTAGAATTCAATCAAGCTTGAAGTGAAATTTTAAGAGAAGATACACCTCTTAATCTTGAGTAATTTTATGCATATGTTCACAAGGATCACAACCAGAGGTAAACTATGGAGGAACCTAAAGTTCAATCGGATTGTATGGTTCACTTGACTGCCTACATACGCCCTACAAAATCCTAACAAGTTAAAGGAAAAAAAATCCAACACTGAAGGAAATAACTATGTTTGCACTCATTGCGGTGAGGAGGGACATTCCTAACAACATTGCTATGAAGTTATTGGTATCCAGAATGGTGGGATTTTACAAAAAAACCCCGAAAGAAAATTAGACAAGCTGCTGTTACTACCACAACAGGTGAGGAAGTGTTTGCATCTACTTCAAATACAATTGCAGCACATATTGCCAAGGCTGATAATCTAGGTCTATCCAACACTTATCTTGTTATGAAAGACACATGGATTATTGATACAGGTGCTACTAACCACATGACAAACAATTCTACCCATCTTTCATGTATTCGTTCTTCAACTTAACCTCACATACTCACTACTAATAGAGGAGTTGCACCAGTTGTTGGCGAAGGATCAGTACATGTGTCAAATTCCTTTAATGTTGATATTGTGCTTGTAGTTCCTTCTCTTTCTTGCAATCTTTTATCTGTTAGCAAAATCACAAAAGCTTTGAATTTTGTTGCAATTTTTTAGCCTGAAAAATGTGTTTTTCAGGATATTGCAACACAATGGACTCTTGGCTATGGTATTAGATGTGGAAACTTGTGCTATCTTGATTCGACTACTTCTAACAATCAAATACCTGGTTAAGCAAATAATACTAGAGGGAGTTAAGGAAACAAGGATATGGCGTGGTTATGGCATCGTCGCCTTGGTCATCTATCATTTAATTATCTTTGCAAATTGAAACCAAGTTTGTTTTTACATACAAATTCTAAGTTTCATTGTGACATTTGTGAAATGGTCAAGAGCCATAGAATTTCCTATATACCTAGTTATAATAAGAGTACTACACCTGTTATGACTATCAACTATGATGTTGAAGGACCTACTCAAATCCCTACATTATCTGGTGCTCGTTATTTTGTGACATTTATTGATGAGTGTACTCGTATGATTTAGATCTGTCTCTTGCGAAACAAGGGAGATGTTTATTCTGTTTTTAAGGATCTATATCAAATGGTGACTTCTCAGTATCAATGTCGAATTAAAGTTCTTCAATCTGACAATGGTGGGGAGTATATAAATTCTGACTTGGAGAGTTTTTGTCGAGAAAATGGTATTCGACACCAAACTTTATGTATTGGTACATCGCAACAAAACAGTTTGCAGAACGAAAGAATCGCCAAATATTTGAGGTTGTTCGAGCTTCCTTATTTGGAATAAAAGTGCCTAGAGAGTATTAGGGCAAAGCTGTTCGCTCTGCTACATATCTTATTAATCGGACGCCACCATGAGTCATTGATTCCAAAAACCACATCAAAAACTCCACAAACTTGTCTCAGCACCAATTAGTCCGAACCTCGAACTACGTGCATTTGGTTGTACTGCATATGTACATCAGTTTATAGGCAAACTAGATCTATAAGCTCTCCGTTGCATATTTATTGGATATGCAGATTTCAAAAAGGGATATTAGTGCTATGATCCTATTGAAAAAAAATGTATGTAACCCGACATGTTACATTTTATGAAGATATTCATTTTTCGGTGATCATGAGTGCTCTCTTCAGGGGGAGACAACAATTAATTTAGGTGAAGACAACACTCATGAAGTTTTTCAGGAACAAGAAAAAATTGATATACAACAAGATGTTGAACTTTCAAATATCAATACACATCCTAATTTTGTACATCCTGAGAATGTTGATGGCACTTATGAGAATCAAAATAGTACAATTTCCTAAGTCACACCAACAACCATAGAAATTCCAAATATGTCTCCTCAGGTAACATCATTACCTTCATCTCCTTTAATACTTGATTCAAGTCCTCTTAAAGCTAAACCAAGATATTCGATTAGGATAAACAGAGGAATTCCAAAAATTCAATGTGATCCTGATTATAAAGCTAAGACTAAATACCTCTTTAACAATTATACCTCCTCTCATCGTTTGTCAAAGTCTCATGCACTTATTGTAAATCAATTGTCTCTTGTATCTATTCCAAGTAATGTGCAGGAAGCATTGATGGATTCAAAATGGAAGAAAGATATGAATGATGAAATGGAAGTCTTACAGAAGAATCATACATGGGAACTTGTATCGCTACCCCCTAGGGAAGAAAACAGTTGGGCGCAGGATGATTTTTACAGTCAAACTCAATCCAAATGGAACCATAGATTGCTACAAGGCAAGACTTATTGCCAAAGGGTATACACAGAAGTATGGAATTGATTATGAGGATACATTTGCTTCGATAGCAAAATAAATACCATACGAGTTCTTATTTCCATAGAAGCAAATTAAGATTGGCTACTGCGACAGTTTGATGTTAAAAATGCATTTCTTAATGGAAATTTGGAAGAAGAAATATACATGAATCCTCCTCCGAGCATAAACTGTGATGGCAAAGTGTGCAAACTGAAAAGGGCCTTATACAAGTTGAGGCAATCCCCTTGACATGGTTTGGAAGGCTCTCAACTTTCATGAAGAATATTGGGTACAAACAAAGTGATGTTGATCATACTCTCCTCGTCAAACAAGAGTTAAAATAGGTGATTGCTCTTATTTTGTATATTGACGATATGGTTGTTACAGGAAATGACTCAAATAAGATAGCTACACTCCAAGAAAGCCTTGCGACTGAGTTTGAACTTAAAGATCTCGGGCACTTGAAATATTTCTTAGGCATTAAAGTTGCAAGATCAAGCAACGGAATCTCTTTTTGCCAACAAAAGTATGTGTTAGATTTACTAGCAGAAACTGGGATGCTTAATTGTAAACTCGTTGAAACTCCTATTGAGATTAATCACAAGTTAGCCATTCAACAAGACCAGACTCTAACCGACAAGGAGAGGTATCAAAGATTAATTGGGAGGCTAATATACCTATCGCATACGCATCCTGACATTGCATATGTGATAAGTATTGTAAGCCAATTCATGCATGCACCAAGTGAAGATCATATGGAGGTTGTTTATCGGATCCTACGATACCTAAAATCTTCTCCGGGAAAAGGATTTTTTTTGCTAAAACTGGAGATCAATAAATCAAGGGATAAATAGATGTAAATTTGACTAGAAGTCAAACTGATCGAAAGTCTACATCAGGGAATTTTATGTTTGTTGGAAGTAACTTGGTTACATGGTGAGGTAAGAATCAAAAGGTTATAGCAAGATCAAGTACAGAGATAGAATTTCCTGGAATGGCACAAGGTATCTGTGAATTGCTATGGATAAAATGTATTTTACATGATCTTGGTATATGTCTGTCAAAACCTATAAAGTTATTATGTGATAACAAGGCAGCCATAACAATTGCAAATAATCCTATTCAATATGACAGAACCAACCATGTGTAAGTTGATCAGCATTTCATTAAAGACCATCTCGACAAAGGTACAATTAGTCTTCCATTTGTCATCAAAAGATCAACTAGTGGATGTCCTAACAAAGGTGGTATCCGGAGAAGATTTTCAAATCTTACTTAACATTTAGGAATGATTAACATATATTTACCAACTTGAGGGGGAGTGTTGGCGTAAGCAGTTTAAGGGAGAAAAATCTATTTTCAACTTTGACAGATTGTGTAAATGATTTGTTTACTTATTTGTAATTAATTGTCTTATCTTTAGCTAGAAATAGTATCTTGTTAATAATTAGTATTAATATGTAAGTTGTAATTGCTTGAACATATATACATAGAATTATTCTCTATTATCTTTTCTACACTTACCCTATTTTAACTAATTTTAGTGTGCCTATCTCTATAATAGTAAAAGCATCTATTTTTTCACTAAATAAAAATCATCTGTATAAATATACAAAAGTATATTTATATATAAACACTAACAATTATAATCTTACGCAGTGTGTTCCTTATTAAAATCAATAAAATTTAAACATCTTTTAATAAAACTTAGAATACTTCTATATATTTAAATCCAACAAAAACAACCTATTGCAAATATAGAGTAGGATGTAATTTCGTTCAAGTCTTGTAACTCACAATTTCTTTCCAAAATAGGACATAAGTACAAACAAGCCTATATGCCCATTTTCTAGGTCTTATTACTTACTATATCTAACCGCAAATAGACAAAGATACTAATACATGTGTATTTAAGTCATGTCCTTAAAAAAATCCTCTGCCATGTCTACAAACATGTGTTTTAAATGTGTTTTAGTCCATATTTTCACCTATATTTTCCAAAGAACACGCTTTAGCACATAGTTATATGCCAAGAGGTGTTCACCTAAAGACTTCTGAGAAACATTTATGATCCTTCATAGTCTCTCCAGATTGCACACTTGTATATACGAGTCATACACAATAATCTCCACCTTGACAAATATATTCTATATTGGTTGGGTTATAGTCTCTTCTAACACCTCGATACGTTTAAGCAATGTTTAAACTTCTCTACGGTAACTCGCTTTATCCACATATTAGTTGCATTCTCTAAAACTATATACTTTTTCAACAAGATCTAATTAGATGCAATTAGCTCCATGATCTTGTAAAACCTAATAGCCTTCATGATAGAACTCATTCATTTGTCCTTCCCCTAATTATTCGTAGCCTCTTTAAAAAAAGTTATATCTTCATCATTAATGGTAAGAAGAGCAAAAGAGATTGATTCCTTCCAATTATACTTAATTAGTGACTTAATAGTGTGCCTCACTTTATCCATAGTTATACTATAACGATGCTCTTCTTCTAATATTGTTCTTCTATCTCCTTAAGCAAAATTTCTAACCCCTTTAGTATTCGTTTGAACTGTTCTAGTTTCACTTTTACCTTCTTTGAACAAGTATTTCTCTTTGACCCCCATATATTTGCTTCAACATATGTTGCTCCTAAAGCACTACACCTATACTAATTAACATCTTCTTTGATATTGAGTGATGAAACTTATATCCTTTGAAACCTTTTCGATAACCAATAAAGATACACTTTTTTTATTTCGGATCAAGTTTGGACTTCTCATCACTACAAACATGCATATAAGTGAGATAGAAAAAGATCTTTAGACATTAAAAAAAAATCTACCTTATTCCTTGTCCACACTTCCTTTGCCACTCTCCCATCTAATGAAGTCCATGGTGATCTTTTGATGAGATAGTATGCCATATTCACTACTTCTTCTCATAAAATATTAAGGAGTCTTGCATTCAACTTCAACTACCTTATCCTTTTAGTTATTAATTTGTTTATCCTCTTAGGAAATGTCATTTTATTGTAGTCTTTTGCAAATGCCTCTAAGTGTCATCCTCTTATGAACTTTTTAGAACTATGAGTCTACATATTTATTTTTGTTATTTAATCTCAAATACTTGATTTTTTCACCACTAGCTCTTAATCTTCACCTTAACCTTCCATGCATTGTACTTTACAAAGATCTTGAAATTTTATTTCATGAATAATATTTAGAATTTTCTCAAAAAACCATCGATAAATGTCACAAAATTCTAAGATCTATCAAATGAAAACTCTTTAGTAAGACCTAAGACATCAATATACACATTGTCTAGAATTACTTCAGCTTTGTACTTGCCCATCATTAATTTCACCCTAGATTATTTACCAAGCTTACAAAAATTATAGAAATCTAATTTAGAATGTTTTGAATTCTTCAATAAGCTTCTCTTATAAAGTTTAAAATGGCGTAGTCAAATATGCAATAATACGGTATTGTCTTCCTCCAAGTCTACTATAGAAAATTCTCTACCTACAACTATGCTCCTAATTAGTTTCTAGATTGTTTCTGTAAGTTTTGGCCTATTCATCACGATCAATACATCTTTAACTACTTTAACATTATCTTTAACAATTTTATAGCCAAAATCATTGCATGTAATGTGCCTAAAGAGATTAGGTTATTCCTCAAATCAGTTATATGTCAAACATCACACAACATTCTAACAGCCATCAAACGTCTTAATGCTAACTTCTCTTATTCTAATAAATTTGTAAGCTTTATCATCTCCCAACTAAATAGTATCAAAGTTGCTTGACATAAACTAATCCTTACTCAATGTCATATGATGTGAGCATCATATATCTAGAATTCATAAGTCTTTTAGTTGACTAATTGAAACATAGAGCATATCTTAGTAGTTAAATTTGAGTCCCCAGTTTATCCTACATTAGCAAATCATGACTAATCATCAAACTTTCTTTTGTCACTAAGCTTATTCTTCTTTGGATAATCCCTCCTAATATGCTCAATTTGTTCACACTTATAGCATTAGAATGCTTTCTATCATCATATTTCAATCTAAAATTCATCCTAGATAAGCCATCTTTATTTTTCTTTTTATTGTGATCCAGATTACCTTTCACTTACAATCTTCACCTTGAAAGTTTTCACCAGTATTTTTGCCTCTATTGGTTATGATTCAATAGCATAATTTTTATATGTTCTACACCAACTATCTACTTACCTAATGTGACATAATTACTAGATGTTTGTATGAAGGAAGTGAAAAAAATAAAGTATAATTATTGATTTATCCTCATCAACATTAATCACCTCAAGCCTTAGAAGATCACTAACTATTTGGTTGGATGCATTGATATATTGTTCTAGTTTTGATCTCTCTTACATCTTCATAATGTATCGCTTTTGCTTTATATACAACTTATTTCTAAGGGGACTTCGACATCTATTATCTCTCTAACCATATCTTTAAAAGAGATATAATATTTATAAAAATGGTCTATGACCTTATTTTTCAGACATAGTTAAAAGGTTTCAACTTCTTATGCCTGTAATTCGTTCTAATCAAATGCATCCATATCTTCTAAGTTATTATAACACAACTCCTTTATCATGCCTTGCTATACTAACAAATCCTTCGCACTCTATTATCATAGTCTAGAATTTTTAATTTCATTGAATTTCCTGTCTTTAAACTTTACAACTAAACTCATGTTACCTCAACAATGCTTTGATACCACTTATTGCAAAAGTATATGCAACAAAAAGGATAATATTATAAAAGAAAATGACACGAACATAAAAAGATTTTAACAAGGACAGGCCAAATTTAGTGTACCTATATCATCATGGAGCAAAAATGTCTATCTTTTCACTATTCAACAATAGAAATGATTATTTACCAAAAAAAAAAATAGAAATGATTACAACTCTCTTATATAACTAGGTTTTAAAAAGTATGTTTATATGTAAATTTTATTTAGTGCAATCTCCTTTGCAAAATTCAACTTAACTTAAACATATCTTAACGAGACATAAAATCTTCCAAAAGCTTAAAATCTATAATAAGAATGTGTTTTTAGATAAGACAGCCTTTTATATTGGAAAAATTTTACAAAGGGTTTGAGAAATACATTTTTTTTCTCCATTAAGGTACTATACTATTGATGTATGTATTTCAATTATCATATGTAGTTAAATGAAGAAAATATTTCATACTTGGAAAACCGTATAGGTCAATTATTTCACGAACTAACCAATTTTACATGATAGTCTCTGACACAAATAAAAGCAAAAATCAATCAAACGAAAAATTGCAGATAACATCAGAAATTTAGTAACGCAGTTTGACACTCCTTGCCTACGGCTGCGGGGCCCTCAGTTAGATTAATTCTTTCATCGAAGTATAATAGAATTACTCAAGGCTTTACTGAGCTGACATCACTCAACCTTTGACACTATCTCTCAACCTCACTTCCCGTGAAAGATTTTCACACCCAATAACATGACCTACTCGTATTAACCTAAACAGAGGGATTTTCTCAACAATCTTATAACTGAAGAACACTAAATAAATGACTTAGGCAATTAAATAAAATTTAACATAAATAAAAACTCTTGAGAAAGAGACAAGAATAACTTCCCAAATTTTTCTGCACTCACTACGGCAAGATTAATTCATGCAAGAGCCAAAAGTCAATCACGGCTACACCAACAAAATAACCAACAACACCCTAGTAGCCAATTCACCAATGTAGGCATATCCAACAAGATAATCTCATCATCAATGAAGCTTCAATTGAAGAGCCACCTACGCATGTGTAAAACTATCAACCATGTGTTATAACAACATTTAACATCAACACTGAAGCAAAACAACAAAACATATACTGCACTTAGCACTCACGCATGCCCAACACTAATCAGCCATCAAATGGGTTTTATTATTACACACACCTCCAATTAATTCTCCAACATCTCATGCCTTTTACCCTTGAGATAGATGCAGCACCTTGACTTTGCACACTACACTAAACACGCACCCTGCACCAAACAAGCACACTGCACACTCACACCATAGACCATAGATTTGATTTTTTTTTTTTTTACCCAAGCTAAAACTTCGTATTTTTTTGGCAGAAATCCTTCATTCACGAATGAAAAAGTACCATGATGCCTTTTAGCTCTTCATCCATGTAAGACCCACAATACTTCACAAAATCAACTTTTATGCATAGAATAGAATTCTATTCTATCTATAACATTATCTAATTGGTGTTTGAATCCAAGATGATAAAAAAATATGTCAATTTAAAAATATGTCAAAATAAAATTTTATATGTATATATATACTAACAATATTAAAGTTAGCATTCAATTCAACTCAATAGTAAATATTGCATAAATTATGAGAATTTCATTTTATTGACCCAATTATTTGCACCGCCTAATTAAACCGACCAACAGTTTTGGTTTATAAGATAACAAAGTCAAGAGATGCGAAAATTGACCTTTAGGACTCCAATCATTCCATAGTGGAAGAGATTCTTGTCAAGTACTAAAATAGAAACGGGTGGCGTTGCACGTGCCACCCAGATTATGATATTGGTGCCACTTACAGTAAAAATTAAGAGGCAAGTGGCCCTTAACCCAACCCCCAGAATAATAATAAACAGGTCACCGGGCATATTAAGTTGTAGAAAATGAGTCGCGACTCGGGGGACGAGCAGTTCTCTGATTCGGGTCTAGCTCTTTAACTAAGTTTATGCTCCTAACCCAAAAAAGGGGGTCCAAGATACCGGTCAAAGAACATCTTATACCGTAGTTCTAAGCCCGTCCGTCAGGTTTCGTTGCTCGTCAGCAGAACGACATTTCAAGTGGGATTTCGGAATACACACGATAATTTCAGAAAGAAGAATGACGTAATCTAGCTTAATTATTTGGATTATTTTAAACTTCTAATACTGGATCTTGCATTGCAACAGAATAGAATAATTATGAAAAAGAAAGAGAGAATTGAATAGTTTGTTTTGTTTGGTAATAAAGGAATAAAGGTACGTAAATAAGTGGACGCTAATACGAAGTTGTCGAATACAGCTAGACACAGCTACTCGTGGCAGTACTCTATTGGCGGGTACTTCAAGTTGTTATCTGTTCTACAATCACGAAGTGCCACGTGAAAAGCTGCCCGAGCTTGTATATTGCTGTGGGTGCCTCAGGCTTTTCGGAGCACATTCAAGGTAACATCGGATTGTACTACATCACTGGACCCAAAATGCCCTCAGCACGACAATTGCAACCACCAGTGGACGCAAAAGTTATTTATGTGTAATCAAAATATCTACCTCAATAAATTCGTTCCAAAATAAATGAAAAATTCAGAATGATCACGGACACCTTTATCTCCACTCATTTCCTTTAGTAACATTATATTTCAGATATGTTCCATCATCTAACTTTTTTTAAAGAAGAAAATGAAAACATTTTAAATTCTGAAATTAATGTTATTGAGTCGATGGAAAAACACAACAACAACAACAAAATAACTCCAATTCGAATCCCAGCCCGAAAATTTCTTTTATCGAAGCTAAAAGGATGAGACTATTATTTATTACTAAAACTTAAATAAAAAGACGAACAACCAGCAATAAAAGTACATGACGTCTAGGCTCCCAGACCCACTACTAAAAAACAGAAAAACAAAGGAAAAGAACATCAAACAAGATGAATGGTTGAGATCTACTCCATGGTTTCTGGCTCCTCCTTTATCAGTTTATCTTGCAGTCCCAATTTCCTCTGCACTTCTCCTTCTCTTTCTCTCTCCGTTACCACCTATTCCTTAACAACATCAACAAATGTAAATTACAGCAACCCAGTTGGAACAAGGGTTATACATAGGTGTGAAAATACAAGTCCAACTAAGAATCTGTTAACAAGATGTTGTTGGGCAAGAGACCTCGTCATCCGATGAAGAGAACTACCAGCATGTCGGAGATCACCTTTGATCTGGACACTACTGAAACAAATAACCCTGCGTCTGATTTCTTCCTCAACCAACGGCAACCACCTACTGCTTTTGGAGATCAACGGTTCTTGGCTTCCACCGTGTCACCTAGGAACCACAGGAGAACTTCTGCTGACTTCTTGGAAACTGCTCAATTCTTGAGAGCTTGCTCTCTTTGTAAACGCCGTTTAACCCCTGGCCGTGATATTTATATGTACAGGTATGTATATAGAGCTAATAATCCTGACTTTTTGAGTTTTCGACGTGCTATTATCTTTATCTGTGGAATTTTCGATGCAAGAAAAGATCCGACGTAAAAGGAAAGTTTTGTTAGAGATGCTTGATTTCAGTTTTCAGTCCAAGGAGTGGTGATGTTATTAGTTATTACAGTAACAATCACTTGCTCCTAATAGTAACTTTACTTTCAAGGTTTCCTTTTTATCCCGTTACAATTTAAGCCCAACAATATTTATCGTATTTCATAAACTGAAAGTTGATTTCAATAACTTGTCAGGGGAGATAGTGCATTCTGCAGTCTAGAATGCAGGCAACAGCAAATGAATCAAGACGAGAGAAAAAAGAAATGCTCAATAGCTTCAAATAAAGAAGCTGTTCCCTCCAACACCACAGATATCTCCACCAAAGGCGAAACAGTCGCCGCTTTGTAGTACCATCAGACAGAACCTCCGCCAGCGATTATAAATATGTCCAAAAAGTGTTGAACTATATTACGGTATATATATGGGTTTGATGCATGTGGTTCGATATATTTGTATTCAAACGGCCAAGTTTTGAAGGTAGCTTATTTCACGTGGATCCATCCTCAACAAAACCATCCGTCATCCACCATTGCTGCTTTGTGTCATCAAGCTTCTTTTTCTTTTTATTTTTTTTCCCCTCCTGGTCCTTTCCTTCGTCTTCTTCCATCCTTTCTTTCTCTTTTCTTTTTCTGT
The DNA here is from genome assembly GCA_027563595.1 of Erythroxylum suave. Lineage (NCBI taxonomy): Eukaryota > Viridiplantae > Streptophyta > Magnoliopsida > Malpighiales > Erythroxylaceae > Erythroxylum > Erythroxylum suave. The sequence continues at coordinate 10,453,523 of JAOSBN010000006.1, forward strand.
ATCTTTTTTGGGTTATGATCAACTATAAATTTATAAATATATCCCTGCTCCAGTTTTGGCTGGATGGTATTAATGGAAGAAAGATGAAGATTGAACATGGGTAGGAATTTGTTTTTCTCTAGTTTCGATATGGATGGATATATCACCAGTAAATCAAAATTCATGGATGTGAATGGTTGGTTAAGAGGGTTTTTCCTTTTAAGAAGTTGGGTATGGGCAATAACTTGAAACATATTCCCATCGTCTTCCCTTGGTGCCACGGATGGGTTTAACTGCTGAAATTTTCACCTGTGCGTCTCGAACTTGTGAAACTTGCTGTGTGAAAGTCTTGGAAATTAAAACCTAACTTCAATTTCTAAAACTTTGATTTCAAGTTGTCAAAATAAATTCCGGTGTCTCTCATGCAAAAAGCTGTTGGATGAGCTACGCAGTAATAATTCAACTCCTTTTCTCTTTATACATTTAGTTGTTTACTTAAGTGTAGTGATTACTTAATGGAAGAAAAGAATTTGGCGGTCGTAGGCCGTCCTTCAAGGAAGCGGTGAAACAAGTTTCTGGTTTTTTTTAGAAAGAAAATAATAGAGAAAAGGAGTGAAACTAGTTACAGTTGCTGACTCAAGAAAATGTCAAACTGAGTTTCGGCAGCTAATAAGACCATTGATAGAAAAAGTAAAAAATTTTAAATTGTTAAATTTTTTTGTTTAATTTATAATTTATATTAATAAATTAATTACTATTTACTAAAAAAGTACCGAGGGACAAGCAGTGGTTGCAGGTTTACAAGATTCGGTTAAAAGGCCAACTTCTACGTGACCATCGGTTCAGTGCAAATAAGGCAAAAGGGAATCTGTGGCCTAGTCAGCTTTGCGAGTGGTGGGGTCCAAGTACATGAGAAGCCATCAGAATAGTAATTTTTAAGGCAAAGAAAAACTAATAAAAGTATTTTAAGAAAGAGGACGGAAGGGAAGGGAAGAGGTTAATTTGGAAGATGGCGACATGAAAGTGAAAAAAAAGGGTCCCCATAAAAGTTACTGGTAAGATGGGCCCACATGATTCTGTTTCGGAGGCTCTCCTCTCTCTCTCTCTCTCTCTGTGATTGGATTGGAGAGGTCGACCCTTCCCTTTGGAGATATGCTTTCGTTTGTGATGTGTATTTTGGGGTGACCATTAGCACAGTTGAACAATGAGATGTGATGAACAGCATTCTAAATTTTCTCTCATTCACGTTATTTTTTTGGCATTTACTTTTTCTCCCACTGAAAGCTAATCCTTTTTCAAGTATATATATTCCTTTTCAATTAATGTATATATTTCATTTTATTGGATGTCGCTTATGTGGTATATAAAAAGACAAAAGGAGACTTGGTAAGTGTGTATATCTACAAGTTCTATAAAAAAAAAAATCCATAATCTTTCCCTTTACTAGGCAGAAGACTGGGGATACAAATACAATAATCACGTTTATATGTACTAGTGCATGTGTAAGTAGAGTATGTATTTGAATATTTGGGAGAATCATTTCTTAAGGGTCCATCTGGTCAATCACAAAACACAGCAAACTTTCTTATTCTCTTTCTTTTTTCCTCGCCGAGAATATTCATTCCTTCTCTTCTTTTGCTAATTCCCTCGACATGACCATCAATGGCACTTGTTTATCTTATTTCGCATGCCAAAATGTTTCTCACCAGAATTATTTTATGTATGATATAGAGCACTTAAGCTTGTAATGTTTTGGTTGCATAACAAAATAATATAAGAAAAATTGAATATAAAATATGGGTAGTTCAACTGATATATGATATATGTTCATTGGTAGAAAGATAATTTTTTTTATTACAACGAGAAGACCATACAAAGAAAATATTATGATAATAACCCATATCTTATACAATCCTCATTAAAGGATTTATAGACTATAGTTACATATAATAAGTTTAAGGATGGTGAAAATATATTTTTCACATGCTATCAAATTTTATGTTATGAGTCTAGTGCTTCACACATACCTTTGGTACTAGCATCGATTTATCTTTTACTTCATAATCGTCTAACCCGTGCGAGTCTAACTAGTCCCATATCTTTGTCCAATGCTAGTTTGCTTAAGTGATTTCACCCCTCACATTATATTCAAGGCATATCTCATAATTATTCATCTTGACTTCAATTTTTTAACATCAAACCAATAATCACTCCTACAATACATGTTTATAAGGACTTTAAGCTATGAAAACATTCACAAAGTCTTACTATGCTTGAACTTTGATGTAGATAACAACTTTTTTAACATATTTATTATAATATTGATTGTAGTTATTTTCTATATGGAAAACATCTTCTCAATTATATCTTGATGAAGTTTAGCCTGATATCAATATGTTTTGACCTTTATGAAAGACATAATTTTTAGGTAAACTTAATGGACTTTGAATATCAAAGGAAACAATATATTTTTGCACATTCATACCCAAATTATCAATAAAAGCATACAAATACATTCATTATTTAACTCCTTCCGTCAATGACATATATTCATCTTCTACCACAAACAAAGCAATTGCAAATTGAATTATTGCTTTCCAATTGATCGCACATCCAAGGAGGGTAAAAATTTAACATGTCAATTATTTTCTTATCAAGATATTTCTATCATAATTAAAATTTATGGCCAACAATACCACTAATTGAATCATGAAAACCATAAACCAAGTAAATATTACTCATATTTTTCAAGTATCACATAATCTACTTAACAGCTCCTTATTGACCTTTCCTAGGATTACTTGTAAACCTGCCGATGACACTAATACCATGGGTTAAATTTGATCATGTGCATATCATAATATACATCAAACTCATAATTGTACTTGAGTAAGCAACCTGCTTCTTGTAATCTTTCTTAATTCTTTGTGTTTGAACTAGTAAAGCATAGTCAAGTTTAGAAGTTATTTTCAAGAGAGTGCAAACTAGCTTTAACTGATCTATTAAAAAATATATTATGGTAGCTTTTGAAGATACTTTTGTTGCGACAAATACAATATACTTTTGTTGCGAGCTTGTTCTTCTATCCTCCAAATTTTTATGCCCAAAATTTTCTTGAGTATACGTTAATCCTTCGTCTCAAACTTACTGCTCGTCAAGCATCTCATATTAATAATTTATGCCTCATTATTAGTTATAATTAACATGTCATAAATGTATAACCATAAATATATATATAAACCATCTAACACCTCCAAGCAAATGCACTTATCGAGCTAATTACTAGCAAAATCATGAGATAACATATAAATGCATCAACCCACCTTCTTGAACCACTACTTCAGTGATTGTTTCTTCCCCTATATATAAGTATTTCGTCAACAAACGCATATAGTTCTTCTTCTTTAGTTAATGGTCATGAAATATAAATAGGTTCTTTTATAATTTCAAGAGCAACTTTCACGTCAAGTTACTCTATCTCCAAATTGAGTGGGCTTATCATGGCTAAAAAGCTCCAATAGTCTTATAATTTACAACTAATGAGAAGATCTCATAGTAATGAATTCCTTTCTTATATGAAAAATCATTTGCAATTATCCGGCCTTGGACCTAGTTGGCTCAACTATAGTAGTATCTTCTTTCTTCTTAAAGACCTATTGCATACCACTGGCTTTATGTTTATACCCTTTGGTAATGGTATGAGTTTCTATGTCTTATTTTTGTACAAATACTACATCTTATCATTTATGATAATCAATCATTCTAATGTTTCTTTATTAGCAAAGTATTTATAAACTAGCTAGGATTATATGTAAAAAAGTCTATGGATTTCTATTTCTATAAATATTCAAGGATAGTGAAATTTTGTTTCTATGTATCATTGAATTTTGTAACACGAGTTGGGCACCTGACGTACCTTTGACACTAGCAACTGTTTGCATTTGACTTCACAATGTTTTGCCCTCACGAGTCCAATTTCGGTCACATATTTTTGTACGATGCCAATTTGCTTCTATGATGTCACTCTTTGCTTTAAGGTCAAGGATTATCTCATATTTTTGCACTCATGTATCTTATTGTCCTCCTTAATAGTAACATGTATACAGGTATATGCTTAATTTACGTTGTCCCATTCAAAATAGTTTTGAATAAGAAATGAGAATGGGAAGTAATGTAGTATGGCATCCTGTTGCTTTCAGTGGTTCCGCCTTCGTATTGTAGAGACTTGGGGGTGCCAAAAAAATTATGCTGAGGATCAGGAAACAATTACCGCCAAAGCCAATTATTGAGGTCTGAGTATATAGATAAACAATAAAACTTTATTAAAAGTAACTTTGTTCTCAAAGAGGACTTCTAATGTCTGATCTTGTACTTTAATACATCAACTTGTGCAAGTGGGCATGTGTCTACATCGACCTCTTAGAAACAAGCATCAATGCCCTTAATTATTATGTCCAGCATCTGAATTTTAAACAAAATGTACTGGGGTCTGACTCGGTTGATTCCTAATATGTTTGATAATATCAGCCACAGCCAATTAGTCAAATTAACTGTTTTATTTGTTACCTTAATTTTCTCAACCCCGTCCCCACGTCGCTAGTGTCGTTCATTATATATGTTTACACCTATCCTAAGTAAGAAATGCTATCTAAGTTTTTTTTTAAAAAATGCTATCTTCACTATGACATCATATACGTGCCCAAAAAGTTATGTGATTAGGACTACAATTATAAAAAACCAATAAGCAAATGTTTAGTTAAATACATTAGTTGCACTTAGTAGACAATGGCAACCATTTTTCCCGAGTAAATAGCTCAATAGAAATATTGCTATCATTCATGAAAAAAATCAGCAGTTGGTCTACATATTAGGCGATATCTTATTGAAGCAAGTGGAACTTACCATGATACATGCATGAAGATATTAGGTGTTGTTAAATTCCTATATCGACTTAAAGCAATAATTAAAACTTAGCTATTATAATAAAATCCTTCTTCAGGATGTAATTTCTGAAACTTCAAAAGCCGAACAAGCTGTAGCTAAATGTATTCGACAACAGTGAAGACAAGTAGACCTCGTATCGTGTATAGTCAGCATTTAGATTAGATCGGCAACCGAATTTTGAGATTCTTACACATGTAAATAAGCCGCACAAAAGCAACAATATTTAACAAGAACCTAGCCGCTTTTGGGTTACGAATTCCTTTCTTCTTCTAGCTTCAAAATAAGATACATACGTTGAGCTGTAGCTATATTACTTGGATTGTAAATACCGATATCTTGCCTCTTCCTCGGCAAGACGCTTAAAATACAATTTTTTTTTCAATAAAACAAATGCAAGAATATTTATCCAGTACCAAAGGAAAGGCTGTTGATCCCATTGCCACAAATTTCATTCCAGAGGTAAAGAACAACTGTGTACAAAGTTCCATACAGGCGAGGCGGAGCACGGAGAGTCACTAGGTTGATTCTGAGGCCAATCATACGTGGGAATTTCGCTTTATACTATATTCTTTCAACTTTAGTTCTCCAAGAATACGGAGATTTGGCAATCTTCAATTCATGCCTTTTCCAGATTTAACTTTGCTTCTTTCTTTTTCGATGAAACGGATAAACTTCGTTAAGAAAAACGATCCATTTATAATATTTTATACTAAATATAATTATCAACAACTGTAAACTAAATCTTTTTTTATTCGTGATTCTTTAAATGTCAATTAAAAAAGGCTCAACTTGTTGATTTTTCAGACGTGAAAAGGAGCACTTATATTAATTAGATCATTAGCCTCTCATCAATGGTCTAACCTTATTTTGGCAGCCAGTTAACCAAAATTGGCTTCCACGCTCTACTGATCTCTTGCAAACTGTAGCCTTGTTGAACAAACTTTGAACAATAAAACGAAAAGGAAGACATAAAACAAACAACTATAGATCTAGGCATCAGGAAATCACCGTTCAGATTATTAGCCACAAATTTATCAGCTAGTCACTTCATAAGTTATCAGGATTACGATTAAACAGGTACCTAATGCTGTAGTTGTTTTCCCATAAGAAGTTATTATGTTAGGGGCCGGTAATCATCTTTGTTTCCTGTCCCTATGGCACGATGGTCCTCCAACCATGAACCAAACTAGCTAGCCCTTTGGAGTCCTCAGCCTAACCAACAAATCTGGTCGCACTCACAGGTTCCATCATATTGTTAGATTTACAATTCCATAATTCATTACGCTACAAACAATTAATGGCCACACACTAGTTTTGATACTCTTAATCAACCAAAATCTCTCAAAAATATTACCCAAAAGAAATATACAAATATCACTCTCCTTGATTCTGCCAAGCAACGGGTCCTTAGAAGTCACAACCACTGACAACTTTACACCTAAGCACTTGATAGTACCCAAAATTGCAAGACTTAAAAACGAGTCCACGACAACTACTCATTTATTTTCTTGAGGTTCCTGCTTGTTCGGATTTGGTCCACCTTACTGCACCAGCTTCTTTCTGGCGACCTTTGCAGATTCGGAGCGCTAGCTCTTCCAATCTCCAGTTTCTAACTTTTCCGTCTAAACGTTTGAGTAAAGTCCACTTAAAAAGGTTTCATCTATATTGAATACTGGTGAAAAAAAGAGAGATTTTCAACCCAATTTCAATTTCATTGACTTTTCTCATAACATCTTGAAATCAATTGCCAGTTATTTAGATTTAGTTAAATTTCTGTTTGTTTATAATTAAATGATGATCTTTAGTTCAACTTTTAAATGATTACAATAAGGCTGAGAGGGCAGACAGAGAAGGCGATGATCCCAAAGCAAAAGCTTGGTGCAATTAGAAGGTTGAACGTTAGGAAGCGTGACGAACATAACAGGTTTTCTGAGCAGTAAAAGGCCAGCCAGCCCAGCTACGTACAAAGACTCGCAGAAAAACTGGAGACGCTCTTTGGACCACGTTTGTTGAAGACTTAGGTGTATTTGCATTTGCATCTTTAGGGTGGACGACAAAGACTTGGATGTATGTATTATATGTTGGCCACTCAATAATTATTGAATTTGGAAGCAGAGGTGACCACTCCAATCATATAAGTCCATCAAATGTATGGCATGGCCCATCTTAATAATGGCATTTTACACCTAATGTGGATCAGTGCATATATAAATATATATAGTTGTCCCATGTCAAGAGAGAGAGGCATGTAGCGACACTAGGCACGCAGTGACGATCTGCAGTATTAGTCCACATCTATGGTAAAAAACAAGTGAATAGTATGGGAAAAGTCTTAAAATGTTTGAATTAGGATAAAAATAGAGTTTGATTCTATTTCCTTCTCGTAGTCCTTTTGTGGGCTTTGGCACTGGAACATGTTGGAGTCCCAGGGAATGTTCGCACTTCTTGCAGTCAATAGGCCATTTGCTAAAGCTTTAAAAGAAGTCCTTTTTTTTTTTTTCTCTCTTTAAAATCTGGTATACAATCCAGGGATAGATAGCAGCAAAGCTTGTCAGAAATATATGAAAAATACGACTAATTTCGCTCTCCAACTGCGTAAAGATTTGAACTACGTGTACTTGTACGTTCTCCATTTAATTTCTTCCCATCTTTTAGTATAGTATTGTGTCATTAGGAAACTTAGATTTTGATGCTATTCAGAGTTTGCGTTAATATATGTTTCTACTCGGGATGAGCAAATTAACATTAACTCTGGAATAAATGAGCATTTCAATTGGGCACAAAAAAAAGGCAGAAGGACGAGTACTTCACCTGTCGATTGTACTGTACACAACGAAAATAGCGCGTCATAGGGCGTTCCCATACACACTACAGGAGGCATAGCCACAAGTCACAGACGACAGTAGCGCATACCCAGTTCCTGCGTGTACAAGACCACGCTAAAAGTGACAAGCAATACGCAGCAGCCACATTTCAGTCATTCAGTGGGAGATATTTAAGTTGGTTCATAAAAATGAGGTTAGCTAGGTTTGGTACCGGCCCGGCGAGTTTGAACTTAGGTCGGCTCAAATATTTATGTTTAAGTTCAGGTTTAGTTTGAACCTTGATCCAAACAAAAACTCGCATGAAGTTTATACTTGATCGAGTTTGAGCGAAACATAGATTAATGTTTTATTTAAAATTTAAAAATAATATTATTTTATTAAAAATCAACAATATTTTATTTGATATATTTGAAAGTTCATATCAGAATAACCCGAATCTAAATTCAAATATAAAGCTAAGACCAGTTTAAACCAAATCTGTTAATCAAATTTTTGATGGCAACTTTTAATCAAATTAAATCAAACAAAAATTGTCAACCGTAAATCATCTAAGGTAAGTTGTACATAGTTAAATTTAAATTATTTAATAAATTAATATTATTTAAACGTATAAAATTTCAAAATTTATAAATTGTAATGTCATCAGTTTAAATAGCAAAATTTTGGATTATTGAATCTTTAAATATTGTATTAAATTAAAAATTTTAAAATTAGATTAGATTATGTTTGCAATCTTTGTTTGGGATTAAATCATTATATTAGCTACCCAATTTCAACTCTATTATATTAAACAAATTAAGGGAATAGGATTGAAAAACCTATAGGCTACTCTAACCCTTTTTATTCAACACAATCTACAATAAACCTATTGCTCGTCAAATCTTTTGATTCAATTACCCTATTTTAATTAAATTTTATTAAATTTCAATTCATATAAAATATACAAGATTCACGTTATTTTCAAGTTGGCGGCAGTTTATGGTACATGATTTGACAGATTATGCAAACAAATATCTTCCTTTTGAAAAAGTGTGGCCGAGTTTGGTTGTTAACTGCAAATATCCAATCGGCAGCACGGTGAAGATCTTTTGAGGTTAAATTTTTATTTTGTTACTAAAAAAATTATCCATTTGTGATAGGGGAGAAAAAAAATAGGTAATTCTGAATATAAGATGTCCCGCCAATGAGATTGGTAGGGTGGGAAGATGTGACAACCACCCCACCATTTCAAATGGTGGGGTGGCCTGGCCACCCCGCCAGCTGCAGCGCCAGAGCCAGCCAATCCTGGTACCACCCCGCCATTCGGGGTGGTCTTTAATAGGCCCTTTATAGACACCACCGAAGAAGTTTTTCGGTGCTTCTTCTCTCGTCTCTGCTTCTGCTTCTTCCAATTTCTTTTCTTCGGTGCTTCATCTCTGCTTGT
>JAOSBN010000006.1:10462793-10495767 GCA_027563595.1 Erythroxylum suave
AACAATAAAATATCAAATATCACAAATATCTAATATAAAAAACATATTTACTAAAAATTAACATTACATATTTAAAACATTAATTATGAAATAATAAACCTTGAATAAGAGCAAAGAATGTTGGTATATTTGTTATTGAAGAAGAGCAAAAAATACTAGTTGATTCGTTGATAATCTACCAAAATCACACCAACACCAAGCATAAGAAGAACCAATATCAATTGCAAAATACCAACCTGCAAAATAGATTATGGAAAAAAACTGAAGAAAATTAAAATTTCGGTAGCAATTTATTAGAAAATTGGGCAGCAATTTCTTTGAAAGCAAGAAGCACCGAAGCCTTCGGTGCTTCTTGCTTTAAATAGGCAAACGAGACTGCCTTGGTCTCTTGCTTAACATTATTGCTGGCTCTCTACGAGAGCTGGCAATAATGATAATGCTGGCTCTATGCTGAAGACGAGGGCTGCACCGCTCACCCTGCCAACCTCATTAGCGGGGTGGCCATGCTGGTTGCTAGCTCGTCGCACCCCGCCATTCACAACGGCGGGGGATCTACGTGGTCCACCCCGCCAATGAGAATGACGGGTTGGGTTACACCCCGCCAACGCGGTTGGCGGGGTGTCTTACCTCCAGCAACCCCTCTAAGCTCTCCCTTATTTTACGGATCAAAAATAAAATTTATCACAAACTAAGAATTTAGCCATCTTTTGACCTTTTCTTTTTTATGTCTACAATGTTACGGGGCACTGAAAATAGTACACTTATCATACTATCATTTCAAAATTTAAACCAAAGAAAGGAATTTTGTACGGCACCTGTTGGTTTATATTCTGAAGCTAATCAACTTACTTGTAATTTCGTGAAAATATAATTTAAATGTACTCTTTATATTATATTACATTATATTTTTTTATAATTGTAATCTTGTTATAATTTCATTTGTAATGTATAATTATATTATAAACTTTATCATATTATATATATAAACTATAACGAGATTACAATTATAAAATTCATATTACATTTATGTATTATCCCTAAATAGTTTCTAGTCATTGTTATATTAAGATTGAACATTAATAGAATATAAAAAGATTAGCACACATAAGAATGTCAATTTTAGCTCGACCCAACCCGATTTTAACTCGGGTTGACCGGGACAGGGGGCCACGTGCCAAAATTGTTCAGTCAACTGAACCACAGGCTAAGTTGGGCAAAGCATAGGCCGACCTGACCTAGCATGTGGCCCGATTGGAATAACAAAAAAGAAGTCGTTTTGTAATGATTTTAGAAAATGTAAGGATATGCTAGGCCACCCAACTCTCGGTCAGGCTAGGCTGAGCAGATCTTGACATCCCTAAGCACACATTATGTATTTCCTTATGAAGGAAGTAGTCAATCTCATAGGCTAACGTATAAAGATACTTAAACAAACATGAGGTGCTTGTTAGAAAATAAGTTCACTGAACAGACACAACATGAGAAATTCATTTTGAGCATTACTTTTATATTTATGAAATTCTTATTGTGATGATTGTATAAGTGATCCTTTGACTTGGCGTCACCAAAGTGATCTTGCATGGAGATTACTATATTTTGATACTACTTATAATCTATTTAATTATGGTTCATTTAATTGATAATCATTGGATGTGATATGAACTATATAGAGGTAATTGTCTGATCAAAATATAATTCATTACCTTAAAGTATTGTTCTCGATTATTATTAATTACGGAAATTCTTAGCCAAAGTAGAATCATACTTTGTAAATAGTTTACAAATGTCATTATTTGAATCAATAGTTAATAACAAAGAACTAATATGATTGGACTAAAATTAGAGTAGACATTAATTTTATGCTCTATGTCTAATCTAAACATTGTTTGATGAAAATATTGAATTATACAAAAAAATCATTCACAAAAAGGTTAGTCAAAACTACTTTGACATTCCTAAATATTTGGGTGGTCATGACGTATTGCTAGACATCAATATTGATTTATGATTATAAATTGTTTAATTGGATAATTAAAGATAAATTAAAAGGAGTTTTAATTTATCTGATTCTAATTATGAATTACAATTATAATTTGCAGTCATTGCTAACATATTTGGAAACTTAATGAGTCTCATAAAAAGAATGAGTTGAAGAAAGTAAAGTTATTTTAATCAAGTTGAACTTGATATTAAAATTTGATAAACTTTATGATTAAATATGAGATATTTAATAAATAAGGATCAATATGAGATATTAAACTAATTTCTGCATAATTGGTATTTAATTACAATTATTTGTAATTTCAATTAAATTATTAAAACGTCCAATACCTATTATAAATAGGTTTAAGCTCTGTAGAGTTAGCACTTCTTACTTAATCTTCTCTGTAAGAGTTACAAAAATCTCTCACTACAAGAAAACAGCAAAATTGGCAATGTTTAAAAAAACGTCACATAATCTTAAAAAATGTCACAGAATACCATTTGCGACGTTTTAAAAAACGTTACAAAAAACGTCGCGGGATGTGGTGTAGGTAAAAGGTTTCTACGACGTTTTCGAAAAACGTCATAGAAAATACTGACATTCTACAACGTTTTTAAAAACGTCACTGAAAGATTGGACTTTCCATGATATTTTTGGAGACGTCGCGGAAAACATTCCGCGACATTTATATTTTAATTATTATTTTTTCATTTTAAAAATAATTTTAATTTAATAATTATTTTTAAATAAATTTTTATACATCTTATTTGTTTAATAACTATTCAATATTATTTATAAACTTTATTTATTTAATTCTTCAAAATTTTAGTATATCATTAATTTTAATAATTATTCATGTATTACAAGAATTTTATATGTGCAAACAATTTATTATTTAATTGCAATTCGCAAACATGTCATAATACACTAATTAATATAAAAATCTATGAGAAACAGGGTTTATTATTTCTCGAAGTAAATTGAGCATGTATGCAAAAAATTGAGAATTGTTTTGTATTATTGATGTCATTTTACAAAAGAAAAAGAGAAAAGAGAAACTAGTAAATCACCACTTCTTGCTAAAGTAGTGATAAACCAAACAAAAATGATTTAACAGTATGCTATACTCATTTGGAATAGCCTGCCAATGTGTGGGAATTGGCAGGCACAGATGTACTCTCTAATTGCATGTGAGTGCCTATATGGAGTGTGCCTAAGAATAATAGTCTCATAAGCCATCTCTAGTCTCTTTCACTCCCAGGACTAAAGCAATAAAATCTAAGCTTTCTTCCCAATCTTGATTTCTTTCCTTCCATCAAACTGTTTTCATATACACCATTTGCTTTGAAGGAATTATATGCTTTGAAACTCTGAATCCTTCTATCCATGTTATCATGGACGAAGAATGAAACAATCCAGTGTATATGGTAAACAACAAAGCACAAGAACAATACATGGTGTTAAAACTATTGTATCTTATGATTCAGTAGCCAGATATGGCATATTGTCAGTGCTGAGCACTTACCAAGTTATTTTGGGAGGCTTTCTTATAGAAACCTTGGATTGCCATAATAGCTAAGTTAGAAGTTACAATAATGAAAATACTCAAAGCATGCATTCCCATCCACTCAAACACGTACGTCAAGCGCTTGTAGCCATATAAATCTACCTGTAGCAAACACCAAGGTAAGAAGGCTTAGCAACTCAACAAATAAAAAAGGAACATGATAAGAAACACAATTATGATATTCAATGTAAGTTCGATGCAAAAGAGTTTACAAAGATTGTTTTATGTTTTAATGCAGCATGTCGAATGTTTATTTGATCTTCCACAGACAAAATTTTTTTATCTTATTTAACATGGCCATTGATGCTTTGTTGAATGCAGGGATAATATGGCTTTTTTTTTTTCAGGTTTTATGTTCTTTAATGTATTGTTTAGTGAGTTCAAATTACTTGTTTGTAATAGCCTTCATATCCCTAGAACTGCATGCCTTTAATAGAGGGTATTATATTCAAGCTAAGCACTCACCAAGAGATATAAGATAGAAAATATGATTCCTATTGAAGTAGATGTAATCAGCATATAACTAACTGTGTAGAGAGATTTATTCATAGGAATGCCTAAAGAAGGAACAAAGAAAGAATCAATGATTTAGCCCCATCCCAAGTTTGACTGTAAATAAACGTAACCATCAATGCTTGTAATTTATCAAGCCAACTACAAAGCATAACATCAGGTTCAAATATGCTCTACCAATGTCTTTTAATCTAACAATATATGCATATTCTATGCATAAACAGGCATACCTGAAAAAGAAATCAGTAGGCCGAGTACAAATAATGAAACTTTGAGATCACGGACCAGTTTTCTATGCGTGCCTTATGGTCCTGAAAAATTTTGAGCAATATCAAATGCATTCTCACTAAATAATGATTGAAACAAGTGATGCTTCATGAACATATTAAAGTAACCCATAATCAAATTCAGAAGTTGTTAACAATTGATTAATAGAGACCTGTCTAAAATGTGATCCAACTATCATCCATCCTTATAGCTCCGCTGAAGTCATCTCCTTTGATTAATAGAAGAAATAAAGATGAGTGTAAAGAGCCTTGAGAAGTGAATAAGGTAATGCATGTCTAACCTGTATGTGAGCAAGAACGTGACCACATTGAAGCCCTATTATGCAAGTCACTGCAGTTGTTAAGGAGCTGTAGAAAACACATGACATATAATCATTTGAAATATGATTAACAACTTTGTGGAAGCTTCCTGATATCAAACTCATGTGGCATGGCAGGAAAGGTTAATGTTTTTTGAGAACCATACTGTCTAGTTACATAAAGATTACTAGAAACTCCTGGATCACGATAATTAATCTTCTGTCCAGCGCATAAAAACTAAAAGTAGGGAAAAGTTGGATGATGTAGCCACAAAACAAAGTAGGGAACTCACAAATATATCCGTTTTGGCTAATAATTTTAACACTAAAAATTTAACAACTGAAGAAATTATATGGTGCAAATTCAAACCAAACCAAACCAAACAAACCCAAATTCTCGCCTAAGTAGGGTATGGGGAGGGTAAGATGTACGCAGTCATGCCCACATCTCTGATAGAGATACAGAGACTATTTTCATATAGACCCCCGGCCAAGGTAAGCGTAAAAACAAATAACAACAAACAAATAGACACAAACAAACACAAACAAATACAAACAACACAAACAAACATAAAAACAAATCCAAACAAATTAGACCAATGCAAGTACATCATTGCATAAATATAACAATATATGTATATGCATGGAGACTGTAACATATAGAATGCACATGCAACTGAAAATATATAAAAACAGGAAGATGTCAATATGTGAGCAGGCATAAGTAGAGAGATATAAAAATTAAAAAGAAATTAATGCAATAAAAATACCAATAAAATAAAAGTACACTAGGTACATAATATATATAATTACATACATCTTTCACGTAAACACATATATGGTGTAAATTCAACGTAAACATAAAAAGGAATATCATAAAATCAAAAAGAATCTAACCATCACTGCAAAAGGTTGGAGGATCTTTCTACAAATCTTTGAGCTCCTTCAAGATGCGTTTGGAAGCCATCCTCCAAAGAATCTGAAATCCAAATCACCTAAAACACCACGTGTAACGAACAAACAACCTAAAACCAAATTACAAAATACATGCCATAATCATTAAGAGAACGAAAGGGAAGCACACAAGACTAGAGAAAGAAACCTAGAATCGCCAATTGAGAGAGAGAATAGGAGAAGAAGCCAAAACTTAAGTCGCATATGCGATTAAATAGTGAAAGAGGGATGACGGATGGGAAGAAAGAAGGAGGGAGTGGCTTCTGTTTCTAAAATTTTCCTTTCTCTGCCTTCTTCTTTGCGTAAGATCAACGTCCCAACTACTTTTCCCTTTTTTTTACTTTTTGACTTTAATCAAAGTTTGTTGTAAAGGTACTAGAAGCGATGGAGGCAAATAAACCACCGCCGGTTTGCTGTTTGGGATTGTCAGAAGCCATATCTCTACGAAACAAACCCTATCCAAACATATAGTCTTCTTTTCTTAATGGGTATTATAGAAAATGAAGCTTACAGCTAAAATTGAAGAAAAGGGAGAGACATTAGAAGCCCAAATCAAAGAACAATCGAAAGGAGGAAGGAGAAGCTTAACAACGACGTACCTCTAGCTATCAGCGGCAAAACCAAAACGTAGGGGGACGGGGGTGTGAAAGCGGTAGAGGGTTTTAAAAAAACAATAAAAACCAAACGACTTGCTCTTGTAAAAGAATGTTTTAACTTACCCTTCTGCGATGTTTTCTTCAACAAAACATCACGGTTTCTATTCCACGACATTTTAATCATAAAACGTCATGGAAGGTGTTGTGACGTTTTTAAAACATCACAAAAAATCTGTACAATTTGTGACGTTTTATCAATAAAATGTCGCGAATTGTATAAATTTTTTATAGTGTCTTAACCTATTACATGGATACTGTTAGAGGCTGGACATTTGTGTAGCTACGGTGGTTGAGACGAGTCGGTTTCAGAAATGGTTTGAGAGATAGGACAAGATAAAGATTAAGCGTCAGAATAAGATACGAATTACGATTCATGCTTTGTTATAATTATGATTTAAGAATTAAATTGATCTTGATTTTTGGAAAATGAAAATATGAAAAAGTTTCATAAGTATTATGCTGCGATTGGGATCGAATCTCATTCCAATTTCCCAACAGTACTTGGTCGGGTTGTTGAAGCCCACAAAATAATTCTAATTTTTCAAACTTTTATAGTAGTCATAGATCCAGGTCGAATCCCCAGAGAATTATATATTAGTTTCTTAATTTCAGGAAATAAGATTAAATTTTTAAGGGGTTTGATTAAATAACTTATTAACTATAATTAATATGAAATAAATTAAATCAACTGAACTTAAAAATGAGAAAGTCAAGATTACCAAACTTTGATTCAAAGGACAAGTCTCATCTAATTGTAACATTGATCATTGGTTTAAAAATAATATTTTCACAATTCAAGCAGTTATTCTGAAACGTATTGGGATAGCCGTAATAAGTCTCAAAATTTTCCAAATTAATTGGTTCAAACCTAGCATCCAAACCAAAACTTATTATACATTAACTAGATGTGATAACATTCCATAACAAATAACTGATAGCAATAAGCTTAGTGAAAAAGACTAATCCTAAATTAAATAATTGAGATGGTTACAATTATTTAACTTAGTTTTCTTGTTTATCATAAGTTGAATATGCAATTTTATAAATAACTTACTTGTTACTTGTACCAATCTTTCATGAAAATCACAGATCACTAAATTCATTGATAGCAATAGAATAATCAGTAGTAAATTAAATTGTCATATTAATCAAATATTAATTATTCTTAAAATATGAGAACTCAAAATAGAAATGCTTGAATTAAAACGTGAATAAAATGTTTAGAATACAAAACCTTACAAAGTTACAACTAGAATATCAAATCCTCATGAATCAGAATAACTGAGTTTAGTCATACATGACTTTTGCTTCAATAATAAAAATAGAAGAAAGAAAAAGAATTGCGAAAAACATAACAAGAAAGAATCTTATTCTGTTGTGAAAAACGTCTATTTTAACGATGTCTATCTCAAATAAATTCAAATTCAAACTCCTACATAATAGGAATAAGAAGATGTTTCCTAGTTAAACTCCAACTCTTTAAGTAATCAACCTTATCCATTTCAGCAATCTCTTCTCTTTATCCAAATTTTATAATTATTACCAATAGAGTCCTAAATTGATTGTATCTCCACTTTTCATCTTTGAAATCAAAACAAAAATTAATTTTCATATTTAAACATCAAAATAAATCTAAAACAAAGGAGATAATATCAAATAATATAACAAGATAAGATCTTATCAGTACTAGCTATTACCGATCAAAGAATAGTACAAAATTTATTAGTGCTATAGGAATTTCAAGAATTAGTTGATATTGATCACCACTTAGTAATAGTCGTATAAAAAATACAAACAAAATATTGGGTAAAATTTCAAATTTAAAAAACATTAAGACTTAATTAAAAACACTAAATCACTACTTGTTACCCCCCAATTCGACTACTTGTTACTTGCCCCTTGCCTATGCGTCAATTTAATCACTCTCACTCTTACCCATTGACCCACAACCTCCCTATCTATCTACTCTTCTAGTCTGGTTTCCTCACTGTCGCATCTCGATTATCCATCTATATCTACTCTACGCTACTTGGTTCCTTTTGCAAATGTACCCTTTTGGCTGTCACAAGTCAAACATTGTCAGTTGCCCATCCTTCGTCAGCTCCCTAGCGCATGCTGCTCCTTCGTCAGCTTCTCTCATTGTAGCTGAAGTTATAGTTTTAGTGTCGCTTTGTGTTGACTTTGAGACTTGAGTCGGTGATGATATAAACTATAAAGTAGAAATTATGTATGTAGCTTTTTTGTTGTTTTATAAGGGAATATTAGGCTAAATTTATGGGAAAATTCTGAAACAAATTGTGTTACTCAATTTATATGCTTGTTATTGAGTATTTTCATGAATGACTTTATAAGTATATGAAGTCTTATTTATTTTATTTTTTAGGTTATTTTAAATTCTGATAATTATAAAATGAGATCAAAGTTTAGTTCTTTCAATTGTTAAATTTTCAATTGATTTATATGAAACATAAATTTCAAAAATTATTATTTGTATACACAGAGTATTTAATTTATGATTAAATCATTTCAACAAAAGATTTAATACATGATTAAATCATTGAATATATGCAACTAAGTACAAAAATAAAATGTTTGCATTCCTATATTGATGTCATAGAAAATAATATTGCAAATACATAAAATTAAACTTTGAAAAGGAACATTTCCAACATCATAGCAAACTAACAAATTTCACATTCATTATCTTATTTCATGGGTAATTAAATATATAGTAAGAAATGGTCTATAGGAATTGAAAAGAAAGACTTTAAGTAATTTAATTTCTCATTTATTATATTTAACCCGAGGTAATCAGATTTCTCCATGATTATATTACAACAACTTTTAAGATATGCCTTGATTTATAAGAGTAATTCGTTACTCAATATAATGTGAAGTTATTAATTTGATTGACATATGTCTTTATTTATTTTTACAGATAAATAGAGGAAAGTTCAAGTACTCTTGAGAATTCAAACTCTTTAGGAAGATTCGATGATCTAGCTTTAGCTCATGTTAGATTAGCTCCTAGTATGAAGAACCATACTATTTGTTTGTATTACAACAAAAATTTGAAAGTTGGGATAATTTCTAGATTAAAGAAGTATATAACTGGGATTAAACGTGCAACAGAGCATTGTAAAAAAGTTAGTTACGAAGTGAAATGACATATAAAAACTTTACTTGAAGAGTATCAAAATGAGAAAAACATAAAGCAAAGATTGAACTACAAATTGGTAATGGAAGTTCTTTCTAGCATGGTCAAGATGATATTAGGAATGTTAAGATGATATTCTTACCTAATAAGAAAAGATTGTTACATCTGATGTAAGGAAAAAAAGAAGACAGTTATAAAACTTTTTTGCACTATAAATAACTCCTAGGGCTTAACCTTCAATTCATAGTTCCTTACATTCTAAAGAAGCATCTTATAATATAGACATGACAATAGCTAGATGATAGTATGATATATGTGTATCATTCAATACTGTTCATTCTTATTATTGCTAGACTATGATGGATGCTATTTTTTACCTCTTACGATCTAGAATATAAAGCTCCTTTAATTGATAACTATAATGGTAATCTTCTGAGCAGTTATGTTTATGAAAAAAAAGTTATTTGGATGAAATAAGAATGACCTAAGTAACTTATGAGTGTTCAATCGTGTGTGATGGTTAGACAAAAAGAAAAATGAGCCTATTATCAATTTTTTATTTATTCTACTAAGGAAACAATGTCTTTAAAGTTTATTAATGCATCTGGACTTGTTAGAAATGTTGATACTATATTTTAGATATTTGATGAAATATAGGTGAATGAAGTTACACCTAAAAACATTATAGCATTCATCACTAAAAATAATTACGCTTCTAAAGTAGCTTGAAAAAGGATACAAAACAAATATAATTCTTTTTATTTGATTCACTGTCCTACAAATTGCATTAATCTAATGTTAAAAAATATAGGAGATGTTAATTCTAATGCTAGCATGGAGGTTTCCAAAACTATACTTGAATATTTTGAATTTTAGTCTTAATATCAATTTGTCATCCGAGTTTGTGAGCTTTTATTAAGAGTACTTTGTCTAGCTAATAGTGATAAGAATTTATATAGACATGGAGAGGGCGAAGGAAACATCAAGGCCGATCTTAAAAATAGGCCTTCTTTGTATATACCTTATCTTTCAGTTATTAATGAAAGATGAAAAAGGCAATTTTATTCTTTATAATTTTTTATATGTGAAATTTGTGAAGTAATATTAATATAAATAAAGAGACAATTGTTATTTCAATATTAATATTATTATGATTTTGGGACATATTTGATGTAAAATTAGAAAATATATAGCACAATATATTAAGGGATTATTTTATAATTTTATAAAATTTAGGGACTAATTTATAATTTAAAAAATGGGAACTATTTTATAATTTTGAAAATTTATCTAAAATAGTACTTGATATTGATCAATACCAGTACTGTACTGTACTAAAATCAAATCTAGTACCGAATTTAGTATAACATTTATAAAATTGATCTAAAACATAATTATAATCATTTTTATTACCATTTCCCAATTTGAATAAAACTAATTCCATATTAAGATTTAATCACATGAATTATATTACTTGTTTAATCCTTAAAATTGAAAGTGAACTAACTTTTTTAAATTTTCTGTTAGGCTCGGTGTAGTATATTAAAAAAAACCAACATGTTTGCATAATCTCTGGAGGATATTTTATTAAAATTTCTAGACAAAAATGTCATAGAACTTTGTAATTATAGAGATTAGATGTGGATACTAGGAGCATGACAAACAAATTTAAGGAAAAGCTCATATTATGGTTAGATATCATCATGTGCCATAACTAAAATGAAGGTCAAGAATAGTTGGAAGCACAATTAGGATCAAGCCATGGTTCAAACTTTTTTTTAATAAAGAAAATGTTAGTAGTTGTTTCTATTTGCAAATAGAAATAATAAAGAACACGATCAAGAAAATGGGCATATCTTACTCATATAACTCATAGTAAAGAAATAGTAAATAGCATGACCTAGGACATGACTATATTCTAACTTATGTTTGCCACCAAATTGTAAATACCACTAAAAAATGAATAGACTTTGGTGTTGAATTAAAATCGTTGTTATAGGTGTGAAGTTCGTTACTAAAACTTGTGGTGATGGAAATTGACTTCGTCACATTCCATTACTGTATGGGGTGTTGCTAAAGCTTTCGTAACATAATTCCCATGTCCGATGTTAGATAAACTCCCGTCTTGCTTTGGAAAATTTTTCTATTGTGGATTCTATACATTTTAGTAACAAAACAATGCGTTAGTAGAATAGAATATATTTGTTGCAAAAGGCATTTCCATTTTGCTAAAATAGTTGCTATAACTAACATATAATTACACAAAACAGAGTTGTTGCAACAAAATCACCTTTTGCAATGGATTTATTCGTTACAAGATTCAATGATATCTATGACAAAATATGATTGTATGCTGAATATTATTGTTACAAAATATTATGTTTAGCAAGAAATTAATTTACTCTTACAAAATCATTAATTAGTAATGCTACAAGAATAAGTAACTAAATGCTTAATTTTGTGATGACTTGAAGTTCATTACTATAAGTAATATCTTGTAACGAAACTTGCTAATACAAAAGGTTATTGCTAGAAGTTCTATATAGTGATGATATATTTTTTGTTGCAAATTAGAATATATTGTAATACAATATAATCATTGCAAAAAATCCACAATGATAATAAAGTGTTATTTTTAGCAACAGAATAAATCAATATCACAAAAACATATATGTAATAACGTAAGTTGTTGTTGGTTAATACTGTCATTAAAAACATTATATTTAGTGTTAGAATATTTTTCGTTGCAAAATATATGAATTAGTAATATTAAATTCTATTACTAGAAAATAGTAACTAAATATCTCATTATGCAATGGCATATGGTTCATTAATAAAGGTAGTAACTTACAATAAGAATAATATGGTGGTAACAAAAGTTTTTCTGTTATTTAATTTCTAATAATGGATAATTTTTTATCACAATTTACAAAAGTAATAATCTTGTACCTAAAAAAATTATTTTTTACCATAATTTCATAATAGAATATAAAAAATAACATTAAGAAATGAAATTGCATTAATATACTTCGAGGAAAACTAAACATAACACTTGAAAGTGAATCCTAATAACGAGATCGAATAAGATGTTCATAGAAGCTATAATATCATCCAATTAACTGAAAACAAAAATGTTCAATAAGATAATAAACCAACCTCAGTTAATGATGCAAGACTTTTCCGTCAAGCATCCGCATCTACATCCTACAACAAAATAAATAAATAAAAATAATATGATAAGTAAAATTAATATTGATTATCTAAAAACAATAAATAATTTATAGAAAAAACTTTAGATTAAGACTTACCACATTTGTCTCATTGGTATGAGATTTTGAGAAGCTAGCCCTATTCGATGAGGCTTCAAACAT
Organism: Erythroxylum suave; assembly: GCA_027563595.1. Taxonomy (NCBI): domain Eukaryota; kingdom Viridiplantae; phylum Streptophyta; class Magnoliopsida; order Malpighiales; family Erythroxylaceae; genus Erythroxylum; species Erythroxylum suave. The sequence goes on from JAOSBN010000006.1 coordinate 10,475,582, forward strand.
CTCTTTGAAAGAATCAAATTAAAATCTCCATTCTTAGCTGCTTTAAGCATATTCTTGAAGTTCTCCATCATTTGATTTGCACATCCTTCATAATTTGTCCCTTCATTTCTTGAAATTGAGTTGTCATTTCGTTCTTCAAGCTCTAAGCATACTCTTTGGTTTCAACAAGTTCTTTTAAAAGCTCACATTTTGAAGGTCCATTTGCTTGATAACTAGATGGGGTGGTCTTTGGCAAGTAGCTTCTAACGCGACCATGTTTTTCTTCACCAAGAACTTTCTAAAAAATCTCATCATCATCAAGATTGCTCAGCCCTGCTTCTTTTTCAGCTTTATATTTCTTCAACTCTTCCTACATGAATATCAATAATTAAATACATGAATAAATTAAAATTATGAAATTTCTAGCTTCATTCCTACAAAAATGGTTTTCTTTAGTTATTACTATTATTTGAAATACATATAAATTGTAACTAAAAAAACTAAATAGAAGAATTACCCGGGTAGTACTACATTTGTCCACTTATTATACAAAATTTTATTTTGGTGGAAATTTACACAAATTTTCGTGGTTAATTGGAAATAGTAATATTAGATAGACCTAAATGTGCTATAATCAATCTCCATTTTCTTAATGAGCCATGAAAATATCATTCAATTTAGTCGAACTCCATTGTCCAAATCATGCTCAATTCCCAAAAAGAAAAAGATTGGTGTAATATTTAAGTCAGCATTAAATATCATTAATGAATTAAATCTTTTTGAAAAATGATAAAGTATTTGCTTAGAATGGTCTCCTTTCCTTCATCATTTGCAGGAGTTTCATTATCTGCCTTTGTGTGGGCTATGATGAATTGGTCAACTCTTGACAATTCCTTTTTATTAGCCAATTTTTGCATATAAATAAAATTTCAAGTTAGTAAATTAATATATGTGATTAAAAAAATCTATGATTACCACATATTTTTACTCACGTATTCATATCTCAATTGAGTATAGCCTTTAGAATCAGTTCTATGTGCTCGTTTATTCTTTGATTGTTTCCCTTGATTCTTATGACTCTGTTCCTATTGGAAAGAAATGAATAAACAATAAATAATATAGCAATATAATCTAATATTTTATATTAAGTAAGTGATATTCACTAATAATTTACTTAAAAATTAGGAGAGAACCAATGCTTAACCATAGTTTCCTAATCATCTTGACTAAACTTTTCATGGGGTTTCTTCTTGATGAGTTCTTCTTCTGTCATATTAAGCGAAAAATTCTCTCTTCAATCTACACTTATAAGTTCTGAACCTTTCTCTCACCCATTTCATAATACTCTTTTTGAGCTCCTCATCATATTCAAAATCAAAATGGGTCTCCCAAAATAAAAAAATCGTTAATAGAAAATCAGCCAATTATAAAACTTATAATCATTTATTTATTAAAACATGATATTATAAAACTTTACCAATAAATCATCCCATAATATATCTTTTTTCTTATCAGGAATGCCATCCCAAGTCTTAGCGCAAATAGGAGTAAGCTCTGGGTCTCTTATATTAACACCAATTTGGTGAACAAAACTTAAGCCATTTGGACTCCCTGCACTACCTTCTAAAAATGTCATAGGCAATTTTTGGCCTCTCCCTAATAGTGCCACTTTCAAATTTCTAGTTGGACCTCGAGTTGCTTTGGATCCTGATGCTTGTGTCCTTTTATGACCTATCAAATAACGTATGATTAGCATATATTAACTATTTTTATTATTTAACATACAACAGTTTTAATAATTAAAAGTTAATGCATTACATATGATAGTTGGCCCTTGCTTAGAAGTATCAAAATGATCATCACGAATAGCTAGAGTTTTTTGTTGCATCAATTGCTCATGTGATTCATCATTGTCATTAGTATTTGTTGATATGATAGTCTTTGCACATTTGTTTTTTTTATTAATGGCCACACGATCTCTATTTTTACTTGCCATTGGTGTATAGCAACCTGTAATAATAAAAATAATAATTCAAAACATTAAGATGTATAAATTTGAAAGAAACAAAAACAACTACTCAACAAGAATTTATTTTGTACATGACCCCTTCATCCAATTTTTATTATATATTTTTTAAAGGGAATGATCAAATATCGTTAATTAAGAAAAATAATGGTCTTAAAGTACAAGAGATATAAAACACCATCCTATGATCAATTTGATTCATATTGACGATGTACCTAATCTAAGCTAATGCATGATAAGAAGAGCATGTGTTGATTAAGAAAAAAAAAAAAGGAAAGACAACGCTGGTTGATTTAAATTGCTGCATGGGGTATGAAAGATTTGGCTCCATTCAAGTAGTAAGCTGAATAAGCCCATATAGGACCACTCAAAACATGAAACTAAAAAAAGTAGTCAGATTTTTCTTTCAAGCTTTGATTTCGACGAACTGATTTCAAAATAATATTAATTTAGGTCTAGAGTTTAAGCAAATATATACATCCATATAACCATCTGATGGTTGCTCTTATTCTAACTATATATCAATGACAAAATAGGAACATAATTAACCAAATATAGAGATCACATGCTCATTAAATTAAAGCCATTCTTTTCCTATATTTGTAGTACTATATTTTAAGGTTTGGTAGCATGTAGGGTCTCATTATTCTCACACTTCTGATTGAAGAATTTCCAATTTTCATAACCCAAAAACTATCGGCTGCTATGCACTAGTTACCACTACAAAAACCTTACAATTGGTTACTACTATTTACGCCTAGGACAATTTTGTGGTCAAATACAATTAGAAAATCTTTTGTTCCAAAAAACTATACATATATTTCTTTTTTATCAAGTGGCCAATCAATCCAAAACCTAACTAAAATATAATTAAGAAATACAAAGAGAGATTGCATACGAATAGAGATCGAGAAAAAAAAGTGATTGCTTACGAGCAATGGCATATGATAATGGATAAAAAGAAGACTCAATTCCCTTGTTAGAAACCAAATCACATAACAACATGATATTTTATTTATAAACAAAAACTAGAATTAATGATTTATGTCACTCACAATATGGCTAACAAATATATAACATGCTATAGGTAAAAGGGATATAGAATTTACCTTACAGATTTTGTTAATGATTACGAAAGATGGAGGAAGTTATGTTTTAAGGATTTGAGCCGTCAATGGAACAAATGAGTGTATAAAGCAAACCCTAACCCAAATAATAGAGTACTTGAGGAGCTAAGCGGGAATGTGAAATATAAAGAGGGGGAAAAGAAAAATAGACACCCAAATGTTTTAATCTTATTCATAAGTTATGTTTTAATCTTATAAATAAACATATGAAAAGATAGAATATAAAAATGGAGCAAATGTTAGTTTATGCCCTTGTTGCCAATTTATTTTGGTTGTAAATTTATTTGTATGACATTATTATTATTCAATAAAAGGCATTCTTTATCTTTGTGTATTTGTTAATTGTTTAATTATTAACCATAAAGATAAAATCCATGGAATAATTATTATGCAATTAAAAATTATAATGCGATTATAATTATGAGATTCGAATTGCAATTTTTATATTATTCCTAGTGTTCCTAGTCATAGTTTCATTAAGACGGGGTATTGATGAAATGGTTAGACTAGCACATGTTTGTTTCTTTCTTATGAAGAAAGTAATTGATCTCATAAATTAAAGTATGGAGATACTTAAATAAACATGTGGGTGCTTATTAGAGAATAAGTTCATTGAACTGAGCTGATTATGAGAATCCCAAATGGAACGTTACTTGTGTGTCTGTGGATTATCTCAAAATGATGGTTGTATAATTGATCCTTAGACTTGCGATTACCAAGGTATTTAGTGTGGGAATTATTATGTTTTGATGCTACTTATGGATTGTCCGAGGATAATTCAGCTAGTAGTAATTGGATACAGTATAAACCATATGTAGATAGTTGAGTAAGTCAATATATGATTCGTCACTCTAAAGTAACTAGAGAGAATATTCTACTGTTCTTGATTAGTAATGATTTATAGATTTCTTTGGCTAGAGTGAATTGATATTTGAAAAGGTGTTTTCAAATTTCAATTATAAGTCAATTATTAATTAGCAAGAACGAACATGATTGGATGAAAAGAGTATAAATAGTATGATTAAATTATACATTATAGCCATGCATTGACACGTTAAGTCAATTACTATGACATTCCTGATATTTGGGTAATCATGACATGTTGCTAGACATCAATCATGATTTATGATTATGAATTGTTTAATTGGAGAATTAAAGGTAAATTAAAAGAAGTTTTAAGTTATCATATTCTTATTGTGAATTAGAATTAGAATTTATAATTTATAATCATTGCCAATTTATTAGGAACCTAACGAGTCACACATCAAAAAGCAATTTGCGAAAGAAAAATCAATTTAATTAAGTTAGACTTAATTATAAAGTTTGAGAAACTTTGGGGATCAAATATGAGATATTTGATTTTATTTATAATTAAAGAAATTTAATTTTAATAAAAGACTTTTATGAATTTTCTATTTAAAAAGGAAAAGCTTATAGAAGCTAGTACTTTTTGTCTTTTTCCTCTCAAAATAGTTTGAGAATTGCTCTGTGGATACCATCAGAGGTTGGATAACTGAACAGCTCGTGATTGATCGATTGGAAAAAGTTTTCAAATATTTTCAACAAGAAAGTGAGCAAGGTACGATTTCTAAATCGTTTTTGTTTTATTCAAATTTTACAATTATCGGGATCCACTCGGAATCCGTAAAAATTCTTTTCCATTGTGCCCATGATTCAATCATGGTTGGATTCTAACAGCAAAATGATACTGTATCAATTTTTTAATTTCTATTATTATTTAGGGTTTGGTACGACATCGTATGGGTCGTCCCTGACCTTTGTCGGGCATGCAGGTCAACCGTGGGCGGAGGGTCTAATCCACTTGAAACTCAGCCTCTGGTCGTCCATTTCTGACGAGGCTTACGGGGTTTTCTTCCATTTTTCATACTCTATGGATTTCCAATACCCATTTCAACCAAAACTCTAAAACCCGAAAGCTTCTAACACATTTCGACTATTAACAAAACACAAAAAAACTTCAAAATATCTCACCCAAAAGGCAGATTCATTTGTCGAAAACAAAATTAAAAGTCAATAACAATAATAAAAAAAGTTTCTACACCTTCAATGCATTATTTCGAGATTATTCATGCCAAAAACAGGGTTGGAAAAAAACAGGTTTATACCCAAATATAAGCTCTAAAATCAAATGACCTTGAAACTCTGATACCAATTGTTATTCATAAATGCAATGAGTAATAACCACAATATATAGAATTGAATCCATTAATATAATGTTCAATCTTTCAAACAAAATCCACATTTTATTTAGAGCAATAACTAGGCAATAAATGTACATACCTCCAAGATTGGGCATAGCATCTTGATTCATTTTATCCACTCAAGAGACCACAAACCTATTAATGCCCAACAAGCATATGGAAGAGAGAGCTTATGGTAGAAAACCCTTTTCAACTATCACCATACACATACACCCTAAAACACACTCTCACCTGTATTTTATATTTATAACATGTTCTACCCTAAAAGGTAGAATGAGATTAATTGTGTCATTTCATAATTATGATGAACTATAGGTTTAATGGGCTAACCTATAGTTATTAGAGTATTACCAAGTGCCTCAAATACAATTAGTAAATTATTATTCATCCCATTATCGTTATTAAACATACATTAGACAATTCAATTAATGGTTGTGAATATGAAATTAATGTTGTGATTATATTAGTTCATATACTTCTATTGCTCATTATTTTGAATGATGCCCTGGTGTCTTGATTAAGAAGGATGAATCATATTAGCGAGCATTTTCTAATTTCTATTAGAGTTGACATTTAGAAATCCAATTATTGTCTGATTAGTGTGGAAATGTAGCATCTTTGCATAGCCGTGATTGCAGCAAGGAGGCACCAAAAGGTAATTTGATTTTAAGAGATATGTTCGGGGCAATTTGTCTAATTTTCTACTTTTTATGCCACCCTTGGGATCATTATTTATTTTGTTTCCTTAAATTGGCAGTGTATAGAATAACTTCCTTATATATGTAAATAGATAATTGAGGAGGGTCCAATTATTGTTGCACCACTGGAGACCGTAAAGAAACTGGACCAGGCAGCTTAAAGGTGGGCGAAACGTGTGAATTATGTTGGAGCAGCTACTGTTAAATATTTATTCAGTATGGAGACTGGTGAATATTACTTTTACAATTCAATCCTCGGTTGCAGGTATAAGCAATTTAATCTTTTCTGTCTGATTGTTGTTATTATATTCTTATACAAAGCATATGAACTGAAATTGGAAGGCGGAGAAACCAGAGGGGTGATAGATGCCCTTGTTGGGGAGGACGATGGTTTGGGGGTCGAGAACTTATCTAAAAGTGGAGCAATTGCTAGTGCCTCCAGGGCATACCAGGAGACCTTATGTTACTGGCAGAACTGTGAGTATTGGTGCTTATCTTTGTTGGACTTTTAAAGAACCAGAAACAAACAAAAATATAGAAGAATAGGAAAGAGATAATGCAAGAGACAATTTATCAATGGGTATAATTACATTGATGCTGAAAGGCTAAATATATAGGCTATGAAATAAGAAACCTAGCTAATATCAAGATAAGACAAATCAAATTCAACAATTTAAATCCTAACTAGATAATAATTTTATCTTAACAGATATAAGATAAAATTTTATCTTTAAACAAATTTCTTATCTTTAAACAAAAAACATTCAATTTAAACTTTAAATCAATCTTTCCAACATTCGCCCTTGATTCAAAGTTGCAGAAAATTCAAACTCTATGGAGAACATCTCTTCAAATTTCTTATTTGCAAAGCACTTCTATTCACTGTATGATGCACTTTCTCATCATCTTACCATTGTTGAGCACTTCTCTCAACTATATGATGCACTTTCTCATCATCCTGTTGATGCTTTTCTCACCAACCTACAATCATTGGAGCATGTCTTTCCAAACACATCTTGGTGCACTTCTCACCAACTTTCAGAAAAGAGTTTCTTCTTCAACTACATCAAAAATCTTCTTCACAACTTTTGCATGGGCACGCTCATCTTCATCGGCACCCACATCTTCATTGGATGATTTCTCAGAATCACTATCATTAAAGCTATCACTTGACTCAACTTTTTTCTTATTAGCCATTGAAAGAGTTTTTTTTTTCTTCACTCAACTTCATAGTCCCTTAAGGATCTATAGCTCTGATACCATATTGGAATTTTAAAGAACCATAAACAAACAAAAATATAGAAGACTAGGAAAGAGATAATGCAAGAGACAATTTATTAATGGGTACAATTACATTGACGCTGAAAGGCTAAATATATAGGTTATGAAATAACAAACCTAGCTAATATCAAGATAAAACAAATAAAATTAAAAAATTTAAATCCTAACTAGATAATAACTTTATCTTAATAGATAAAATTTTATCTTTAAACAAAAAACATTCAATTTTAACTTTGAATCAATCTTTCCTACAATCTTGTTAGTCTTGAAATGCGGTGCATGCAAAAGCTTGATCACTGTATTATTTTGACCGGTTTCTCTGCATTAAATAAACTTCTTGGTCATGAGGTTTATAGCTCTCACATGCAACTTGGTGGACCAAAAATAATGGCAACTGATGGGAGTTATTCATCTTACTGTGTCAGATGATCTTGAAGGTGTATCGGCCATTTTGAAGTGGCTAAGCTGTATAACTCACCCAAATAGGTGGTGCAATTTGTTAGTTCCTTGGATCCCCCAGAAAGGCTTGTAGACTAATTACCAGAAAATTTTTGTTGCGACTTCTGGCATTCTCAATGGTAATGGGAAATGGCTTGGTGCTATTTTTGACAAGGATAGCTTTGTTGAGACATTGGAAGTGTGGGAAGGATAGTGAAAATCTTGTGGGCATAGTTGCTGTTGGAACACAGACTGTCATGCAAGTTATCCCTGTTGACCCAGGACAGCTTAATTCTCATGGGGGGGTTCTCCCTCAGGCTGGGCAAGTATGGTTTCCTGATTCTGCCACCAAAACAGCACAAGCCATATTGGATTTTAATAAAGAAGAGCTTCCGCTTTTCGTTCTTGCCGACTGGAGATGCTTTTCTGGTGGGCAGAGAGACCTTTTTGAAGGTAGCTTCCAGGCAAGTTCAACGATAGTTAAGAACCTTGGAACATACAAACAACCTGTTATTGTGTACATCGCCATGATGGATGACCATCGTGGTGGGGCATGGGTTGTGATTGATCGTCGGATTAATTCAGACCATAATAAAATGTATGCTGATAGAACAGCTAACGGCAACGTCCTTGAGCCTGAAAGAATGATTGAGATCAATGTTAGGACAAAAGCACTGCTGGATCGTATGGGTAAGCTTGATAAACAACTTATCAATCTCAAGGCAGAGCTTTAAGAAGTCAGTTATAGTGGAAATTATGGAACACGTGAATAATTACAACGACAAATAAAAGCTTGTGAAAAGCAGCTTATTCCAGCGTATACTCAGATAGCCACCAAATTTGCTTAACTTCATGATTCCTTCCTGAGGATGGCTGCTAAAGGGGTGATTAAAGAAGTGGTGAATTGGAGCAGATCCCGTTCATTCTTCTACAGAAGGTTACATAGAAGAAATGCTGAGGTTTCAGTAGTGAAGACTATGAAAGATACATCTTGTGATCAATTGTCACATAAATATGCAACAGACTTGACGAAGAAGTGGTTTTTGAGCTCCAGTATTGGCGGGGCCAGGGAAGAAGTTTGGCTGGATGATGAGGCTTTCTTTGCATGGAAAGAAGACACGAGAAATTATGAAGAAAAGCTACAGGAATTGGTCCAGAAGGTATTGCTTCAACTCGCAAGTATTGCTGAACCTGCTTCAGGCTTGAAAGCTCTACCTCAAGGTCTTCTTGCCCAAGGTAAATGGTAATGATTTTTGCTTTTTGTTTACAGCAAATACTTTTTTATCATCCATAAGAACTTCACTGGCTAATGAAGGTGGAGGCATCAAGCAGAGGCCAATTGATTGATGAGGTGCTCAGCTAAAATACCAGTAAATATATTCCCCGTTGTTGGAAATAGAAGAAGGTGCATTTTCCATGGTGGACTAGACTTCGCTGTAAATTGTAGAAGGAAGACGACAGGTCAGGTCACCTCCATAAATTAGAAATCTACTTTTTTACGGCTAAAAGTAGGGAAATAAGTAAGGTTGGCAAATGAAAAGACGGTGAAAAGGTTCGCAAATGAAAAGATGGTGAATCATAACTTTCGCTTGTTATTGATATTTTTTTAATAATATGTAAAGATGAAACAACCATACCCCTTTTTAAATAGAAAACAAACAAATCATTTTATCATTACAACTTTGGCTTCTCATTTATTTTGTGTGTTGTATGAAGCAAGGAAAGAATGAGAAAATAAATGCATCTCTATTCTTGGTCAGTTTTTTGTTTCTCTTTCTCCCGTTCCTTCATCTCTTATTCCTGTGGTTGCAACAACAGTTCTCGCTTTTTCTTTTTGTTCTCGCTCTCCTCTCATTTTCATTCCCCTTTCTCCTTTTGCTTGCTCTTTTTCATCTCTGTTTTCTTTCAGTTCTTCTTGGTCAATTCTACTTTGATTTTCGTATCTCACACATCCGAAGATACACGTAATATGTACATATATGTACACAAACACACACAAATAAAACTTCTTCAAGCATTGAAATATACAGCCTGCCAGCCATATACATGAATCTATGTATCAATGTCATTCTTTTATTTTTATCACTACTATTCATTCATTCATTAGCCAACCATAGAAAGGCATGCATACAAATAAAGGTGGACTTCATCAAACTACATTGCACCATTGTACTTAAAGGCAAGGCAACCCATTACTTGATTTCCTTTATTCTGGTCCAATGCACCATTGGACAGAAGCATCATCTTAGTATATATTATTGAAATCTTTTCTTCTCTGCTCTCGTTAACAAAGCCAATGGGACCACCGTGGCAGAATTCTTTTGATTTCATCTTTAAGGAAGAAATTCACAATTTCTTTTTGACGGGAAAGGAAGAGATCATAGCATCGTTTATATTGTAATTGAAATGCATCTATTTACCAATACAAAATTTGCCAAAAATGTTGGATAAAACCTCTTCAGAGATGCCTTCTCCACTTATCTGGCCAAGGGCCAATGCAGCTTCCCTCAAATCAATTGTCCAGAAGTCCAGAGGCATTTCCTCTTGTATTGATGATTTCAACCTCGAAAAGGCCTCCTTGGTGCGCACAAGCTGCTCACATTGTCTCTGATTTAAATACACAAATCAAACATTAGTGGACCTACCTCCGTCTTTACACAAATTTTTTTTTTTCGACCTTTTTGCCCTATTGAAGCAAAGAATATTCAAAGCTTGAAGATTTGAATTTGATTTGTCAGTAAAGGAAGAAGCTTATTACCAAATAAGCTAGAAGATGTCAACATGTTACCTGATTCACAGTCCATTTCTGCCCTCCTGAGGGGATTTTGTTCAGACCCACAATTTCTGAAATTGCCATATCTAAGTCTTGGATTCCTTGACCAGTGATAGCACAAGTGAAAACAAGCTTGCAGAAAGAGTGCCCGTGCCTATCCAGCCAATCCATGCCGAAAGATGGAGAACAGTCTATTTTGTTAATCGCAAGCATTATTGGTACTGTGGATCCAGCTGATTTCTGCGAAAGAAAAGGAACAGAACAGTCGTAACTTTAGGTTAAGATTTAATCATGAAAGATGGGGAAAGAAAAAAAAGAGACAAAAGGAAGGGCTAGAAATGTTTATGTATTTGGCCAATGAAGCTCTACATAACATTTGAAGAGTGTGTCAACAAGACAATGAGAAGAAATTGGCTCCTAAAACCTTGTTGGATTCAATCCTCTCAAGAAGTTTGCTATCTTCTGAAGTCCATCCATCAAGAGCACTTATTGTCATAATGATGACATCAGCACTCGTAGCAACTGCTTCAGATCTTTCTACACCTATAAAAATATAGCAACGGAATTGTAGAATTGATTGGATTTACATTATAGAATTAACACACTGAAATGCATAATGCTGACAAAATGTTGTCCAAAACTAAAGCCCAAAATGGAATAAAGGATCATACATTTCAACAAAAACTGCATCAGATTGTGGTATGAAGGTATGCGCAAAAACATTATTAGTTATTCTTACCAATCTTCTCAACAACGTCTTCAGTCTCTCTAATGCCTGCTGTATCTAAAAGGGTCACAGGGATACCACCAACTGTGACGCGGGCTTCAACAACATCCCGTGTGGTTCCAGCAATGTCAGTAACTATAGCTCTCTCACTCTGCATGCTAATGAAAACATGATGTCGATTATGCAGGTATCTATAAATGGAAAATAAAAGAAAAAGTTTAGAACCAAAGACAGTATAAGTGATGCATCCATAATTTAATTTCAATTCCTCAAACAACAATGTGCACCAACATCTAATGGTAAGCACAATCCAGTGAACAATGATAAATTTCATGAAATTACCCAACTTTTCTGAATGTTTCATTTCTCTTTGGCAGTGGTTATGATACAATCAAAAATAACAAAACAAACCAGGCCTTTTTCCAGTGGATAATTCAATCAGCTTATAATTTTAGAAAGATTTGGTATGTTCACATTAATATCAGGGCCTTTGACTAACAATCTGAGGCCATTTTTTCCCCTTTACAAAGCATCCAATACAACCATGTGAGTTGATCAGTTCTTAAGATGAAAATACTAAAATACTAATGACGATGAAGCTAACAAAAAAAAAAGAAAAAAGTGCATCGCTAAACAAAAAGAAACTGATGAATAGGGAAAGTTCATAGGTCAAACAAGATTTTAATCCAAAAATTTGGAACGCATAAAAAAGCTGTAGCAACATACATTGCTCCATGCATTAAGAAGACTTGACTTCCCAACATTTGGACGGCCAACAATTGCTACCTGCATGGTTTTATAGATGAATGTTCTGAATTGAGGATCATGTTCATTGTGCACAGATTTAAATGGTACCTTGCTCCCTAACAAACAGTAATTCAATCTTTTTTCCAATAGTAAATTCAGGCAGAAATAAGCAAAGTCAGCTAAAAGAAGATAGCAATCACAGTAGAGTATGACCAGCAAGGGAAAAGATGGATCATTAATGTATGGACCAACCACAGTGGTGGAACTTTGATATCCAGAATACACTAAACAGGTAAACCATAAAGTAACTTAAAAGTACCAATTTGGGCCATGACAGAAGGTTATGAATAAATATATTATTGCTTTAAAAGATACAATGAGATTAAGAAAATCTCTGGTGTAACTTATACCTGCAATCCAGATTGCAGAAGCTTGTCATAACTGGCTGTCTCCAGCGCATTATCCAATTTTTGGGACATGGAATGTATCCTATCCACAATTAGGTTGACATCAAGTGGTGGCATCTCATCATCAAAGTCTAAACGAGCCTCAATCTCAGTAAGCAATTCAAGGCACTGTGATCTTAATAATTTCACCAAAGAAGCAAAACCACCCTATCAGAGAAAATTTCTTTTCAGGCCAACTACTAGAACTTCTAACAAAGCCTTGTACAATCATACATAAGGTGATAAGTTGTTAGAACAACTAAATGAGCTCAAAAGAATGCATACTGTGGTCACAAGCTGAGAGTTTAAAGAAGACATACTTGGATTCCAGCTAGTGCGGCATCTGCAGCTGCCACAGACTTGGCTGAAATTAATTTTTCAACATTTTCAGCTTGGGAGAGGTCCATGCGGCCATTAAGGAATGCTCGAAGAGTGAATTCACCTGGCAGAAACAATAACGTATTATTGATGCAAATGACCTTATAGGACAAGGAAAGCAGGATTTTCCAAACACTATCTTCTATTGCACGACTTACAATAACTTTAATATTGTGGTGATTTTCCAACTTCAACAATAACTCAACTATCTAATTGCATGGTGAATACCAGGTGTGAAAACTCGTTACTCAAAGAAGTGGTCAATATTCTATTCCAATGGAAGCAGTTAAACGGTACAAGAAAGTAAATGAATTTACAAGGAACAAGAACCTAACCTGGTTCTGCAAGTTTAGCGCCAGCTTCTAAACAAGCTCTTAGAACTCGCTGAAGGCAGACTTCGCTTCCATGACACTGAAGCTCAACTACGTCTTCTCGAGTGTAAGATTTTGGAGCTAACATCGGTAAAGCTAAGACCTAAAAGAAATACAGAATCAACCCACAAAAAAAATCATAGATCTTTTTCTGGGTAATTAACAATCAGTGTGCAAATTATTATGACCAATGGCAACCAAAACCTCTAAGCAAATAGATTGAGGCTATTTTCACTTCTCACTCGTGAAAATTGATATTTACACCCACAAGTTGCAAAAAGCTTTAACTGGATCTCATTTCCGCATGGGTATCTCGAGACTAATCACTAAGTAGCACCTCTCATTCTCATCAATCCTATTCTCAAAAGAAAGATTAAACTACAAAATTTCCATCCGGATATTGGCAACTTTAGATCAGGTGAATTCACGCAGTCCAAAACACTAGAATTTGAAGCAAAAGTCCGGAGGCAAATGAAAAAACTGTACCTCATCAACTACGTTCCCTTTATAATCCACAACAAAGCCGTAATCCACAACATGGCATGTGGGCATCCACTCGAACACTCCTTCACTCTTCTTCTTCATATTCTTCTTACTTATCGGCCTAAATACACGTGCGACGATACTCACCGCCGATGGGCCTGATAAACGGACGATCCCGACAGCCGCTGGTGGACCACCAGTGGAGGTGACAATGGCTGCAATTGTGGTGCCTGCGTTTTCATTCGGCAACGCATCATTTAGTGCCACAAAGCGCTGGTCTTTGCTATTAAGAAGCAAAGCAGGCTTAGAATTTGGATTCCTACTAGCATTGGAATCCAGGCCCTCATGTGATTTTGCAAGGATTTTAGGTTGGTGGGTATTGAGAGGGAAGAGAAAGGAAAGATTATTCGGGGTAGTGATGGTGATTCGTTGTTGATGTAGTGCAAAATGAGGGAGCTTTGGTCTCAAGAAATGACTGATAATGGAGCGAACTAGTAAAGCCATGACATGAGTTATGTGCTTTGAGATTGATGAAAATGCTGTGACATTCAAGGATAGGGTTTTCACTGGCTGATGCGCATGGGCCTCTTCGAGAATAGGACAGTTGGATCCAATGTTCTTAATTCTAATGACTCCTAACGTTGGGTTGGGTGGGATATATGTGCAATGAGAGATTGATTTGTACATAACAGCTAGGGATGATAACTAGGTTGGGCTTGTCCTGTTGGCTCGGTTCGGTTTGAAGTTAATGGGTTAAGTTTAAGTTGACCAGAACTTAGGTCATGCTCATGTTAGGACTATTTAGGTTTGACCCTTGAAACCTAACAATTATAAAGAAAACGATATTGTTTTGTAGAAAACGATATTATTTTATTTTTATTTAAAAATCAAAATAAAATCAGACCGAGTTGAGCTACCTGGAGCTTGATTAAAGCTTTTACCCCAATTCAAGCTTAGCCAATTGTCAACCTTAATTTTACCCCAATTCAAGCTTAGCCGATTGTCATCCTTAACAACAACTATGCTTTAATTGTTAAGAGGTAATAGAAACTTGGGAATTGTACAAATATATTCTTCAGTTTTGCTATTAATTAGCATTGTTAATTCTTCAATCTCGCTTTTTATGAAAGCTTCATTGGCTTCTTTCCTAACTTCGCTTTCTAAATTTCTCTTTCAAAACTCAATAACCATTTCTCTTTTTAACTCTCTGATCCAACCTCATTGCCTTTGCTTCTTCCTTCCAACAAAAGTCTTATATTTGGCTTTGAAGAAGAGGAAATTGCCTTTGCTTCTTCCTTCCAACAAAAGTCTTATATTTGGCTTTGAAGAAGAGGAAGATTGCAACAATGGAGATGAAAGTAACTAAACAATAAGTGACAATATGATGATGAATAAATGACATTGATAAAGATAATAACTTTCAAATGTTAACACAAAAAAGGAGCAATATTTAAAATTTAGACATGAAAGGGTGATGAGAAAGAGAGTGAAGAAGGCTTTTTATTAGATATTAGAAGAGAGGAGAGGTCTCTTGGAATTTCCGAAATAGGCATTTGGGATATATTTAGACTCATTTTATTTTTCATTTGATAAAGTTTTTTTCAATAAAATTTTGAGGTGGAAACTTGTAAGTATTAATTTGATTTAGTTCTTCTCTATCTTTGTTTACTAAAACTTCCATGTTTTCTCTTTTCAATATTTGAAATGTTAGATTTTTCTTTAATAATATAAGTTGTGCGTGGCACATCAACTAAATTTGGTGTGAAAGATTATTAGGTATTTTAGGGCTCTTCGTATTCAATCATACTTCTTTAACATCTTGAACTTTCTTTAATCCTTACCACTGGTTTCCTATTTTAATTGATTTTATCCAATATTCTCAATTCTATTTCAATCTCTTTCGTTTTTTTTTCTATATATTGTTGTGGCAATTGAAGCATCATAAATCTCAAACTTAGAATAAAACATTTATTAAGTCTACAATTTTTTATACTTTTTTTTAGCAATAATCAATTAGACTCCTTTTGATTTAACCTCACAAAGACCTATTTGGGCATTTAGAGTACAACAAATAGCTTTTGAACGAGGTAAACAAGGGTTTTTACTTTCTTCTTATTGGACATAATTTAATTTATTTCATTGGTGGTTTCAAAGTGAAATTTGTTATTTGTTCTTAATATGTAATGTTGTGTTTGTTCCCATTCCAATTAACTCATGTATGATAATCTTTATGATTTTTGGTGATTCCCATTTATTAGTATTTGAAAATTAGTTGCCTATGCATTTATCTTTTGTCTTTCATTCTATGTGACAAGGCATTATTTCTAGTTAGGTGAAGATTATTGTTATTGTTCGTCATTTAAGGAGTTTGTCTGCCCATACATAGATGTGTTGAATGTGTACTAATTCTATTATGTTACATAAACTTATATAGCAAATACCTAATTGGACTTTTTTTTTTCTAGAAATGCAAAGAAGGAAAGAAGAGGCTTGCATACCTCCCACATTGTCTCACAAGTTGAAATAATTAGGGCTCACATCAACTACATTCCTTCTCTTTTGTTAAAACTCATAGCTACCTTTACAATGTTGTTGTTATCTAAGTTATTCTCAAAAAAGAATTTAAACATATTTATTTATTCTTTCTTTATTATATGTATCCTTATCAATAGTCTTATATTATTTTTGAGTCGTGTATTGTTTTCTTATAGTGCTTTCTAAAGTTTTTTTCATTTAGCCTTCTATGTATAGATCTAAAACCTTTTACACCAGTGGAGTTTTGTGATAATCCATAACTAACTTAATATACATAACATAAGCCTATGTACCATTTGTTTCTTGCTTTTTATATTTCCACCTTAAAGTCCCATAAAAGGTCTACGTAAGTCCATATAGTTATATCTAGCATCACTTTAAATCCTAACATTATTGAGTAGTACACTTTGCACCCTAAATAAGGTGTAAAAGAGTAATAGAGATAAAGATAGAGGCTATTTAACCCTTTTGTGAAATATTAAGGTAAAAGTTACACCTTTTGTAAATGCTTAAAGAAATCATTTTAGCATCTAGTGAGTCCATATTCCTTAGTTGTGACATTAGAAAGGCTAAATTGATGACCCACATATTAGAAGTTGCCAAAAACCTAACTATGTTAGGTTTAGGTTGCTACCAGTACCATTTTAAAACGTTATTGTGTAACAAGACAATAGAGATAATGGAAGAGACTAACTTATACTTTCTAAGAAACGTTAGGGGGTAATTTGTATCTTTTGCCTTTATTTTGTGTCTTGGAGTTTTGTGAAATTTGTAGTCTTGATACTAAATTATAACATAGCCAAACTAAATGAGTAAAGTTGGTAAAGAAATTAATTATAGTTACCCAATTTAAGGAACTTTATTAGTTTATGATTAAATTAATGCTTTTTAGGGTTTTGGAAGGACCTATACTAATTTTAAAATGATAAGAAAGTTACTTGGGCCACTTTTTAGGACATGCGAAGCCGAAGTAACAACTATACAAGAAGCTAAGGACTTAACAACACTACCATTAAAGGAGTTCATTGGATCTTTTCTCACATATGAAACGAGGCTTAAAGATATGCAAGAAGAAACAATACTTCAAAATAAAGAGGTAATAACATTCAAATTCTTAAGGGAGTAATCAAGTGAATAAGAGTGATGATGTGAATTTTTTTTTGTTTTAATCACAAATACATGATATAGTTGTAACTAGCATTGACGAATACATAGGGAATATGAGTAATAATTAAAAAATTGAGGTGACATCTATAAATCGGATTTAAAATAAAAGAAAATAAACTAAGGGCAAGCTAACACAATAAGATAAACTGGAATAGTAAAAGAATGAAAAAGCAACCAATAAAATAACGATATCTGGAATTTGAATTCCCCTTAGGAGTTCTCATACAATTGTGATTTTACTAATCAATTTAAAATTAATTCTATTAGATCGTAGAAATTCCTTAATCATGTTGGCATCTTTGTTATGATTATTAACACCTAATTCTTGGTTTATTTATTTATTTATTTTTCTAATTAGAAACCTTTAGAATCATATAATCGAATTATGAATTTCACTATTAGGTTTAACCTAATCTAAAAGATTTATGTCGATCTACCTCTAGGTTTGCATGCAACTCCTTTCAATTATGTTAGATTTATTCATACTATGGATTTCTCATTCTCAATAGCAAGGAATCATACGTGAATCATCATGTCAATAATATTAACTAAAAAATAATTAAAAACGCGTAATTGAATCTTAATAGAACTAAAGATTAAATTAGATTGAAAGAAACTCATAATAAAGTCCATCATAGGGTTCATCTATTCCATATACCAAAAATAATTTAGCTTATACTCATAGAAATCAAAACATCAAAACAAAAGAAAAAGATGAAAATAAAGGATGACATAATTGAAATCCCTAAAATCTCCAAAAGATTCACTCTAGAGTGATTGAAAATCAGCTCTAAAGGGTTTCTTTGATTATTTCTCGTGCTTTATGCCATTATATGCCTTCTTCTTGTGTTTCTGAGCCTCCCTCTCTTCTGTCACTTAATCTTAAGTTTTAAAGTTAAAAATGCAGATTTTGGAAGATACACTAGAGTATTGATGGTTATGTTCTTCTAATAAACATGTGATGCTTTGTGGAGCTAATACGTGCATAAACATGAGCGTGTACCATCTACTTGGCTTTTTTGCTACTAAAAAAGGGGTTGTTCCGTAGAAAACACTCAATTTGCCTCCAAACTCTTCAATATGACCATGTATATTATCATGCATTCTATAAATAAATCAAAACAACTCCAAACTGCTCTAAACTTATCTAAATTGATTTTGATTTACTTCAAGTGAGTGAATAAGACCTAGAAACAAAATGTGAATAACTTAGGTAACACAATCAATAAAAATACTTAGATATATAAGAAAAAGCATTAAATATGAGTGTAAAAATATGATTAAATTACTACTTGTCAACTTCCGTACACTTAAAATTTTTTTTTGGTCCCCAAGTAAATATTAATTCCAATTTATTAAATCTTCTTAATATCCCCCTCTTTATCATCTTAACCTATATATTCATACTTAAAATGTCGTGTCTCAATGATCCAATCAAAATATAAGTAGAATTAATCAATCATAGGGTAAAATTTTACAAGCCAAAGCCATAGATGATATTCTGATTTTGAAATTAAGTGCCATAGAATTTAACAACTTTATACTTTGAATTGTGTGTGACAAAAAAATTTGCAAGTTTTTTCAATTCTTATATTAAACAATCCTAGTTAACGAATAAAAATAATAGGAGCCTATCAGACGATAAAGCCTTTTAAAAGATAGGAGCCTGTTAGGCGATAGGAGCCTTTTGTAGGATAGGACCCTACTTAAATGACAGGAGCCTATTAAATGATAAATCCTATTAAAACAATTTAAAAATAGAAGGTGCTTGTTCAAATTGAAGGAAACCACTTGCAAGTTGAAAACAGAAGGAGTCTTTTATAAAAGTGAGGGAGCGTCTTGCTAAAAAGAACACACACACACACACACAGTATAATGCAGAAATTTAAAAGTTGAAGAGAAAGAGAGAGAGAAGAAAGATGTAGTAGATTTATACTAGTTTAGCTTACAACCCAAGCCTATGTCCAGTCCCCAAGTATCCAACTTGAGTATTTCACTATAAGAATCTGAGTATTAAATTTGACGAGCCTCTCTAAGCTTACAAGTACGTATTTTTTAAGGTTCTCCAATCTTCCACACTCAAAGTGTATAACAAGCTTTTAAAAGCTCACAAAAAATAATATGTAAAATAAAAAGTAAGTTATCAAATAACAATTTCTCTCATGATAGAGTGATTTCACTTTCTAAGGTGTAATAAGAATGATATAACTCTCAATAATATAAATGTTGCTCAAATGTTTCGAAAGTTTGTGTATGTTTGTTGCTTTACAAGTGTTGTTGCTCTTCCTAAATAGTCAATTTCTTTATCTAGTTGTTACTTCATCTTAATTCTAAGTTGACTTTATATTTTCAATATCATCTCTACTGGAACAAAAATTTTCAGAGCCAATTGTTCAAAATGGTAAGATCCTCCCTGATGTTAATAAGGAAAGTTTACTAAGGTTCCTGCAAGAAAGGAAGTAATTCTCTTATAATTTTATTTCCTTTAAAAAATATTGTCATCTATACAAGGAATTAAATCCATTTTGAATTTTGAAATATTATATAGTTAATATCAAAATGATTAAATATAAACCTTGAGCTAACACTGAAAACAAAACAATAATGATAAGAGAAAACACATTAAGCATGTAAATATATATTTGAGTAAAAGTGTAATTATAGGTGGTAAAGATAAATATACTTGAAGATCTCGCCGCACTAGTAGAGGTATTAAGCATGTAAATATATATTTGAGTAAAAGTGTAATTATAGGTGGTAAAGATAAATATACTTGAAGATCTCGCCG
>JAOSBN010000006.1:10499431-10511369 GCA_027563595.1 Erythroxylum suave
TTCTTTTGCATCTTTTTGATTCAATTTCGTCTCTAAGGTGTTGAAAACCATCTGTAACAATTATAAGATAATTCCATAAATTTTGGATAATAATTTCAACACATTAACGATAATTAAGTCCAAAATAAGTGCAATTTAATGACTTAACAATTCACTCAAAGTGTTTAGGGTTAAAAGGCGGTGAAACTCTCAAATTGATAAATGGAAGGAGTCTTCACCATAAGCTTGCTAACATATCACTTCTCCGCCACTATAAAAGAAATATGAAAAAAAATCAAAAGTTCTTTCAATTAAGATGTAACAAAGTCTAGGTAATGTATCAAAAGTTCTTTCAATTAAGGTGTAACGAAGTCTAGGTAATGTATGGTAAAGGACAGATTTTGGGTTAATCAACATGAATTAAATTTCACAAACAAGATTATAGAAAAATTTGAATTAATGTAGACTAAGTCACTAATTAGAATTCAAATAAGATGAAAAGCAAATCTTAAATAGCATAAGTATCTTCTCATTCTCCTTCATATAACTACGACAAATTAATAACATTTTTTTTTCTTAACTCATTTCAAGATATTTCTAAATTTATCTCCTACGAGCTTATAGGAGAATATACAGAACATTGATAACTAAAAAAAGAAAGAGAAGATATAACCTTTAATATATAAGTTCACACCTTTCCTTTTTTTTATACCTTTTTATCCAATCAAATTATTATACAATCAAGTGAATAAAATCCTTCAGGGAGAAAAAATAAATATTAGGCTAATAACAAAAATGGCTATTGGCTTATAATATGGTTAAAATAAACCAAAGAAAAGGATAATACTTAAAATTGGTTACACCTAATGGATAAAAATAGGGTGAGATAAAATAAAAGAAAAGGGCTTAATAAATGCGTGATCTGGGTGCCTTTTTCATCTTAATGCCTTTAGCTTAAAGATGCAATTTTAACATGCATAATAAAAGCAAGTTCTAGAATTATCCACTTATGTATGATATTCACATAACAAAGGAAAATAGAGCATAATATAATGACAATATATGTATATAGGCTCAAAATCTCTCAATTTTGGCTCATAAGTGTTGAAAAATTCTAAGTGATCCTTTCTCCAAATTGATAATCAAAACATTCATTCATAAATTTGGCAAGTAAAGATCCATCTAATCATACTTTCATCCTTTCGTATTCTAGCTCAATTTAATGATTTATAGTAATAAAATGCTTCAAGGTAAGAATTAACATATTAGAGATCTTTATAAAGAATAATCAATAAATAAAAAATAGCATATGCTTGAATCACCAACAAATACATAACCAAAATCATTATACCCTTTCCTACCATTTAAAGATGTTTATTATCCCTATTGTATGCAATAATTCATGTAAAAATAGAAAAGTAATCAGTATGAAAAAGGTAAGGTGTACTTCCTTTATTTATAATCTAGAAGTTTGTATTCACTGTCTAAATTCCATCTATTATCATCCTTGAAAATAAATAATAAAACAAGATAAGAAACTAAAAAATACAAAAAAAATAAAAAAACAATCTAACGAATGTTCAAAAAGAAATTATGGTTTAGTATATTCATAATGAACAAATAAAAGAAATAAACAATGTAATATTAGTTTAGTAGGCTAATCCCTTGCTAATTTATAAGATAAGTAAAAAAAATACAAAAAAATAAAAAATCAAAGATAAAAGAAACAAGAAACAAGAATGCCCTATCAAATGTCTTAGGACTCGTAAAGAATATGAGTGACTATATTAGATAAAGAGTCTAATATATGGTCATCCATCTGCTTGTGATCCTCTTTTGTCTGAACATCTATTTGTATGATGGAAGAGTGGGTCTCGAGTGTCTAGGGGTTTTGTTTCTATAGGAGCTTAAGCTTTTAGTTATTGAGGAGATAATTTAATGACACTTATTAGGGGACGTGGTACCGCAACTCCTAGATGTTATATGATTTGTATAAGCATCTGTAAGGGATATTCAATGAACAAGACAAATATTGAATATACCTCTTAATATTTCATTCATCAAATACTAGAATACAATAGAGAATGAGTATGGCAATAAAATAGTAGTGGAATTAAAAACAGTAGTGGAATTAAGAACAGAAGCAAGACAGAAGAAGAAGAAGAGTCTAAGGCAGAGAAAACAGAAAAGAACTCAAACTATCTCCCCTCATCTCTTACGTATCCATTCCCTTATAACTAACTCTCATATTCCTTAAGCCACCAGCTGGCTTCCTTTTCTCTCTCACTTCTTCTGATACCTACATTGCTCGGATCATGTGCCATCTGCCCCTCTTTCATAACAACCTGCTACTAATCCTCTTCATCCACATGTCCCAATCCTCTTATGGCTGATGTTTTACTCATTACTATGCCTACCCCATTAAGGGCAACCTTGTCATCAAGGTTGAAGTCTGGGTAGTTACTTTCAAAATCATTTAAGTTATCCCAAGTAGCTTTTGTGCTAGGTAGTTCTTTCCATTTGATGAGTAATTGAGGCACTTGAGTATTTTTCTTGAGTAGCACCCTGGTTTGTAGCACTGTTTCAGGTTGCAACAAGGGTCCCAAGTCACTTATAATATCAGTCAATGGTGCACAATGCTTCCTGTCAGAACCTTTAAAGCACTTCAGCTGTGAGACGTGAAAGACTGGATGTATGTTGGTTCCTTGTGACAGTTGGAGTTTATAAGCTACAGAGCCAATTTTTTCAATTATCTTAAAAGGGTCAAAATACCTCATGCTTAGTTTATGATTTCTTCTCAAAGTAGTTGACATTTGACAATAAGGTTGTAACTTCACCAATACCAATTGGCCAACATCAAAGTGGATATCTATTCTTTTTCTGTCTGTATACAACTTCATTTTTTGTTGAGCTCGAAGCAAATTACTCTTAAGTAGGGACAAAATCACATCCTTTTAAGCAATGGTCAGCTGTGCTTGACTGGAATCACTCACAGTGACATTGTCTCTAGTCAATTTGAGTGCATCCCTACCATAGATTTCCTTGAATGGTGTCATGCCCATGCTAGTGTGGAAGGAAGTATTATACCAGTATTCAGCGCAATTTAAACTTTTGACCAATTTTTCTGGTGCTGTGAAGTAAAACACCTTAAGTACATTTCTATGCATTTGTTGACAATTTCAGTTTGTCCATCACTTTAAGGGTGATAAGTTGAGCTCTTCTGCAATGTAGTTCCTTGGAGATTAAGTAACTTATGCCAAAACTTGCTTATGAAGACTTTATCACGATTTGAGATAATGGACTTAGGTACTCCATGCAGTTTGACAATATTATCCATGAAAGTTGCAGCTACTGTAGTGCTCGAATAATCAGACTTCAGTGGGAAGAAATGGATGTATTTAGCAAGCCTATCTACCACTACCATGATAACTGTGTAGCCATGAGAAGGAGGTAAACCAGTGATAAAATCCATTGAAAGGTCTTCCCAAATCTGAGAAGGAATGGGCAGTAGTTGTAGTAATCCAGTAGGTAAAGAATTTGGAACTTTAACTTGCTGACAAATAGCACAATATGAAATAAAATGGTTAATATCCCTTTGCATATGAGGCCAGTAGAATTGATAAGCCACCCTTGCATTTGTCTTGGTTACACCAGAATGCCCCCCAACTAGAGAAGAGTGAAATTCTTGGAGGATCATAAAGAATTTGGAACTTTAGCTTGCTGAAAAATAGCACAATATGAAATAAAATGGTTAATATCTCTCTGCATATGAGGCCAATAGAATTGACAAGCCAACCTTGCATTTGTCTTGGTTACACTAGATTGCCCCCCAACTAGAGAAGAGTGAAATTCTTGGAGGATCATACGGATTAAATTATTGTGCTCTGGTACAACTAATCTACCCTTTCAAAACAGCAGGTCATTACTATAACTGTAATTGGGGTTGCAATTTGTGCCAGACTGAATACTCGACATCAATGTCTACAATTTTGCATTTGCCTTCAATTATGCTCTCAACATGTCCAAAAATGCAGATTGTGGTTCTGACCAAGCTAATAACAATGATCAAGTTAGTGTATCGGCGGGAATATTATCCTTGCCTGCTTTATATTCCACCTTGAAATCAAAACCCAAAAACTTATGCAACCAAGCTTGTTGCTCTGGGGTTTGAATGGTTTGCTCATATAAACTTTTTAAACTCTTTTGAATAGTCCGGATGATAAATTAGTGGCCTAAAAAGTAATGTCTGAATTTAGCTATAGCCTCTGTAATAGCGTATAATTCTCTGGTGTAACTTGATTGCTTCTGCATCTTGCTATTCAGTTTCTTGTAAAAATATGCTATTGGATGATTTTCTTGACTTAAGACGATTCCTACTCCATTGCCTAAGGCATCAATTTCTAGCATAATGTCATAGCCCTTTTTAGATCATTGAAAGTATTCTTGGCTGCCAAATTCCAGACAAATTATTCTGTTTTCTTCAGCATCTCAGTTAATGGGGCAGCTATCATAGCATAGCCCTTGATGAAACGCCTATACTACCCTGTGATATCAAGGAATCCACGCAGCATTTTGACATTTTGAGGTTTAGGCCAATCCATAGTAGCTTGTACTTTAATAGAAGCCATAGAGACTCCTTTTCTCGAGACCACATGCCCTAGGTAATCAATTTTAGTTAAGCCAAATGAACACTTGGATAGTTTTGCAAATAGAGTATGTTATTGCATAATTCTCAAAACAGATTCTACATGTGCCAAATGTACCCAAGAAGGACTGTAGATGAGAATATCATTAAAAAAAACTAAAACATACCTTCTTAGGATTCCTTGAAACACGTCATTCATGAGTGATTGGAATGTGGCTGGTGCATTAATTAATCCAAATGGCATGAGTAACCATTCATAATGCCCTTGGTGAGTTCGAAAAGCTGTTTTGAATGTGTCTTCAGGCTTAACCTGAATTTGGTGAAAACCTGACCTCAATTCTAGTTTTGAGAAATACTATGCACCATACAACTCATTTAGGAGTTCATCAATAGTAGGGATTGGGAAACTATCTTTGACTGTGATTGCATTTAAAGCCCTATAATTGGTACAAAATCTCTAGCTGCCATCCTTCTTTTTAACCAATAGAATTAGAGAAGAGAAAGGATTGTTTGATGGCTTAATTATGCCCTGTTGTAGCATCTCATTCACCATAATTTCAATCTGCTATTTTTGACTATGTGGATACCTATAGGGTTTGACCTTCACCGGATTAGAGCCTTCTAAAAAGGGAATAGCATGGTTGTGGTATCTGTTAGGTGGCAGACTCGAAGGCATTGAAAAAAAACCCTGTAAGTATGTAACAGTCGTTCTATTGTAGAATCTATGTTAGTTGGCAGCTTAAACAATTCATCTACTGGAGCCTCTAGTTGCAAAACTTGTAAAGTAAAGAATTCCTCTACTGCATCAGTTTTTGTGAGTCTCCTCAGATGGTGACATTGAGCTTCTACTGGATTTTCATGCAATAAACCATTAAGGGTGATAAAACTCCCTTCATGCAAGAATTTGAAGATCATATTATTTAAATATGTGATATAAGGGCCTAATGATTTTAACCAAGTACCTCCCAAAAATAAGTCAGCTCTAGAAACTTGCAACAAATACACTGGTATATGCAAATGGTGGCCTTGAATGGTCACAGTGAGATCCTTGATTAGTCCTTCTACATTAATAATGCTGCCATTTCCTACCTATGAGCCTGTGTTGGTTCAATAGGTCATTTGAGGAAATGAGCTAGTCTTGGTTGCAAGAAATTATATGAGCTTTTTCCATCTACCAAAATTCTAATGTCAACTCCATTAATCTTCCTTGAAAACCTGAGAATCGTGCCACCTTGTGAACTGGTGAGAGCATTCAAGGACATTTGATAGGCTGAATGAGATTGCTTTGCAATTTCCAAGCTACTATTTGGTGGTTTTGGATCAAAACTCACATCTTCGGCATCATCCATTTGTAAAATCTTAAGGTATTTATTTGGAAACCTATGATTCCAAGAAAACTTCTCATCACAGGTATAACAAAGTCCCTTATCTCTCCGTAATTGCATCTTTGTTGAGGTCAATCTTTTTATGTTTGTGTTTTTGGAGGGGTTGGTTAGTGGTCTTGTGTTTGGTGTGCGCAGTAAGGGAGAGAGATTCTGTTTAGGTTGGCTTAGGGTGGTTGAGTAATTGATTTCTAGTTTATGTGTGGAGAAACAATAATAGGGTTCTTTTGTTGAATTATATTTCTCTTCAAAGAGCTTGGCTAGTGATACAACCTTCACCAAAGAGATAGGACTCTAGGCAATAACTTCCCGCCTTATATCAGCTTGTAAGCCACTGATAAAATAGTCCAACACCGCAACAGAACTCAACCCATAAACTTTGTTTGCTAGCGTAGTAAACTCCATATAATAGTCACTCACAGAACCTAATTGTGTTAGTTTAAAGAGTGTGGATCTTGAACACTTATATGGTGAGAGTCCAAATTCCAACTCTAAAGCTCTCGTAAATGCTTGCCATGAGGAAAAAGGATTGTTTCTCATCATCATTTGGAACCATGGCACAACATCCTTATCTAGATGTACAGTAGCAATGGTGAGTCTATCCTCATCAGCAGTAGAATAATACTCAAAAAATTATTTAGCCTTGAAAATACATTGCAAAACATTTGCTCCATCAAACTTGGGAAAATCTAGCTTAACGTTTCTTACCTAGAATAATGGTTTAGGTATTTCCTAATGTGTTGCCGCACATGATGATCCAGCTGTTTTTTGAATCAACGTTTGCAAGGCTGTCTCAATGGGATCCATTTGGGCACTATTATCTTGTTCTTTTTTTCCACATTTTCCCGTAGTTTTCTAACATTAGCAGACAATTCCTTCATCCTCGTGTTCTCTGCCATCCTCTCAACAAAAGCACCAAATGTAAGGGATATTCAATGCATAAGACAAAAACTGAATATACCTCTTAAAATTTCACTCATCAAATACCAGAATACAATAGAGAATGAGTATGGTAATAAAACAGTAATGGAATTAAGAACAGAAGCAAGACAACAGAAGAAGAAGAGTCCAAGGCAGAGAAAATAGAAAAGAATTCAAACTATCTCCCCCCATCTCTCACGTATCCATTCCCTTATAACTAACTCTCATATTCCTTGAGCCACCAACTGGCTCTCTTTTCTCTCTCATTTCTTCTGATACTCACATGGCTCGGATGATGTGCCATCTGCCCCTCTTGCATAACATCCTACTACTGATCCTCTCATCCACGTGTCCTAATCCTCTTGTAGTTGATGTTTTACTCATTATAGCACCTCCTCCATCCATCGATCTTATGCCTCTAAATGTGCTATACACTATGCCAAATCCTATTATCCCTCTTTGAGGCTATGCTACTCTCCCATAATCTGCCTCATGCATCTCTTCAACTGGGTGGTCTTTAGCTAGTTTAGATGTAGGGGTGTAAATGGCCTACTAGGAGTATATTAGTCGAGGAGTTATACTAACGATCAGGTGCTATTGAAGACTGCTATGGGGGATCCTACTTGGGCTCTTACTTTTGTATATTGATGTGATCCCCTTCTACTCCATGTATATTATCGACTCTTGTACTCCTACTAAAACATAAACTAGTCCCTCCTAACTTGGTCTCCTTTGAACATCCTCATTATTTTTAATGTCTTAAGGGTTATAGGCACCATCTGGCATGACATTGTCATCTTAGGTAGCCACTCTAGTAATGTCATACCTTAAATCAATCAAATCACATATGGGCCTATGCAGATGGCTCTCATTCTAATGTCGTACTCTTGATGTTTGAGGAACCAAGCTAAGGTGTATCTCAAGAGGATGGGAACCTCTTTATCATACTGTGAAGGCAGAAGGTATCTACCTTCCCCACCACCCTAGTATTGTCTCCTTTCTTGCAAATTGTGTGACTATTCAACACACACACACACACACACACACACACACAGATTTCATTGCAAAGATATCAGTTACAACACTTTGGAACTTATCAACTCGTAAAACAGCTTTCAGTTAATGTTCTACCATAGTATCTTCTCTCTAAATTTTAATGGGAAGCGCAGTGGTGATGTAACTTACTCCTCGATAATGATTACTCCTTTAGGTATAGACCCATGTAATGTGAAAACCGGGGGTAACAAATATTATATGTTGTGGACATCCTAGATGTAATTTGGCATCTTTATAGTAAAGTTGGCAAGAAACTCTAAAGTCAATTCTTTGTAGGCAGGCTCCTCGATCGTGAAGTGTCACCCAATAAATGATTTGACTCTCGCTATAAGGCTTCAACCTCAATCTCTTGACACACGCAATGTGAGCTAGCACTGTGAAATGAAGCATGAGCATTATAGGTTGTGTATAGTTTGGTTATTAGGGTGGTTGTTGTAAGGTACGCTCACACCTTTACTTTTTCCTCGGTACCTCATTTTCTCACCTTTGGTGTGGTGTATTTTGCTCTTTTCATTATTATGCCCTAAAATATAAAAATAACAAAATTTAACACAAAAGGAATAATATACATTAATTAAACTATGACAAATAAATATCGAAGTATAATCCATTATCATTTTGTTATAAATTAATAATAAAAGAAAAATAAATCAAATAAGACTCAAATTAATCCTTAGCTGTCAAAATATAACAATATTAACAATCCAAAAACTTCTAAATTAATCATGTAACACCCCACCCTCTCGAGACCCGTACCTGAAATCCTGTGTGATGTCCAAGAACTTGCCCCATGAGGGTGGCATGCTAGAGCACTCATTCATTCAAAAATCGGTATAAATTTTTTTTAACCAACTACAAACATATGCGGAAATAATAACCAATTCGAGCCCACTTTTATTCATAAAACTTTTCAAACAACACGATACAATCAACAGAATTTCAATAGCCAAATTGGGGCCCATTACCAATACAAAACACTTTAGTCATATTATCTTTACATTTCACCATGAAAACCATTGTATACACATTATACAAAAATTTCAGAATACATTATTTTACATATATCATGGAATACAAATTTATACAAAAAAATAGGAAAACACTAATGCAGACGTGAACTGATCTCGACATCGATCCCTTACTTGTATGCTATAGGGATACTCCCGTTTGCCTAACGGGGTACTTTTTTGAGCCTGAAAAATAATTGCAAATTTTGGGTGAGTTTTGCAAACTCAATGGGTGACCATCATCGATAGCTTACCCAGTCACATAATAATATAAATTCACATTCACAATATTTAACATTTCACAATCAATATGATTTAATCAGTCATATTATGCATATGCAGTGTGTATGAGACCCACTTTCCATTTATTGCTTTGTTGTGACTGAGTGCCTAAACTGACCTATATAGGGCTCATTGATAACTGTCCCATATAGGGCTTATTGATAACTGTCCCATATAGGGCTTATTAAACGTTGAGTCTGAGGCTCTGAATCACTTTGGAGCTCGAGGCTCTTTTTCATCGTTGAGCTTTAAGCTCTGATCGGTGGCTACTATGGTCATAACTACCATTATATTTCAAGCATTCATGAAATGAATTGCATCTCAAATATTCATTGAATCATTATTTTAACCAGTCACATTCACAGTCAAGACACAATCATCTTTGGACCTCAGTCCGGCATTCAACAATAAATTGAGAATCACATTTCTACTTACATGCAAATGCTATTCGAAACACATTTATCATCAAATTATGTACACTTAGTTCATCTCATTCACATACAAGCAACATTTCAATATCTCAACCAAGCATCATAATCATCGAACCTCCTTTTTGGAAACCAACACAATTAATCACATTTATATAGACATTCAGTAGTTAATAAATACCAAAATTCACACAAAACAAACAATGAAATGAGACCATCTAAGTCTACTCATTGTACGGTCGAGATTAGCAATTACTTCAAAGATCTGGAAACCTTCGAATGTGTACATTTATCCTTCACATCAAAATTATGCAATACACACATTAATAATTGCACAATTATAAATATTCCTTTATGCACAATGTGTATGTGGAATACATACAATGCATGCTCAATGACAATCCCGGGTATCTTTTCATTATTTTCATCGCATTATCAGTCTTATATCAAAACTTACGTAAGTAAAAATTTTACTTAGGGTTAATACCTCAAATAAACACTTTGAATCTAATTTCATAACCCAATAAATCATTTCAGATTTTTCTCCAAAGATTGACTTTCGGGTCTACTATTTCTGATCATTAAAACATGAAAATGAAGTAATTTGAGAACAATTTCTTTTGATAATTGTCATTCTATCTGATAAGTTTCTAATGACACCAAAAACATTCAATTTGGTTATGTAGTGTAAAATTCGGACTGTTTTTATTTTGAGATAGTGCCCTATACTCAACTTTCACTCAGAAATTGAAATTCCTAAAATCCAATTCATAATTTTATTTCTTCATATAATTTGTAGCACTATGTCTCTAGTTTACTCAAAATAAAAAATCATCCCAATTGGTTAAGTATAGTTCAAGATATCATCAAAATACCAATGTATGTTCTGTGCTGAAAAGTTCGCCGCGGCGAACTTTTCCACAGAGGAAAAATTCGCCTGATTTTAAGAGTTGGACGTGGCGAACTCCTGAGTTTGCCGCAGTGAAATTCTTCCTCCATGTTTTCCATGGCAAACCAAAAAGAGATGGCCACGGTGAACTTTAACAGAGCATACACAGAACATGTTTCATTTTCAGCTTCTCCCAACATCTCTACTACAAACCCTCATAACTTTTGATCTAGAACTCCAAAAATTACAAATTTTATATCAATAGAAAGATTAAAGAAAGATATACAACTTTCATGAAGACTAATTTGTCAAAATACATCTATATCAGTATAGTAAATTTGTGGAAGTTTCAGATCAAAATTTTAACTCTCTTACTCTTTATTCCCAAAAATTCTCAAACTTCATATCAATTTTTGAGACTCTTAACGACAGAATTAAAATTTGGTGTCTGAATAAAAAATATAGCCATATATCTCTAGTTTAATCCAAATTAAGAACCATCTCAATTGAACATCTTTAGAAATAGTTAAGGCTAAAACACTGAAGCATATGCAGTTAACATTTTCCAGATTTTCAAACTTCCAACATTTACATCTAAATCATCTTATACCTAGATTATCTCTTCTATTTCATTTCCTCACCATCCTCTACCCAATTCAACTCAATAAATCACTCACAACAAATCATATTTTTCATCACCCACGACACATACATAAATATTGCGTAACCAAGTCATCAAATCTCAATTTACTCATCATTCTAGCACAATTTAACCATACTCATGACATTTAAAGCATACTTACTTGATGTAGCTCCAAACTCTTCAAATCCTTCAAAAGAACACCAACCACTACAAGAAAATTGCAGTTTAGTGACGGAAAATACCGACGGCATAACCAAATATTTCGTCGGTATTAAGGTTACCGACGAAATATACCGACAGTGTGAAAACGTCGTTAATTCGGCCGTAGCTAATTTTACCGACAGAAATTAGGCTAGCGTCGCGAAATTTACCGACGGAATGACACCTACCATCGGTACAGTTTACCAACAGTCAGATCAATTTCTATCCATAAATTCGCGACTGAACTTTTCTTTCTGTCTGCAAAGTTACCGACGGGCATCGACCTACCGTCGGTAAGTTGGCTTCAAGTTTACCGACGGAAATTTTTTCCGTCAGTATATACGATGAAATTATACCGACGGAAATTCGCTTCTCCGTCAGTAATGGTTTTCATTAATTTTTTTTAAATTTATATTTTCATTATATGCAATGATAAAACGTTACATTTAATTTGTTAATGATTGTAACATATAAATTATATTTAGAATATAAAATAATTGATAAT
>JAOSBN010000006.1:10511469-10522421 GCA_027563595.1 Erythroxylum suave
TCAAATCTATGAACATACCTACTTTTCTCCTCTTTTGTCCTTCTAGTGAAAGGTAACAAATTTGTTCTTTGGAGTGCGACTAGTACAACAACATCCCAATGAGAGCCCAATAGGTCCTCGATCAAAGACATGAATGTGAGATATGGCAAGAAAAGCTTTTGTTGATTTGATCCTCCATCCAATGATTTTTAAACAATTAAATCTTTTCGCTGAGCATTAATAAAAGGATCACCAAAATATGTAAAAGTTGAAGAAAGCTTTTTACTATAATAATAATATGCCACTGTCGGATCCATTAGTTAATAATGAACGATGAACATAATTTATTAAAATTTATTATAATAATGTGAGTGATCTTAAAAAAAGTAATAAATAAATTGTAAACTTATTTTTTTACCAAAAAATGGTGAAATTTTTTGACGTAAAAAACTGTCTAAAAGTGAAAATATTGACAGAAAAAAGCATATAAAATCTTACACAAAGCGTCTAAAATATCATTTATGTGTAAAAAAAAACAGTGAAAATGTATGTTTTTGACACATTTATGTGTAAATAAATTTTCGACGTTTAGATTTTCAACGCTTAGATGCGTAAAAAATTCTATGTTTTTTCGACGCTTAGATGCGTAAAAACATCTATGTATTTTTTACACATCTGTATGTCTAAGAAAACCGTCGAAAATAGTTTTTGTGACACCTGTTTTTTTAACGATTTATAAACGTTTAAATTACTTTTAAGACACAAAAAAAAAGTCTAAAAACTTCACCTTTTGTGTCATTAAACTCCATATTTTGTTGTAGTGGCAAAAGAGTAATGATGAGTTTCTTCGATCTTATACATCTTGTCTTTGGAACTTTAAAGATTGTACTCACGTAATACACATATTTCTGGCGTTTAAGGTCCCTTACTAGTATGAATCCTATTAAGTTGTCTAAATTTTTGAATTAAAGATAAAAATCTTCCCTTTTAATTGGTGTAATTGGACATGACAAACTTCTCAAATAGTCTTTTAACTCTTTAAAAGTTTTTATACATTCTTCATTCCGTTAAACTTTTTTTGCCTATTATAATTTTTTAAAAAAAGTACTTTTCATGTATTTGGATAAGAAATATGATAGAATAATAATTCTTCTTGTAAGTTATTTTGCATCTTTTATGGTCATAAGAACCTATAATTTTTTGTAGATTAACCTTTATTTCCTTTTGGTTGACCATGCCAAAATTTGGTTATTTAAGACCCTAAATGGTAAATGCACATTTTTTAGGGTTAAGTTTCATATCATGTAGCAGCTTTATATAAGTGATAAATTTAGTTTATATCAAGTTACAACCAGATAATTTGGATCTATCAAATATTGATGTGATCTTAAAAATATTTTTCGTAAGCACTTGTTTATGGTGTGATTTTCATCTTAACGTTTCACAAAAGTTTTAAATAAGTCTCTCGATTGTTATCTTTGTTACCATTTTCAAGGTTTAAATAGGTTCTCTATCATTATCTCTGTTACCATTTTCAAAGTGCAATGAGCACCATTTTAATAATTTTACGTAGCAAAATGATATTAAAGATAATAATAGGGGCTCAATTAGATTTTTTGTGAAGTGATGAGGTGCAAATCACATCTTTAACTTTCTTTTAATTCATAATGTCTATAGTTGAGTAGTCAAACTTTGACTTTTCACAGTAAAAATTGTGAAGTTTATTGTGAAGACGACTAAATAATTTGTGTAAATCACCGGTAGCAAATAAGAAAAATTGGGGAGCACCGACATTTCAGAATCTCCATTTAGTGGATCGGTTCTAAAGCTACGGAGGGAATGGTCGTGATGCACGCCATAACTTTCGATACAATTTGGCGCAATAATCTGATGGGAGAAAGACCAAGACACTAGGTATAAGGGTTGATCACATTCGGGGGACCAGAGCACCCAGCACAGAACAATCCAAGTCAACCTTCTCCGTACATAAATATTCTTTCAGATTGCGAGTAGACAAACCTCCTCCTTCAGCCATTATCTAGCACATGCTAGTGCTGTTGCTTTCTTAGGTCGATCTCTCACCGATTGTTGATTGGTTAATCTCTAGCAAAAGTTTCCTTAAGATAAAGAGTCCGACTACAACCATGTGATTGATGGAGAGCGAGGGGACCATTTGCTAGGATCATTCAATGCAGCAATTTTTTCACAACTTGTTTCGTGGGGAAATTGTTTTAGATCAACATATTCGGGACAATATAATGTTTGTGTGATCAAAACTACCATTTTGGTAGAGTACCATACATGGTAAACACTGACATGATCATTGCAGAATAGTTTATTCGACAGTAGATAGCCGATAATTTCCCAATGGCATTTGGTATTCCAGGAAAATGTTGTAAGCACAATACTCCTTATATAATGACATCTTATGCCAAGCCCAGACCATAGATGTGCTTGGCGCGAGCATGTTTTGCTCCTTAACCAAGTAGGTTCTTTGGTATCCATGTTTGGTGCAATAATGTTGTATAGTGTCAAAATCCACGAGTCAGTGGCGTTAAAATGTGCGACTGAGATAACTATATATATGACATTAAACTTTGATGGATACTCCATAAAATGGAGGTAGATAGATATGATTGGTGACTGATGTGACCATCATAACCAACAATGGGTGAGAGTTTAGCCACTCTTCACCAACTGAACCACTTGCTCGTCAATAAAGCAGAAGATACTAATACTATGTCTTTTGTGTTTAACGATAAAATGGAATATTTCTTTGTTTTGCTTTTAGACTGTTTTTCTTTATTCCCCTTGTTAACGAAGGCGTCAGGCACGCATATGTAGTGAAGAAAGATTTTATTTACTTGGGATCAAAGTCTTCCTGGACGAAGACTCAGAACTGTCCAGTTACCTGATTATGCCAGCTCTCTTGCTTCTTGATCTTTGTAAGAGATTCTGTACCAAACTGAGGATAATATAACGTCTCCCAGATTTAACAGAACTCCTCCTCCTAACTTCTCACTAAACTATATATGTGAATTTTCGAGTTTGGAATGCTTCTATCTTTTCTTGGATGATTAAGTACGGTAGAGAACTGTCAGAAGGCAGAGTAGGATAAGGTTCACATAGATAAACTTTACGAGTGCAAAAGATGACATTTGATAAATAAACACCACGCTCATACATTTAATAAATAAATAAATTTCTCTCTTGCATGTATGATAGATCACCATATTATCTACTTTCTATCATCGCTTGATTTTCAGTTGTAAATTTTAGCAGTCATGTTTATAAGCTTTGTTCCTGGTTCGGAACACAAGAGCTGTGTAACTATACTTATGTTTTCTATACATGCTCTTTAGACATCGTCTAAAGTACTCTCATTTGGAAGGACATCCAATTGCCAATTTCTGTAATATTCATAGTTCTGGACATTATTTGAGTTCTTCCATAATAGGTTCCGGATGCAATCAAAGTAGCTTTGAAAGAGTGATCAAGACACGTAAAATCACTTTGACTGGAGAGTCCGAGGCCTGACATAGGGCCTCTCACACAAGTGATCCTGTGCCACTAGCTAACAAAGTGACGCTGCTTTCCATTCCTGACAACGACACCCATTATGAGAGGATCTCTGAACCGATTAAACCAAATTTAATTGGATCATTAAACCACACTAGAACCTTTCAAAGATTTTTTCGGGTATATTTTACGACATCCTTTATTTCTGTAAGAGTGTGCTAACCTGTTATGATCTGTTTTGTCCATCCGAGATAATAAATCACTGGCAAGTCCAGGAATTTATGTCTTCCAGGAACCTCTAATGACAGTTATGGAGTTCATCAACCGCAACTAGCAAGGAGTTTTATATCACAGATTACTTCATTAGCGGAGGTTTTTAGTTGTCTTTCTTTATAACCAAAAAAGAAAAAGAAAAAGATGATAAAAACTGGTTATTGTGCATGATCAATGTGCTGTCCCAACTAATGGCGAAAACGCTCAATTTCAACTCTAAAAAGTAGTCAAATATAAAATTTATACTTAAAAAAAGTATTTTATCCCATTTGAAGGAGGAAAATTATATTACCGAGAACATGATCGTAAGTTAAAACAGTTTATTATTGCATCTAAAATATTATAGAAAGTAAATTTACGATTGAAGTAATTTTGAAATTAAAAATATATATTATTGAAACAACTAGATAGCTACCAAGAATTTCCTACAAGACTGGTTAACATGCTTTACATTATTTGTACACATTTATACATATATACCTCATATCCTAAGCAGCCGGTGTTCAACCAAACACTTAAGCGCTCTCATGGATTCTCAGCCACCGCCTGAAACCTTTAGTAGCAGGGAGAGCCAACAGCAGCCTGAACTTGAGGGAACTGATCGGTGTGAGAGGACACAATGGGTGCTTACTTCTCCTGACCCTCCCAGTTTTTTGGAAGAACTCACTGGTTCTATGAAACAGAATCTCTTCCCTCACAGAAACAAACACAATTCACCTGCTGAACAGAAAAGAGCTAGACGGATGATAACATTCTTGCAAGGAATGTTTCCGCTGCTAAAATGGGGTAGGCATTACAAAGCTTGTACTTTCAAAAAGGACCTCATGGCTGGTTTAACGCTTGCAAGTCTTGGCATCCCTCAGGTTTTTCTTTTCTTTTCCTTTTCATTTAGTTTGTGTCTATCGAACAGGCATCTTGATCTCGGTAATGGTTTAAGTTAAGCTCCTCGAAATCTAAGCTTCCATTATTTTGCAGAGTATTGGATATGCTAATTTAGCTAGACTTGATCCGCAGTATGGTTTATGTAAGTTGCCAGATTTCAGGTTTACTTGTCTTCTTTTCTATTAACTACTAAAACGAGCTTGCAGAGTTTTTCAGTAAACGAGGAAACAAGTATGTATGATCAATTGTTGCTTATAAATTTCTTGAAATATAGACACCAGTGTTGTCCCACCTTTGGTTTATGCTCTAATGGGGAGCTCGAGGGAGATAGCCATTGGACCAGTGGCTGTGGTATCTATGCTACTCTCTTCAATGATTCAAAAGATACATGATCCTGGTGCTGATCCTATTGCCTACAGGAGGCTAGTTTTCACTGTTACCTTCTTTGCTGGGACTTTTCAAGCAGCATTCGGATTGTTTAGGTGCTTTTTGATTTCAAAAAATTTCACTAGTTTTCAAACAAACTTAAATTTGCTTGTAGCAACCAATATTCAGATCGTAATGCCTGCAGATTGGGGTTCCTTGTCGACTTTCTGTCACATGCTGCCATTGTAGGGTTTATGGCGGGTGCAGCTATAGTCATTGGTCTTCAGCAACTAAGAGGGCTACTGGGGATCAGTCATTTTACCTCCAAAACTGATGTGGTCTCAGTCATGAAGTCTGTTTTTACATCAATCGACCATCCGGTAAGTTATGTTCACTATTCTTGGCACAAAGGTACACAACGTAGAGGAATTTGGATTCGAAAGTATTTGCTGACCAAGACAACAGAACTTCATACTCTAATTGTTGAATTATCTTTATTTTTTCCTCTTCAATAGACTTCAGAGCAGAAATTACTAATAGTTCTGTTTTCAATAGCGTTACTATTCATATTTTTTAAGAATTTCACAAACCTTATCCTCACTAAATGCCGTTTATGACAGTGGTGCCCATTGAATTTCGTCCTTGGTTCTTCATTCCTTATCTTCCTCCTAATTGCCAGGTTTATTGTAAGTAATCAAGGACTAAAATTCCACTTCACCAGAAATTATCTTATTGCGTGTCATCTAACAATTTATCATGAGCCTGTTTCTTTCGCAGGGAAGGAGAAACAAGAAACTGTTCTGGTTTCCAGCCATTGCTCCTCTAATATCAGTAATCCTATCCACATTGATAGTGTTTCTGACAAAAGCCGATAAGCATGGCGTTAAGATTGTGAAACACATAAAAGGAGGACTAAATCCGGTCTCCGTTAAGGACTTGCAACTTAATGGCCCGCATGTTGGAGAAGCAGCCAAAATTGGCCTTATCTCTGCTATTGTTGCTCTTACTGTGCGTTTACGTTGACCCATCTCAGGTTTTCTTTACTAGTTCAATGAGATAGGTTACTGATGTTAACTTAAGAGAATTTGCATCAGGAAGCCATTGCTGTTGGACGATCTTTTGCTTCCATAAAAAGCTACCACATAGACGGCAACAAGGAAATGATGTCCATGGGCTTCATGAACATCGTGGGATCTATGACTTCTTGTTATGTGGCCACAGGTTAGCTTCTTTGCTTAGTTTCAAAGATTAATGTTTGACAGTAATCTTTAGTGTTCATTGTTCGATATATTTATTTTTCAGGTTCATTCTCGAGAACTGCTGTGAATTTCAGTGCAGGATGTGAAACAGTAGTATCCAATATAGTAATGGCCATAACTGTGCTATTGTCACTGGAACTGTTTACCAGGCTCTTGTATTACACACCACTTGCTATACTTGCTTCAATCATTCTCTCCGCTCTTCCGGGACTAATCAACATCCATGAAGCTTACTATATCTGGAAGATTGATAAACTGGACTTTGTTGCTTGCACTGGAGCTTTCTTCGGTGTCTTGTTTGCTTCAGCCCAAGTTGGTCTTCTCGCTGCGGTAAATCCAGTTACTCTCTCCCTGTTTTGATTTTAGTCTCAAAGCAAACACTGATCCATCAATGACTCATTGGAAAAGTATTATCACTAGACATTATCCATAGAATTGAAAACAGCAACTCGCACCAAATTTTCATAAAGTGTACAAAAAGTGCTTTATTAGTAGGATCGTGTTGATTAATTTACAGAGTTCCATAACTCAAGTAAGAAGTTCTCTGAAGACTTGTGACCGGTGGGCACTATCCAATAATTGAATTGTTCATGAAAGATTAATTATTGGGTGCTCACAGGTCAGCGGTTGCATGTTTTGAATCACTTATAACAAGCTAAGCAGCCAAGGTTAGTAATGATGTTGAATGTTGTGATAGTCATTTAGATGAAGAACAGGTTGTCACTAGGGTATGTGACTTGGAAGGGTAAAAACCTTGTAGAAAGAGCATTGATTAAACGTTGTTTTCCTTGCCAATTGGAAGAACACAATTTATGGATCAAAAGAAAAGCAGGAAGCAGGTGTTGAGACGTTTCTAATAATTTCAGAACTTGCTGTAGACGTGCAAACCTAATTCTTTGATCTTGAACTTAGAAATCCCGCGCATCACCAACCTAATCACATCTTTTTATTTATCTAAATTGTTCTAGGCAGTAAATGAATGAGTTTTTCATAATCACTCAGGATTAGGCACTCACTCTTGATAGACCCAAATGGATCTTTCATGGACATAACTTATGCTTGCACTTCAATTAATGCGTATTTTACGATTTTTGGGGTAGAATTGTTTAGAGAAGGAAGGAATATAAAATCCCTCCCTGGATTATTGTGCGCGATACTTAATTCTTTCTTTCTTGCGTCATTCAATGAACCAAATAATTCACATTCTTAATAGGCAAATTGGCTGTACCCGCCTAATAGATGTTGATTGCAACTAAATTTCTCGAGTTAAGACAATGAATGGATGCAAATTTAAGTAATATGACAGGAATAACTTGGAAAATACCACGCACGTTTTGTACATTCCCAATTGCTAAGCATATCACACTTACTCAAATTTGGTTACCAGGCCACAGAGAAAGCCTAAGCATTAAGCTTATGAAAGCATTGACATTTGAAGTGTCTGGTCTCTATATGTTTGTAATTCAACCGGTTCCATTTCAGGTTACCATCTCGTTCGCGAAGATAATTATAAACTCAATCCGACCAGGTATAGAAGTACTTGGAAGACTTCCTAGGACAGATATCTACTGTGAAGTCAAACAATATCCTATGGCCACCAAAATTCCAGGCATCTTAATTGTGCGGATCAATTCTGCCTTGCTTTGCTTTGCTAATGCCAATTTCGTAAGAGAAAGGTAAAGGTTTCAATATATTAATCTATTGAAAGAAAAATCAAGAGGCTCTGCAACTTGATTTAGGAAGAAGTTTATAAATGCTATTCATTCTAGGATAATGAGGTGGTCGACAGAAGAATATGAAGAAATTAAAGGCAACAACAAGGGTAGGATTCATGCAGTAGTTCTTGACATGTCCAGTAAGTTTTTGTTCCTCTCAAAACACAGAGTATCGTGCATTCTGCTTCTATGATTGCTTTAAATTGTGTTAAACACTTGCATTTTTTTGTGTCCTTGTAGATGTTGCCAACATAGACACTGCAGGAGTTCTTGCATTGGAGGAGCTGCACAAGAAATTACTCCCATGTTCGCAGGTAAGAACACATCCTATAATGGTTTGCATGGCTTTTTGGTTTGAACTTATGTCATCTTGGCTTGTTGCAGCTAGCTATAGCAAACCCAAGGTGGCAAGTGATTCACAAGTTAAAATTAGCCAACTTTGTGGACAGAATTGGAAGTGGGTGGGTTTTCCTTACTGTTAGTGAAGCTGTCAATGCCTGCATTAATTTCGAAATGCCTAGCCTCAACCACTGTTGATGGACTTTGGGGGCTTTAAGGATACTATCGTCATCAGCTTTTCCTTTTTCAGATAAAAAATGCCAGATGAAGTGAAAAGGATTGACTGCTAGTTGA
Source organism: Erythroxylum suave (assembly GCA_027563595.1). NCBI lineage: Eukaryota > Viridiplantae > Streptophyta > Magnoliopsida > Malpighiales > Erythroxylaceae > Erythroxylum > Erythroxylum suave. The sequence continues at coordinate 10,520,096 of JAOSBN010000006.1, forward strand.
GCATGTTATGCGATTTTCTAAGAATTTCAGAATGTTTCTATTGAGTGCAAAGAAACAAAACTTTGTGAAAAATACCAAGACTGTTCTGTTTATTATTGTTGTATCTCAATCATGAATACAAGATAGTTTATATGTACATCTATTACATAGCTGGCAATCATAACAATCCTAACAAACTTGTACTACCTCTAACAGAATTTGGAGAATGTCAGAAAAATTAGTTAAAAATATATACAAGTTGTCAGCTCAGAATACAAGATGTCGTTCCTTTGCTAACATTTTGCGTTGATAATACGTAACACCCCCCCTCAAGCTGGAGGTGGAGGCAACAGTCCAAGCTTGGAAATCGCTCGAATATGCATAGGACCAGATAAAGAATTGGTAAAAACGTCAGCAAGTTGCTGAGAAGAAGGAATATGGGTATATTGATGAATCCATTCTGAAGTTGTTCCTGGACATAATGAGCATCAATTTCGATGTTCTTGGTCCTTTCATGCAGCACTGGATTTCTCGCAATGTAGACAGCAGCCATATTATCACATTTGACCGGAGTGGGGGTGATATTGGAAACACCAAGTTCGTGTAATAAACGACTAAGCCATGATAACTCAGCAGTAACCCTTCGAAGGGATCTATATTTAACTTTAGCTGATGATAAGGAAATCGTCCCTTGCTTCTTGGATTTCCAACATATGGGAGATCCTCTTAAAGTGATGACATAACCACTCACAGATCTTCGAGTAACTGGACATGCGGCCCAATCAGAATCACAATATGCAACCAAATCAAATTTATTATTATCATTGAACAGCAAACCTTGAGTGGAAGTTCCAGATAAATATCGTAAAACATGGATCGCAGCTTGTAGATTAGCTTCTGCAATTTGTTGGTTGAACTGACTAAGATATTGTACTGAGAAGACCAAGTCAGGAAGAGTGTGAAGAAGGAAATTCAACTTTCTAAGCAATTGCCTGTAGATGCTAGGATTAGGCAAAGGATTCTCCATTTGTGGCAGCAACTTTAAGTTGTGAGGCAATGGAGTAGTAACTAGTTTATATTGTGAAATAGAATGAGCTTCCAATAGATCTATAATGAACTTACATTGACTGATCATGACCCCATCTGAAATTTTAACAAATTCTAGACCCACAAAATAGCTGAGGGAACCGAGATCTTTGATTTTAAATTGAGTATCAAGAAATGTCTTTAAGTTGAAAATCTCAGTACTATCGTTTCCAATGACTAGAATATCATTAACGTACACTGCAGCTATAACTAAGGATTCTCCAGAATGTTTAAGGAACAAAGAGTAATCATTGGGAGAGTGAACATAACCTCTCATTCGAAGAGCATCCGATAGTTTGGAGTACCACTGACGGGAAGCTTGCTTCAAAACGTATAAGGACTTCTTGAGCTTGCATGCTAAGGAGGGGTTAGAAATAAAGAGTCCTGAAGGAACTTTCATGTAAACATCATCATGTAAATCCCCATGTAAGAAAGCATTATTAACATCAAATTGGTGAGTGTCACAATGTCGCTTGACAGTGATAGTAGCAATGCTACGAATAGTGTTGAACTTAACAACTGGAGAAAAAGTTTCGTGGTAATCCTCACCATATTTTTGTGTAAAGCCTTTTTCATAAGCCTAGCTTTGTAACGCTCAACTGTCCCATCTGATTTGTATTTGATTTTAAACACCCACTTACAGCTGATGGGTCTTTTGCCTTTGGGAAGCTTGACAAGTTCCCATGTGTTTTTACTATCCAAAGCTGAAAGTTCCTATCGCATTGCCTCCTCCCAAAGAGGATGTCCAGCAACTTGATGATAATTCAGTGGCTCAGACTCCTACAAAACTGAGTTGAACATAGGTCTATCCACAAGTCCACAAACACTGGAACAAAGGTGCCCTGTACATGTACTAGTGAGAGTATGATGACAAGAATCAGAGAAAAATGCAGAATTGCATACAAAATCTTGTAAATGGGAAGGTAATTTCACTTGTCTGGTGGTTCTTCTGAGAGGAATACCACGATGGGATACTGACGAGGAGGGAGTTAAAGGATGATGAAGTGAAGAAGAAGAAGATTGTTGTGGTGGTGAAGATGAAACTGGTAAGTTAGGTGAAGGAACAATTTGTGATGGTACAGAAGGTGAAGAAGATGATGGAGAATCAGAAAAGTGTGAAGAGGAATGTAAAGGTTAATTATCAGATATGACGTTAGGTAAAGGAATATTAGAAACAGTTGTGATAGGAGATGAAGATTTTTGTAAAGGAAAAATATGTTCGTAAAAGTGTATGTCTCTGGAAATGATGATTTGTTTGGTA
>JAOSBN010000006.1:10529608-10551135 GCA_027563595.1 Erythroxylum suave
ATTTTTTGGTGGTTGGTATTCATCATACAAGTCATGTCACTCTTTTACGTCGTTGAAATCATCTTAGAGAATTCACCTCTATTGCAAATGTGCACTAGAAATTTGTGGTGATTGTCCCATTTTTTAATTTGCTATAGTAGTATCTTGTAACTCTAATAAATCTCTAATATGCAAACGTCATTTCATAAGTTCAAGCTATTATTACATAGCTTGAAGTATAAACATGTCATCCTTCTAGTATGAACATATCATCCTTCCTTCCCCTTTAACTCTATCCTGATTAGATATGAATCAACGTATTGAAAATGCTAATAATAATCTCATAACACTTACATGTTTCTCTCATTTAGTGTCATTATTAACTTATGTTTTAACTAAATTTATGGCTCTTATCTACTAATGTTGCTCATAGGCTTTTTGCCTTTGACCACTTTTTTCTTTTTGATCCTTTATTGCACTAAGCAAAATAAACTACAGAATAAACCTGCAGTGTTCAATCAATTTCAAATCTTGATAAAGGCAAGGAAAAGTAAGAAGCCAGCAATAAAGAAAAAAAAGAAAAAATTCACAAGATTACAAATAATTACAATAGAGTATGAAGTCTAATCAGAGTTTTACTTAGATAAGAATTATGAATTTCAAACACATTAGGAATATTTTCAATACAATTTATAATTTTAACTAGAATGAAATTAAAATATTATTATGGTAGAAATATTCTTTTCCTAACAATTATTAATTTTCTTTTATTTTTTATTTTTTTCCATATAACTATTCTTATTTCCTTGTCTATATACTGAAAGATATTAGAAAAAAGGATGAAATCAATAAAAATATAGGAAGGAAATTAAGAAAAAAGAATAACAAATAAGAAAAAATAAAAAACTAATATAATCTAATTTTAAAACCAAAGCTCCAATAATAATTGAATTGAAACCTAAAGGTGAGACTTTAAAGCTCAATACATTTGATTCTAATCAAACCCTAAGAAATCTATAACCATGTTAAGGATAGAAAGTTGATGCAATCATTATATGGAATCACAAATCAAAGGCACAAAAAAGAATCTTAAGCCATCATTATGAAGAACAAAAGCTAAGATTATAAGATGATTTAAATTCCACAAATAAATAACTTAACATACTCAAAAAAATATTTCGATGAACCAAAGAAAAAAAATTATCAAAGTTATCTAAGCTTTTCTTCCCTCTTTCAACTTATACCATCGTGACTCCATGAAGAAAACAATATCCTCTGTCGATTACCTGATTACTACCGATTACTAAGCTGAAACCTTTATTCATTGATTAAACAATATCATCTCTCTATTACCTTATTGCTAAGATGAAATCTCTGTTCATTGATTCCTCTTCATAACCTCCATCTCCTATTACTTTCACCCTTCTCTAAGCTGCCTCTCCTTTCTCTTTTTATTGAAACTAATATTTATTGCCACTTACATAGTGAGACCAATATATAAAAGAGATACACAATTTGAAGGGAGAGGGATTTTTTTTTACTTTTTTTTAATCTTAAATCCTTAATTAGTATAAACATTCATATAATATATCATAATTTCAAATGAGTTAGGGAAGGGTTTATCAACATCATTTTAATCATAAACCCAGAAAAGGGGTCACGGTCTAGAAGATAGCCAATAGAATTGAAGTCACTCACAGAGTTCAATGAAGAAGGTCTACACCAGCGTTGTATTATTTATGTATTTATATATAATAAATTGTATTTATTTGTTTTTTTAATTTAGTTTCTATTCTAGGTTTTAGAAAATATATTTTTTAAAAAATCAAACCTCATTTGGACCATTAATTCTCAAAAAGCCTAGACCAAATGACCATTGTCAAACAAATTAGGCACTATAATTAGCGTCCAGTTAAGGTATAAGGCCGCTTATAAAAAGACTTTCTAAAATTTTAGGGTCAAATGCCTTTAGATTAATCTTTTAGTATAAAAATTCATTATTTATTAAATCCTTTCAAAATTTCTTAACACAAATTTGACACATTTAATTAGGGCCCATTATACTATGATTCATTAACGATATGGACCTTTTAAAATCCTTTTAAATGTGAACTCATCATTCAGGCTTCGACATCAGCCATCCGTTGGAAAGAAAAGGAAAGTAAGAGAGGGGGAAACGAAAACTATGGGGGCAGAAGAAGAGCAGCTGGCACCCAAGCAACGAAACCCTAATTCCATAACAGAGGCTCAGTTCCTCGCCTGGAAACGTCAAAAGGTTTTGCCTTTATTCTTTTGTTTTGCTTTATCAGTAGATCTCTTCCTGTGTATTTGGCAATTCTGTGTTCCAATCCTGGCAAAAGGATTTTGTCTGGGTAATTACCAAAGTGGGTTACCGTTTTTTGACTGAATGATTGGTCGAGCGGAACTGGATGTAGCATTTCAATTGGTTGTGAAATTTAGGTTATTGCTTCTTAGTCTTAGTTCCTTTCTTCGGTTTTTTTGTCGTCTTTTTGCGGCTAGTTGATAGGCCAGACATATTTAAATTCAATATTGGATGGTTTACCCTCTACAATTTGAAGCTTAACGAGATTTTTCCTATAAGTTTCGACTGGAATTCTTGAGTTGATGTTATACTGAGACTAAGGATCTTAAGATTTTCGAGAATATGGTCTTGTTATTGAATACGGTTAATGTGAGATTGGGAATTGGCTACGTATATATTCAGGTTATCTGGTTTTGTAGGAAATCTTTTGGGATTTACTTTTTCCTGTGATACAACAATAACTTCTATGAAGATGGATTTTACTCTTAAGTATGCTTTGGATCTACGATTATGATAGCACTGGGCTTCTGTTATATAGGTATATTTGTGAAACTTTTCTTAAATGCATAAAAAGTAATTCGAGTGTGTACTGTATTTGCCAATCAGTCGTCTCTCTGTTTCAGAATAGACCTATAGTATTCTATTATCATATGTATAGTATTAAAAGTTCTTGGAGCAGTGAATAAGTTTTCACATCCAAACTCTTAGGGGATAACATGCACCAGTCTCAGAAGAGAAGATGTTAATTACTGAAGATGAATGATAACCTAGTATAATCTGAGTCAAAGGTTCAAGCCACACTCCTGGAGGCTGGGTAATTAGGATGTTGAATTATTCTCTGTAAGGGTCCAAATCCTGGTGGTTGAAGTGACAGTTAATTTTTGTTAATTAGGTTGCATACTGTTTTTGTTAATTTTTTGCATACTGTTTTTGTTCTAGTCTCACGTCAGTGTGTACCATGCTATCACAATGTTTAGTTGCATAACATAACTTACCTATTCAAGGTAGGACATGCTTTGCTGGTTCTGGTCATAGCCAATCAATTTCTGCTCTATGAGGTGGTTACCTCTCCTCTGTTTCTGTTCATAATCACTTCAATTCAAATCTCTCTTTTGTAGGATGCAGATACCTCAGCTAGGAAGGCTGAAGTTGCTAGGAAACGTGCTCAAGATATAGCTGCAGGAACTGTGCAAATGAATGGCCGGGAGCTTTTTCTACATGAACCTTGCGTGTTCGATAACAATCTATATTGAAGTTGCTTTCCACTCGCATAAAGAAGTATCTGATTTGTATTGCACTGGCTTCGTATCTATCTTTAACTCTTCTGTGATGTAAACCAAGTCATACTTTTATGCAACATTTTAAAATTTTGATGCAGAAGCTATTGTCTATGAGAGCATACATAAATGAAAGAAATGAAAGAGTTTCTTGTTCTTCTGGCAGGGATCTCGGTTCTTTGGCAGCAACTCTATGGTTTTCTTGTGTTTCCGACATGGTTTCTTGTTCCTGTATAAAGTGATCATGAGGTTGCCGTACTTTTTGGTGCTCTGCTCATGCTGCATTTTAGCATGTTGTTTTGAATTGTGAATTAGACTTGACTTATATCTAGCTATGACTGCTTGTGTCCAATAGCGGATACTCATAATTTTGCACAAGTGAATGGTTGAGAAAGCATTTCGCCTGCAGTTATTTACGTATAAAAAAATGTTTTGTCAAGAGGGACAAAGGTCCTTAATTGTAGGCTTTTTTTTTTCCTCAAAACTTTCTTAATGACAATGTTACGATTTATGAATACTGTACCAGTATCGATATCGATTAATCTCAAGTATTGTTTTGCATAATTTTTTAAGTTTATAAAATATTCTCTACATTTTTTAAAAATTGCAAAATAATACCTTAATATATTGTACGGCATAGTTATAATTTTATATCAATTTTGTCTCTAAAAATTATAATAATCACAATTGAAATAATAATAATAATTTATTTTATTTTAATATTTATCTTTCACATATTTGATATGTAAATAATAACTATAATATAAAATAAAAGACAATATAAAATATTTAAAATATTATAATTTTATCATATAATAAATAATATTATGTCAAAACATCAAATAAAAAGAATAATAAATATTCATAACTTTTTAAATACTACAATTTTCAACAAGAATTCATACCGAGAAAATAACTAATTAAAAGTGAAACCTAAAACAAAAATATTTGCACGTATTTTTGTGTTGTATTTATAGAATTTTGAAATTAAAAGAATAAGAAAAATAAAAACCAGAAACTTTATTCTTATTCTAAAGAAAATATCATTCTATTGTTAAAACTCTTTAATTTTATAGAACTAACAGTTACAATTTAAAGCTCTATAAGTTAGGTAATTAATATACGGGTTAATTAGATTAAAAAAAATCCAATCTTTTGTCAATTTTTAGTTATAACCCAAACTTTAAAAAGTAGTAATAAATTATCCAAATAAAAGTATCAATAAAATGCTCAAATTTTCTTTTTTTTTAAATTTTAAACGTTAGTGGTTCCATTAAGTTTAAAAATGACCAAATCAGATTACGCAACTCCGAGACCTTATTAATGTAATACGATGTAATGTGAGAATAGTTTGTGGCATCAAAAGAACAAACAGAAAACAAATGACTGAAGGCATCGGAAGAACAACAGATAACGTTAGGATAGAATTGAAGAAAATTGAAAGTTTGAACATTTTATTGTCATTTTTTAAAGTTTGGGCTAGAATTAAAAAAAATTGAAAGTTTAAACATTTTATTACGACTTTTTAAAGTTCGGGATATAATTGCAAATTTAACAATAGTTTTGGCTTCTTTTAACCATTAACCCTTAATATATCACTAACACCTAGAGAATTTCACTTACAAGAAAATTTGATAATATCATCCTTGCCATTAAAGAATCAAAGGGTTTGTCACAAATATCAATTGATGACTTATAGGCTCTCTTCAAGCTTATGAGCTGAGAATGATCTAAAATGAAAATACTGATGATTTGGAACAAGCTTTGCAAAGCAAGCAATCTATTGGTGGCATTCAAACTAGTTACCAACAAGGCAGAGGAAATCGAGGAAGGTACAGAGGTGCCTCTATAAGTGGACGTGTTGGACAAGGACATGGTGGACGAGGATGTGGTAGGAACTCTTTTAAAAGATGCCAAATAAATGAAAGCTATCAAATATATGGTCGTTGTAGAGGATTTCAAAACTAAGGAAAAGGTGGTTTAAAACAATGAAGTAATAAATCGCAAGTGCAACGTTATAACCGTAACAAGTATAGCCATTTTAGTTATGAGTGTAGATCAACCCTGAAAATGGAGGAACAAATCATTTTGTAGCAACAAATGATAAAAAAGATGAATCAACAATTTTCTTAACATACAAAGGAAATAAAAAATGTAAGGAAAATGTTTGGTATCTTAATATCCATGCCAGCATTCACATGTGTGGACAAAAGGAGTTGTTTACAATTTTGGATGATATAATTCAAGGAGAAGTTACTGTCAGTGACTCATCAAAAATTCCAGTGAAAGGTAAAGGTAAGATTTTTATTACCTTAAAAAATGGAGAGAACAGGTATATATGATGTTCATTATGTGCTTATGTTAAGAAGCAATATTGTCAACCTTGGTCAGCTTTTAGAAAAAGGGTAGGACATACATTTGAATGATTGCTCTCTTGTCATCAAGGTGGAGATTAAATGCTAAAGTTGACATGTCGAAGAATCGTCTTTTCACACTTGATATTCAATCAAAAGAACTGAAGTGCATCAAATATGTCTTTAAAGATGAGTCATGAATATGGTATTTAAGGTTTGGTCATCTTGGTTTTACTGGCTTACCATTGTTATCAAAAGTAAAGATGGTAAAGGGACTTGCAGAAATTAATCAACAGGATTAGCTATGTGAAGCATGCATTAAAGGAAAACAACATAGGCAAAGTTTTGAAGTTGGAAACCATGGAAAACTAGAAGACCATTGGAGATTGTTCACTCACATATAGCTAGACCATTTGATATACCATCACTTCCTAGAAATGGGTATTATATTACCTTTATTGATGATTTTAGTGGAAAAAATTAGGTGTATATTCTTAAAGAAAAATCATAAGCCCTTAAAAAATTTAAGGAGTTCAAAGCAATGGTAGAAAAACAAAGTGAGCAATATTTAAAAATACTTAGATCTAAAAGACGAGGTAAGTACACATCAAAGTTGTTTGAAACTTTTTGCAAAGATCATGGAATTATTCATTAGTTGACAACTTCATATACACCACAACGAAATGGCATCGCAAAATGAAAGAATTGCACAATTCTTGATATGGCGAGAAGCATGGTAAAAGAAAAGCACTTACCAAGAACTTTATGCACTGAAGTTATCCTATGTGCTATTTACTTGCTAAATTGGTGTCCAAAAAAAGTGTAAAATTCAAAACACCAAATGAAACAGAGAGTGGTGGCAAGCAAGCAGTTGGACATCTAAGGATTTTTTGGCGCATTACATATGTCATATTCTTTATCAGAAAAGAAAGATGTTAGATGAAAAAGGTGAAAATGCATATTTACTGGTTATGAAAAGAGGAGTGAGGCGTATATATTGTACAACCCTTTGACCAAAAAGGTGATCAACTCTCGAGATGCCGAATTTGATGAAACAGATTATTGGAAATGGAATAAAGAAGATAAGAAAGTCCAAGGGATATTTTTTGATGTTGATAAAGATGATGACTCCAACAAAATATGAACGAGGAGATGAACAAATTCCTCCATAGAATTTTACAACTCCTACATCAACACCATCAACTTCATTACATAGAAATAGTAGCAATAGCAATTCATGGGGATCACCTATAAAAATGTCAAGTCTACATGATGTCTATGATGCCATAGAACAGTTACAAAAACATTTGATTACTCATTGTTATGTTTGATGGCAGTGTGTGATCCATTAACATATGAAGGGGTTATTAAAGATGAGAAGTAAGAAAAAGCCATGAATGAAGAAATTACTATAATCAATAGAAACAACAAGTAGGAACTAACTATTCTTCCAAAAGTACACAAGGCAATAGGAGTTAAGTGGGTGTACAAGACAAAAACTAATCAAGGAGGTAAGGTTGAAAAATACAAGGCAAGGTTAGTTGCTAAAGACTATAAGTAGAGAAAAGGAATCGACTATGAAGAAGTATTTGCTCCCATTACAAGAATTGATACTATTAGACTTCTTATAGCACTAGCAACACAAAATAGATGAAAGATTTATAAGATGGACGTGAAATCAACTTTCTTGAAAGGATACCTAAAAGAAGAAGAAGTCTGCATCGACTAACCACCAAGATATATTAAAAAAGGACAAAAAGACAAAGTCTACCATCTGAAGAAAGCACTATATGAATTAAAGCAAGCTCCATGGGCCTAAAATATTAGAATAGATGAGTATTTCCAAAGGAATAGTTTTGCAAAAAGCCCACATGAGTATGCCTTATACATGAAGAAAAATCAAGATGGATATATCATGATTGTATGTTTATATGTTGATGACATGATCTTCAGAGGAACTGGTCCGAGTATGTTTAGTGATTTTAAGAAAGCTATGACTAAAAAAATTGAAATGACAGATATTGGTAAAATTTAATACTTTCTTGGAATCAAAATAAAACAAATGGGAGATGGAATATTAATATCACAAAAGAAGTATATGGAACAAATTCTGAACAAGTTTAGAATGAAGGATTGCAAGCCAATGGCTACTCCAGGAAAAACAAGTATAAGATTAAGAATGGATTCAAATAGAGAGTTGACAAACCTGACACTATTTAAGAGTCTAGTTAGAAGTCGGAGGTAGTTGACTTTCACACACTCAAATATTAAGTATGCAATTGGATTGGTCAGTAAATGTATGGAGAAACCAAAACAAGATCACTTCAATACAATAAAAAGAATTTTAAGACATATTAAAGCGACAATAAATCATGTTCTATTTTACACGCATTCTCAAGATTTAAATTTGATTGGTTATTCAGATAGTGATTATGGTGGATACTTAGATGATCGAAAGAGCACGTCTAGATATACATTTCACATTGGAACAACAATAATTTCGTGATCATCAAAAGCAACAAATACTTACTCTCTCAACGTGTGACGATGAGTATTTCGCTGTAGTAACATGTGCATGTCAAGCAATATGGTTGAAGAATATTTTGAGTGAGCTATATCATCCACAAGAAGCTTCGATTATAATATACATTGATAATAAATCTGTTATATCACTTGCAAAATTTAGCATCACATAACCGAAGCAAACATATAAACACTGATAGGTTGTATTTCATGCATAGTTTCTAGGATAGTCTGTATTCATTTTGCATGTGTTTGTTTATTATTTGTGTGTTTTTGTGTGTTTTTGTATTTGTTATGTGCATAGGAGACCAAAGTGAGGATTGGAGTCGTAATGCAGGAGATTTGGGCTATTTTGGAGAAGCTACGTGTTGGAAACAAATACGACATAACCATGTCGCATTGGACAGTTGATGTGTAGCGCAGAACATGTTGAAGGCAGATATGATATAACCATGTTGTATCGGGCAAGAACTAGGCGGAAATTATGGATGAGTTTTTAAGCCCAATTGTCATCTATTTTGGGCTGGATCTTTGTCGGAGACGCGGAATACAAGTTGGGAAGCCAAAATGAAGAGTCCTACTTAAAGATTAATTAGGAAATCTCTCCTAATTTTGGCTAGGTTATGAATTGGAAAGGATATAAATACCTTTTGGCAGAAGAAAATCGGGGGGTCCTCTCTTCCTTCTCCTGTTTGAGTATTTAGCCACCACCCACCATTGTTATGACAGTCTTTATTTTATTTTACTGTGAAGACAAGATGAACACGATGGTATCTTGTGTTCTCATGTTACCTATAAACAACTAAACCTTTTTCCAGTTCGTATTCAGCCATGGATAATTTGTGAGACTATGTTTTTATTTGTTTATACAATTCAGCTATTTATTTAATTTACGTGCTTGAACCAAATTTATTATTGCCTAGTTTATTGTGCAATGTCACGAGATGTGTGATTGATTAAGTGATAAATTGATGAAGAGGATAGTATTGTTGTGGATATTATTCTATCAAAGTAGCGAATTGGTTTTATCTTGCGAACGATGTATGTTGGTGGTAAAATTGATGGAATTAAATAATCTGACTTAATAGATTATAGTGTTTCCGAATTTATTAGTTAGGACAAGGGTCTTTTTCATTCTTAATACAACTAGAGATTGATCTTGTTAGGGCGTTTCCCGAGGGTTATCTTTAGATTAGGGAAGTAACTTGTCAGGGGGTTTCTCGGAGTTATCGACAAAGTAAAAAAAGATTGGTTAATGAGTGCGTCACCTTTGGCTATAACTTTGTCTATCTGAATTGTCTAATTTATCTTATGATGTCAATGATCGAATTTCCAGGCCGAATTGAAGAGTATCTTGGCTAATTTTTCACCCATTGCGTTTTAACTTCATTTTATTTTGTTATTTACTGTCCAGACCTGTTTTGTGCTAATACAACATACTCATGTCGTATCTGTCACTGTAGCTCTCCTTTAATTTTCTTCATTACTTTTATTTTTATATACATCTCATGTATATCAATTCTTTAATATGTTATTTTCTGAGCATTTGAGTAACTCTGCATTAATTCCCTGCGGATTCGTCCCGATTCACCACTAGCTACCTAGTTTTTGGAGAATTGGAAATTCATTTTTATTTTTGGTAGTTTGACAATCTATCAAATACAAAAATATCATTTTATTTCATAGCAAGTGAAAGAAAAAATTGTAGAGCTCATTCATTGCAGAACTGAAGATCAAATTGCGGATATTTTTACGAAGCCATGAAAGACTGATTTATTTTACAAACTCAAAGAACTATTTGGCATGCAAAGTTGAGTCTAAGGGGGACTGTTAGGAGTCAATCTCGATAGAAGCTTTTAGAAGTCAAACCTGATAGAAGCTTATAGTTTTTTCTAGATACAATAGTATTGCTATTCTCCTTCATCTTTGCTAGCTGTCAATTTTCATTTATTATAATTGTGATGTAGTTGTAGCTTCATTTATTATGGTAGTCTTTTAGTTGGCTTTGGCGTGTTAAAGTCGACAAACAAAATTGACTTTAATGATTATAAAAAGGGGTTATGTGGATAGTGTTTAAGTAGTGACAAAATAGTGAGAAAAGGTAGAGAAAATATGGTAAAAAGAGAATAAGAGAAAGAGAGGTAGATAGTTGTAGCTTAAAGTTTGTAATATCATTTTTTTATCAACATATATTGATACTTGATTTTTAGTAGCTTGTCTATTTTTATTTTTTCACAAGAGCTATATATAACATCACTACAACAAAGTAGACAATTAGTTTTTTTTGCGACGTTTAAAAAATTGTCAGCAAAAGTTGTCATATAGTGACAATTTTACAAATCGTCATTAAAACTAAGCCTTTAGTGACTAACTAAAAAAATGTCACAAAAGGAACAACATTTTGTGATGAATGAAAAAAATCATCGTCAAATGGTGAACATTTAGTGACGATTACGAAAAATAGTTACAAAATGTTACACAATGAGTAACAATTTCAGATATTTGCCACTAAATTAAATTTTGGTGACGATTTTCGAAAAGTCACCATAATTTGTTAAACATTTGGTGACCAATGTCCAAAATCGTCACCAAAGGGTTCATAATTGGTGATGATTATACAAAATTGTTAGTAAACCGATGTTTAGTTTTTTACTACATTTTTGACATTGTCACTAAAAGTGGCCATTTGGTGACGATATTTGGAAGCGTGACCAAAAGATCAACATTTGGTGACAAATTTTGGGAATTGTCACCAAATGTTACACATTCAGCGACGATTTCTGAAAATCATCACTAAATGGTCCACATTCGATGACAATTTTTAAAAATCATCACCAAAGGGTCAACATTTTTCGAAATTGTTAAACTAAAATTTTTATAATCTATCATAGTTAAGACATGTTTTATTGGAGATTTGTTTTGAATGTTTACAATGTATTGTTGAAAAAAATACTCACAACATTATTTTATGGTTTAAACAGTAGTATTAATTAATCACTAATTTTACTAACATTGCAAAAAATAATTATAAAAGATTTAAATAATTGTATCAATATAATAATATGATATATGGAGTAGTACGAACTTTGAATTAGAAGTTTAACCATTCATACAATCATAGAATAAGAACAGTAACAATCCACGCTCAACGGTACACAACTTGACCCCTAACTAGTAGAGAGGTTATTTAAAAAATTGTTATAGATATAATAATAATTCAACTTTAAAGCTAAGTCCAGTTGATTGCATCGATAAATGACAATGATATAATTTTTTTTGGATTCCAAGTGACATGAGAGTCAGTAAAGGTAAATGAGTCCCCGATGTTTGGATTCTTGAGAAGGGTCCTTGCGCGTTCGAATACACCAACTGAAATAGTAATAGTTCTTCCCTCAGGTGTAGGATTTTTCACACCCTCTTGCAACAACGTTTCCGTTATAGCTAAACTTATAGAGGGTACAGTGAATAAGTTGCTAAATTTACTATAGAAGATAAGTTCTCCAGATGAACTGTCAGTAGAAACAGTTTATCTAAAACACAATTAGTATAGAACTTAAAATATTTTCAGATTAGCAAACCATTAAACGAAATAAAATTGAATGTGAATAACCAGATGAAGTTTATAGAATCAATAAATTTTCCAAAACAACTGATTTCCCTAATCCTTTACGGACCATTGTGACATCGCTCCCGCCTCTATGGGCATACATGTCATCTTCAAGATTCAAAGGAGCTTAAAACAACATGTAGTATATATCATCAAATGTGAATATATATAATGGCTTCATAAAAGGAAATGATATCTACATAATAAGGAAAGTGACGTTGTTCAGATCATACTAACGTTGTTCAGATCATACTAAACACCTTAAAGTAGAAGATCGGCCATAGAAGGTAAACAATCATTGGTGTATGAAGGGGAGATTTTTCTGCATTGATTATTTCTTCAGTAGGGACAATTTTGTCAAATTCCTCCCAACAAAATGAATTAGTACCATTCAGAACTAGTCTCCATGTTGACATTCCTTAATTAATAATGTTAAGAGGTATATTTCCCAAATGTCGATTTAAAATAAAATGATGATATGTTCAACTTTAATTTCAATGATAAGTGAAAATAGTCTAGTTTAACACTTATACATCTTCAATGTGCCTAATGATATGAAAATTACTCTTACTAAAATTTTAAAAATCTATTGTGTAGTTTGTATTATATGCAAAATTTAGAATTTAAAATAGAATAGATATTACTATGTTCTTGATGTACAGAAATATAACATTATCTACATTGGGCTATATTACTATTAATGAAAATGAATAAAAGTAAAATACTCTTGAAGACCTTTCATCAAATAGTTACAAAACTTTGATGAGGGAAGCGTTAAAGGTCATTGGAAAGAAGCCAACCCATATACAAAAAATAAAGACAGACAATAAATCATCTTCAAAACACAACCATAAATACAACTCATCCATCAAATGCATAATTAAGAACTCATAATAGGAAAAGTGTAAGAAAGTCAAGGTGAACGAAGCAAAAATAAAGACTCCTTATGGCTCCAAATCATTTATTGTCATTCAATAAGAATTTGTAAGTGTAATGTTTTCAACTTATTATTCTATTTCTTAAAACAATAAATTATAGTATCTTCTAATTTTTTTAAATTCATATAATAGAGCCAAACACAACTCCAAAGACAAGAGAGTGATAGGATCACACTCTACAAGCTAACACACTACATTGTCAAGGCTGGACGTCTGAGGAGGCACAAAGTAATTATGTAAATACAAACAAATCAATATTACAATTTATTTTTCTATGTAATACTAAGAAATAATCTTTTACTTAACTCATTTTTGTATTTTAAATTGTAGAACAAAATGCAATAGTTGTTGCAGACATCATTATCTGAGGAGAATCAGCCCAATGTCGATGACATTTGTAACAATGTATTGGTACAAGATCGAGCTATATCAAAGGTTCTGAATATGGTCCTAAGCTTGTTAGTGAATCTTCGTCATGACCAACATATGTCACGGCGTTTCAAAAGGAGAACCAGGCGTTAAAGACTAATTAGTTACAATGCACAGAATAGAAGTTAGATCGTAATGTAAAAGAAGTGAACAAGTTTAAAAAGATGGTTAAACAATTACTCCAGGCTCAAACTATGTCAGTAGTAGAGACGACGTTGAGGAATCTTAATTTGTATATGCACCGTAATTATTTCTTTTATATAAAATGCATTCTATTTTTAATATTTATTTTATTTCAATTTATTATTATTTAAAAATATGTCAGCAATATTATCTATAAATATAACAAAATTATATTTCAAATTGTCTTAAAAATTGTAATGAATTAAAATAAATTTGTTTTTAACAATTATAATAAAATTTTTGTCACTTAAAAATATTAGCTACCAAAACAAAATTGTATTACCTACATTGACAATAACGTATCTAAAAGCATTTACATACAACAAGAAATTAGTAGCTAAAATTATTTTGCTATAAAAACAGAATCGTTACTAAAAAGTATTAGCTACCAAAAAAATTCATTACAAAATGTTGTCACCTACGTTTATAAGAACATCTCTAAAAATATTTTCCTACAACAAACAATTAATAGCTAAAACTATTTTGCTACAAAAAAATCGTCACTAAAAATAATCACCTACGACTACGGATTAGTAAGTAAAAACTTTTATCTACGAGACGTATACGTCACAAAACCCTATGTACAACGTTCTTTGTTTTTGTTGGTTGTATGTTTTACCGATGAAATGATTATGCATCCAAAACCTTTTTGCGATGACTTCAAGAAAACGTCATAAATATTGTTTTGCTACCGAGATTTAGCGACCATTAGAGCAACGATTATTAATTTGCGATGATGTTTTAATATTTAGTGACATTTGGTTTTTGTTGCCAATAAGCTTATCTGTTTTGGGGCACCTCCTTCTTCCAGTCGAAGCAAAGCATGTTAGTGTACGAACGAAGCTTAGATTTCTTCAGAAAAACATAACAAAGGAGCAATCTTTTTCATAAAGAACGTGAAGCATTACCCAGTTGACAGCGCAGGACCACCAGGATTACTATTTCGAACCAAGAATGGATCAGTACCTCACAATAAACACGCCAAAAGGCGACCAACTTAGATTAGATCAAAACCAGTTATTACTAATGAAAGAATAATTAAACGAAATTATTGATTAATATCATGATTAATCAATACAATTAATCTAACCCTAGAATTGCAACATACTAGATTCAACAATTGTATGGACAAATACCTGGAAATTGTGAAACAATCGAATCCATTGTTGTTTTCTGTGAAGTGAAGTGACAGAGACGTAGAGGATTGACTACTGCTATTCCAAACCCTAATCAGCAAAAGCACATACAGTTCTCCATGAAGCGACTGTATTTAAGGTCGGTTAGCAGTAGGGCCCCCTGTGTACTACAAAACATGGGCCAAGCCTACCCATCATAGCAAGCCCATGAACACAGGCCCAATGACTCGTTAAAGAGAGAATTAACAAGCTCAATTATCTTGACATCAAATTAATCTAGGTTTGTACAAAATTATGTTTATTATGCTAGTCCACAAAATAATGACAAAATTTTATCATTCTCCCACTTGGATAGCATAACTAACATCAATGAACAACATAAACAAACCCCAAATTAATTTAACAATAAGTGGCCACAATAAGATGTCAAAGTAGAGCCAAAATCTCTCAATTATAATTAGGTTGCAAGTATCTCAACAATATAAAAATCAGACCTGATAGGAGTACTGATAGCATATATGCAAGATACCCATACCTCAATGACCTAAACAGAATGTGTCATAAGGAAATGCACACAAAATGGTGATCCATTTGTGCAATTCCAAACAAAATGGCCCAAATATCCACCCAAGATGCCAATTGAGATATAACAAAATATCTCATAACAACAAAATGAGACTGAGTACAAAATGTCTCCAACAAAATGTCATATATATATATATATACAAACATTTAAATGTATCTGCGTAGTATATTAATAAAGTATATGGCAATAACAATAATAGCAACAATTATAATCAAAGTCTCTAGACTGAATAACAAAATGGTCAAATATGATGTTGCTATTAAAAATTAACATAAAAGACAGACTCCCACTAATCCAAGGCATCAAAAGATCTAAATAGACCCATACGAGTTACATGACTCACAAAAGCCTTAACAGTCAAGCCTTTGGTTAGAGGATCTGCTCCCGCAAGCATAAAGATATATCCTGATGTGGATTTGTGATCATCAAGATGGCCACCATAATCAGAATCAAAATAACCTATCACCTCAAGGTGATTAGACATCCTATAAAAGAGCATATGATCTTCAGTACCTTGTAGATATCTCAGAACTCGTTTCATGGCTTGCCAATGACCCACACCATTGCTCAAGTATCTCCCAAGTACACCAACATCAAAAGTAATATCAGGACGTGTACAAACTTGAGCATATATAAAACTGTCAACAGCAGAAGCATATGGGACCTTTTCCATCTCTGACTCTTTATCATTTTGAGGACACTGGCGATTCGAGAGTTTGTCACCCTTTTGGATGGGTGCACTACAAGGATTACAAGTCTTCATATTGAATCTATTCAAAATCCTTTCAATATACCTTTTCTGAGACAAACCAAGAACACCACGAGATCTATCACAATGAATTTCAATGCCCATAACAAAAGAAACATCGCCAAGATCTTTCATATCAAAATGAGCTGTCAACATTTGTTTAGTCTCAGAAAGTAAATCCAGATCATTACTGGCTAAAAGAATATCATCAACATATAAGACAAGAATAATGAACTTTCTCCCACTATTTTTCAAGTAAATGCATTGATCAACAACATTTTTCTTGAAGCCAAGGGAGCAAACTGTTTGGGCAAACTTCAAGTACCATTGTCTAGAGGCTTGTTTCAGCCCATAAATGGATTTTCTCACTTTGCATACCATGTGTTCCTTACCTTTCTCAACAAAACCAGCAGGCTGATTCATGAATACATCTTCATACAAATCACCATTTAAGAAAGCAGTTTTCACATCCATTTGATAGAGCTCCAAATCAAAATGAGCAACCAAAGCCATCACAATACGCAATGAATCTTTAGTAGAGATCGGGGAAAAAGTCTCATTATAGTCTATACCTTCCCTCTGGTTATACCCCTTTGCAACAAGTCTGGCTTTGTACCTTTCTATCTCACCTATAGCATCATGTTTAATCTTAAAGACCCATTTACCCAACAGTTTTACAACTACTAGGTAATTGCACCAAATCCCAAACACCATTCATACTCATAGAAGCCAACTCATCTTCCATGGCTGCCAACCATTGTGAACTACGAGGATAAGAATGACATCTTGAAAAGAAATAGAATATGAGTCTTCAACTAAATTGAATTCATGCTCCTTAAAGTAAACGTAATAGTCTCGAAATTTAGAAGATTCAGTGGATCTAGGAATCCTTTCAGATCTCTTAGGTGGAACTACATCCACCTTTGGGACTTGAGTATCAATGCCAACTTGTTGAGGAATTTCAACATCATTTACTAGATCAACAACATCATCATGAATCAGAGGAAACTGAATTGACTTAGGATGAAATATAACAGGCGTAGGAACAATAACACAATCCTCTCTTAAATCAACAACACGAGACTCATATCTTTCATTATATTCAATGTCTCCTTCAAAATAGACAGCCCGATTTGATCCAATGACGCTAGTAGTGTGATTGGGACAATAGAATCTTGAACCTCTTGATCTAGTACAATAACCAATAAAGTAACCTGAAATACTTCTAGGATCAAGCTTCTTCAGCTGAGGATTATAAATCCTTCCGTCAGCCTTACAACCCCAATCACGGAAATGCTTCAAACTGGGCTTCTTTCCTGATATAAGCTCAAAAGAAGTCTTTGATATAGATTTACTAGGCACATGATTGAGAATATAAACAGCAGTCCTCAAAGCATCTCCCCATAAGAACTCTGGTAAGGTGGAGTGACTAAGCATGCACCTAACCATTTCCATAAGAGTAAGTTTTCATCTCTCTGCAATCCCATTTTGTTGAGGAGTACCAGGCTTGGTACATTGCTGTTCAATTCCACAATCCTGCAAGTATTTAGTAAAAGGGCCAGGGTTTCTACCCGTTTCATCATACCGACCATAATACTCACCACCTCTATCAAAGCTTACACATTTAATCTGCTTCCCAAGTTTCAATTCAATAACATTTTTCAGTGATTTAAAAGCGTCCAAGGATTCAGATTTCTCACGCAACAATTCAATGCAACTATACCGAGAAAAATCATCAATGAAGGTGAAGAAGTACCTATGGCCTCCCATAGCTCCACAGATGTCTGTGTGAATTATCTGTAATGGTTCCTCCTTCCTAGTCATTTTCTCATTTCTTACTTTAGCTGTAAACTTCCCTTTTATGCAATCAACACAAGTGTCAAAATCAGAGAAATCCAGATCATGTAAAATAGTTTCCTTAATCAATCTCTCCATTCTCTCCTTAGAGATATGTCCTAACTGTTTATGCCACAACATAGAAGATTTTTCAAGAATTCTCCCATGATTGTTTCCAACAATAGCATTAACATCATCATGTGGTTGGTCAAAACGAGAAAAATTAGCAATTAGCATAAACAATCCATCATTCATACAATTCAACATAGTTTCATGTATTCCTATTATTTGAACATTTATAATATCATGTTTTACATTTTATAGCAGTGATTCATCAATTGCATTGCACGTAATGATCACTTTAAATTATGATATGATACATAATTTTACAAAATTACTATATATATATATATATATATATATATAGAAAATAAGAGTTGTTTGTAACTTATAGCTTTTATACTTACAAGTCATTCACTACAAGAAATTATATTTTCAATGAAAGCAAAAGTTATCACTAAAAGCAGTAATATTAGTCACTATTATTAATAGTGTCCAATTTTTAAAGTCCTTACCTCTCGTTACAAATACCTCCCTCACTAATGAAATGGTGACAAATTTAGAAAAATTGTTACACTTTTGCGACAAAAGTACTAACACTAAAAACTATAGAGTGTATGACAAAATTACATAATCACAGTAACTTTACATGCTTATAACAAATTTGTAAACACAAATAATATAAAGTAGTGACTAATAAAGTTTTAATAGTATTTCATTTTATTGTGACAACATAATCACCACTAAAATAATTTAAAACAGTGATAAAATATTTGTCACTCATGCTTTTTTTTTTTTATCAATGTCCATTACTTCTTGGTTACTAATATTTTAAGAAAAAAGAGTTAATACCATTTTGTCACAAAAATGAATTTGTTCTTACAAAAGATATTATCACAAAAACAAATAAAAATTGTCGGTATACATAAAAATCATCAGAATGTAAAAATTTCTAATTTCCAACATATAAAATTGTAAAATTTAATATTCAAGACAATTATATTTATTAAAATTATCCCAAACTATTATGTGTTAATTTAAGCTAAAACTCTCTAAGGTAAGTTTTCCTGGCTATTCTTTCAGATGAAATTCCATTTGGCTTTTATCGTGATACCTTTCAAACTTTAACAGCGTCGGACCACTAATGAGAATCTTTATCTTTCTAAAAAATAAGACAAAGACAAAGAAAAT
The DNA here is from genome assembly GCA_027563595.1 of Erythroxylum suave. Classification (NCBI taxonomy): domain Eukaryota; kingdom Viridiplantae; phylum Streptophyta; class Magnoliopsida; order Malpighiales; family Erythroxylaceae; genus Erythroxylum; species Erythroxylum suave. The sequence continues at coordinate 10,548,779 of JAOSBN010000006.1, forward strand.
TAATGATTAATTGTAACTTGATTTTTTGAAGAAAAATATTATTTTAATTTTAAGTAAATAAAATTTTACTTTACCATCCCATATGCAATCTGCATGATCGACTTTGTACAAAAAATTAATTTAATTTTTTGATTTCCCCTATTAATTGTGTTTCTTCCACTTTGCTCCTATACATCAATAAAAAATTTATTTTTAGTAAAAGAAAACAACTAACAAAATAAGTTAAAGTACTTAAATTTTAAAATTACACCTTAAAATTTAAAGTCTTTCATTCATTCTCAATCAACCATTGTCAATCACCTTCTTCCACATCCTTTAGGCAATATTTGCTCTTAGGATAGCTTTGGTGCAAATGATAATGTCGATTTTTATATTATGCGTACACTTGTTGCATCACATAAGATTGCATCTGATTTGAGAAATTGAATTTATCTTAAAATTCATATAAAATATGGTTAAGAAAATTAAGAATCAAATTCAATGCAACTATAAAATTAAACTCTATTGTAATTAAACTAATACTATTTTAATGGGACAACTCTTTTGCTTTTTAACATAAATGTTTTTTAAAATGAACCTATAAGGTAGATTGAAAGCAAATTGTCTGACTTTCCTAAGGTCCAACCTTTAAAGAAGTTTGATGGACAACTCTTTTGCTTTTGTATATTTCTTTTTTCATTTTTTACTTATTTTTCCTATGACTAAAATGTACTGAAAAGAAAGAAAGTTAAAAGAGTGGAAGAAAAGAGACAATTACAGTCATTTACATTATGAATAAATAAAGTGTCAGGCATTTAAAAATAACTATATTGTCTTCTTACCATCTTCAGAAATCTCAATCCAACTAGAAACAAGAAGTGAATGCTGCTGAATACACATCGTTAACGTCTAACTTGCAAAGGCTGACATGCTTTACACGTACCTTTGTTCTGTTCACAATTCCCATATTATTAAACGACAATCATCCCCGACGGACCCAAATAAATTCTCATTCTTTAAATGCCATAGCACGTCTCTGACCATACTTTCATGAACCTACAGAAATTTCAACTCCTAAAATCAGTCATTATATACACAATGGTTGAAAAGATCAACATCAAACATCGCCAAATTAAAAGTGAGGACTTAGGATTACCTCTTATGCTTGCATTCCAATAAGCACTTTACCCTGAGCTGAAGCAGACACATCCCACAAATATATTTTATGATCATGTGGACCGTTCACAGGATACCCCTACTTAAAGGGGTTCCAAGATAAACCATATCCCTGTTTATCATGAACCCTCAGCCTCAACTCAGGCTCACAACCTTCTTACTTTTCTCTGCCTGTTTCAAAGTATCAAACAAGTAAACCTCACAATCAATAGTCTTTACACCAATAATTGTTGGGTTCTGCGACATACACCGTGCCTTATTCACCTCTCCATTAACTCGTATCTTTTGAGTTATTCCCACCTAGAAAACAACCAAACCCTTGTCAATTAACACTCCACATGACCAAGTAATCATCTTTCTAAAATTTAGACAAAAGTTAGCATTATCTCGATCAGTAATATCACCGAACACTTCAAACCCACAGACCATATCAGAAAATCAATCACAATAATCATATGTTAACAAAACTAACACTAAAAGTAGCATTTTCAGATTTCCAATGGACTCCCACAAGGCATTTGTCGAAATTCCTCAAAGAACTCACCTTGGGAATCACATAATTTTCATATTTCCCATCAACCTCAAAATCGGTAGTGTCGATGGGAAGCACAACGTCAGCAAGCATGAGAAAGTTAGGAACGTCATCAGAGGTATGGGTGCCGAGCAAGAGTCGGTGGATGGCGAAAAAGGAATGGTCGTCGAAGCACGGCATGGGAATGGAGATTGGAACCCAATAGATGGTGAGACACGACCATTCAAGCGGGTGAGAGATGACAAGGTTGTAAAGGAACGACGTGTTTTTCTTCCACACACTGAACTCCTCTTCAAACTACTCTAGACCCACTACCTGTTCCTCAGTTGACACCATTTCTCTGATCCGTAGAGGGGTTTTGAGATTCACGTTATTGGGAATCTATTGAGAAGTGAAAGATTGGGAATTTCAATAACTGCCTGGTTCATTGCCGCTAGTCTTTACCCTGCGTATGGCTGCTGTCCCTGGGACAGATGACAGGGACAGAAGATTTTTATTCCTTTCAAAATTAGAGGATAAGAATGCAGAGACGGAGACAAAACCAAAAGATATAGGTGAAATGTCAGAAATGCCCTTCCTTTAAAACCTAAAATAAAACATAATTTAATTACAATATAATGTAATGTAATTAAATAATCAAAATAATTTAATTAATTATATTGTAATTAAT
>JAOSBN010000006.1:10551235-10608402 GCA_027563595.1 Erythroxylum suave
ATTTTTTAACTAAAACAAATCATTCGTAATAAACTTATCAATGAATTACATATTTTTAATCATCTTAAGGACCAGGGCATTTTCGTCATTGGCATAATTTTTTCGTTCTGTCCACTACAACCAAACACATTCTGTCCTTGAGACGGAGACAGTTTTTCTGTTCTGTCCACCACAACCAAACAGTTTACTGTCTCCAATTTTTGTTCCGTTCCGTCTCCAAACGTCTCTAAATTTCTGTTCCGTTCCGTCTCCAGAAACCAGAGACAGTAACCATACGGAGGGTTAGCGCTACTCTTGTGCTCGAGGTCTCTCCTTTCTTGCCAAAAAAATAAGAACACATTACTTATCAAGCCTGAGAATTAGTGAAATTTTTCATATTTTATAATTTTGCAATGTTTTAAATATGAGATCAAAAGTTAAACGAATAAGATAAAAAGTTTAAGATATAAGTAATAAATTATCATAAAATTGGTTAAAAACTAAAAATTTGAAAAATGATTAGAGAAGACTTTCTTTTAAGTATCAAAATTTTAAAGTTTAATTAAAAATGAGAATGAAAAATGAAAATTAATTGATTAATTTTAATTTACAAAAATCAATTTTATGAATAGTGACTAATAATTAATAAAATGATCAATTTTTAATAATAAAAATTGTTAAACTAAATCAAAGTTAAAAAGTTAAAAGCATAATAAAAAATTTCGCTTGTTCAAGATTTTTGTTATTAAACCAAATGAACTGATTAATAAAATTCAACTTGTTGAGTTTAGTTGATTAAATTTCGAATTAGTATACAAAATGACTAATTCATGTAAGATAATTTATTTAATAAGTTATGTCAATCTGACGATGTTTTTGTCAATAATCCAATTAAACTTTTAAATGGTTAAATTAGATTAAACTTTAAGTCGAACTTAAATTTTTTATAAAAACGAGCAAGTCCTCATCGAACCTTTTCTCTTTATTATTGATATTTTGACCGTTAGCTTTTAGATGCATAATTGAGCATTGGGAAGAACTTTATTTTTAAATTTTGAATAGGTTAAAAGTTTTGCTTAATATTTTGGAACAAAAATTTTGTTATATTTAACCATTTATTTATTTTGATGAAATTTCAAAGTTATGTTTTGTAAAATATTACTTTTGGATTATAAATATATGTAATTTAAATATTTTATAAGAAAATATTTAAATTTGTTCGCAATTAATAATATTAAAAAAAATCGTGACAAGTAGTTTCTATCTCCTAAAATTTATACAATAATGACAAAATTAATTATTATAGTGGTTAATTTTAATATCTTATTATAACAAGAAATAGTTATCATTATTTTGTTACGTTTATATTGACCATAACCTTTGTAACAAAAAGTTGACTATTAACTAACAATAAACTTCCTCGTTACTAAAATTACAAATAGTTGTGATCATAGTGATAGTTCTGCTTTTGTAATAATATTAAGTAAACACTAACTAATTGAATTTGTATTGACAAAAGTTTTTGTCACAAAAGCTAAAATATCGTGTTACGATAATTTGTTTCGTTAAAGTAAGAAAAAAATATTAGTGATCAAACTATGTTTTGTTACAATAAATAGAAAATATTAGTGATCAATATATATTTTGTCATAATTACAATTCATTCTCGTTAAAATTACTTTGGCGCCAAATTGCATATGCTTTTATTGACAGAACTTAGTGATAAAATAAAATTTGACATTATTAATGAATTAATAGTGACAATTTAATTATGAAAGACGCTGAATTGTCACCATTACTATTGTATTAATGGCAAAATAAATAAGTTATTACAGTTAATCTAAACAATAACGCTAATCAATTGTTTTGTTACCAAAAACCTCATATCTGTAATAAAATAATAGCTAGTTACAAAAAAATTGTCATTAAATGTCTTAACTCTTGTAGTGATTAATCCTGAAAGAGATTTGAAACAAATCTTGAGAACCTAAGAGTAAAAAAGCCACAACCTCAAGCACTTTAATTAGGCTAATTGTAGTTTCTCATATAAATAAAAATATACATATTTACAATTTAGTGCCATAAAATACATTTAGTTGTTAACAATAACTTTTTAGTTTCGCAGGTCTTAAACAAAAGAGAAATGGAATCTGAGTTTGAATTAATATATGGTTCCATTTCTAGAACCATTTAGCCATATCAATAAAAAAAAAAAAAGAGAGTGATGATAGGTGTTGGCTTTTATATCTTTATGAGAATGTGACTGTGTGTGTGAGAAAGAAAGAAATGTTAACTCATATTTAGTACTTGTTTAGATGGGCATATATCAGTAGAGCTTTTGTCAGTAGAGTTTTTCTAAGAAGAGCTTTTCTAAAAAGTCAGTTGACTGTTTGGTTGTCAATTAAAAAACAGCTTGTTTGAAAGAGATTCATACAGTAGACTGTTGACAACATAAAAATAAAAAGTACTTTTATGAATTTTAACTATACTTTATTTTGTAATAAATATTATTTATGCATACAAATAAGTATATGACACAATATGCAAAGCACAATATATATTATGTTTACATTTGATTTGAAATAATTCAACTACTATTAGGTCTTTCATGAATGGAATGGGTTTACATTTACTTTTACTTCCATCTTGCAAGAAATTATTGAAAAAGATGTCTCATTTTCTTGTAGGAAAAAAAAATTAAAATAAATATTAAAACATATAAAAAAGCTAAATAATATTATAATCCCAAAATAAATATTCAAGTTCAGTAAATAGTTAAATACATAATAAATTATGTATTTTATTGTAATACAAGGAGATTTGGAATATATTCCCTCACATCATTCATCTCGTTATTTTGTGGCTCATCTAAATGATTTTCTTCAACGTTTTCATTTTCATTGATTTCTTCATTTGTAGGAAGTAATTCATCATCTTCATCATAGGGAGAAATCTGTTCATCCTTTTCCATATTTAACCTTATAAAATTATGAATGATCATTGAAGGAATTACAATTTTAACTTGTTTTGGAAAAGAAAAACTGGGCATTTGATGTAAAATTTTTCAACTATTTTTTCAAACGCTAAATATTCTTTCGATTATGCATCTTAAAGAAGAACGTGCATGATTGAATATTTCTTTCTTCCCTTTTGGAAGACCAGTATGTCGAAAATCAGGAAGATAATACCTTTCACCTTTGTGTGGTCCTAAATAACCTTGTAAGGATATCCTACATCTATAAAGAAGTACCAAATTATTAAGAATAAATAAAAAGAATGTATAAAGTTATCCATCACAAACCTCCAGGTGGACAAGGGAAATGAAATATATCATTATGCAAAGCCTCCATAAAAATTCAAGCATCTTGTGTTTTGCCTTCCCAACCAGCCCAAGCAAAAGTAAAACAAATCAAAATCACATACAGCCATTACATTTTGCGTAGGAATGCCTTTTCTCCCAATATTTTTTATTTGAAATTCAAGCTTCTTGTGTTGTGCCTTCCCAACCAGCCCAAGCAAAAGTAAAACAAATCAAAATCACATACAGCCATTACATTTTGCATAGGAATGCCTTTTCTCCCAATATTTTTTATTTGATTGGACCTTGAAAATACAATTGGTATATGTGTTCAATCAATTGCTCCAATGCAGTCTTTAAAATAAGGCCAATAGCTCCTATCATCTTTAATTTTGCTTGGAATTTCTCTAAAAGTTGGATCTTTTGATTTTATGAGATTAATCGACATACGTGAAACAACCTCTAATACGATTTCAAACTATCTAGAAATTGTTTCACCAGAATGTTGAAAGCTTTCTTGGACCATTATATTACAAAGTCCATGACCTAAAGTGATCAAAAACATAGCTATAATGTCTTCTATTGTTACTTTTGTGCCTTTCTTTAATCCATATGACTTATTCAACAATTTATATAATTTGATAAAAACATCAATTTCCATTTTAAATTGTTGATGACATCTATCTTTATGGTCATTAAGCATCTCCATTACAAACATCCATCCAGTGTGGGGGGATGTTCTACATGGTTTTTTAATATAACATTTAATATAATGGTCTATGATTAGTGCTACTACGGTTTGAACGATATGCAAAATTTCTTCTTCAATCTCTTCATTATATATTCATGATTATTGTCAGAATCATTATCAGAAGATGACATCTGTATCAAAATATATATATAATAAATAAATAATGAGCTTATTGAATGACAAGGTAATATAGCAATAATTATAACACATTAATAATAACGTACAATTTAATTCCTTACAACAAAATTAACCAAATAGAAATCTAATACAACACCTAATAAGTAGCGAATTATAATACAACACATTACAAGTAGTCTAATATTAGTAACCAAGTACATGCCTAATTCATTACAAAAATCACAATCATTTCATTTTCTTAAGCCATTCGATTTGAAGATCAACATCCTTAAGGGCGACAAACAACTTTCTATTTTCCTTCTTCAAAAATAATTTGGTAGCTAACATAAACAACTCACTTCTCTTTTCTATTTCAATTATACTTCGTAAGATGTCCATCACATCAGAAATGCTACAACAAGGTTCATCTCTTTTAATAGAGGTTACTGAAGTTCTACTCTCTACTAAATCACATATATGGTCCAAATGTTTCCATAACCTTTCTCTTGCCCCTGTTCTAGTATCGTGTTTCTTTCTTTTTTCCCCTTTCCTTTCATAGAAGTTCTTAGAGTTGGAGTTGATGAACCAATCCCTTTATTAATATTTCCGATTTCTTGATTGACAGTAAAGTCTTCAAAAAAGTTATCATCAAGAACGGTATCAACTAGGCTTTCTCTAGACGGCTCATAAGAATCATTTGGTACAAAACCTGAAAGGTGCCCAAGCTCCTTCCCCTATAGCTGCAACATCTTTAAATAAAATATTCAGCTGTTCAATATACTTCAAGCCTTTAGTTTGAAATTTGGCAACCTCGGGATTTTCCTACAATAATACTGTTTAAGTTATCAAACTATCAAGTAACATTAGAACATTATAAATCTAAAGCTTAAATGTTTACCTTTAATTTCTTTTCCTACCATTCGTTACTTACATCAATAGTTTGATTAGTAGGATCCCATCCTAGTCCAATTTCCTTACTAAATTTGTCCAAAGCTGCCAATCCTTTTTTAATTCATCCCATTTATTCTTAAATTGTCTGTATTCATAATTCTTCTTAGTTTCATGAGCAAACTTTGAAACTATATTTTTCCATCTAATCTTGTTAAAGTGAGTTGATTTCCAGCTAATGTCTCTTCTATAAAAATTTTGATTACAATTTCAAGAGTTCTATCATTCCACTCCACTTTAACCCTTTTTTTCAATTTATCCCCACCTTAAATATCTTGACTTCGACTTGACATTTTCTATCAACAACAAAATCCCCACTTCATATAACAATAAATTAAGCAAGTATAAGAATATATAAAAGCATAAACATAGAAGATCAAGCATGTCAAAGAAGGTCAATGATGTAGTTGAGAAATCATCAAAAAAAGGGTCAATGAAAGAGACAAAACACATAAGTTTTAAAAGGACAGTCATATCCAGTTTGATTAGCTAAAGGTAATTATAAGAAAAAGGAATGAAACAAAGGACGAGTAAAAAAAGGGGCGTCTAACAGAAGCAGAAATCCTTTGACATATGACAATTTTGAGGACTTTCATTTGTCTTGTAGGACTAGTACAAGAAATCTCAAAGATTCAGAGCAAGAATTTGAAAACTTGTTTTGACCATTACTCTGTTTTCTAACATTTGAACATGTACCAGAAAATAATGGATGTGGGGGAGCTTGACCTTATAAATCAAGTTAAACAGAAAAAAGAAGAAATAAGAAAAAAGGGAACCACAAGATGAAAAATTGAAAGGCATCACCTCTGGTTTTTATCATTTTTTACATTTCAGCACATGGAAAGTAGCAAACTTTGGCCATTTTTAAAACCGACTGACTTGGTGGGTGTGAATTGGAAATATAATCAAACGATTGGCATTCAACAAGTCTTTTATTACAGAGAGTTGAAGGTGACCTCAACAAGCGTATAGGAGCTTCGAGCTCTAAACTTAAGCAACGGATGCGTGGTGATTGCATTCCAAGAAGGAAATGATGAACTGCAAACATCATGTGATAAGGAGTATGAGCATGCATCTATAGAATTGGATTATAGGACAACTAGAAAAGTGAAATCTGTAGTAGGTAAAAAGAATAGTCGGAGACAACAATCTCATTCCTCAAAATACAATCATACATTAGCGAATAAACGATTGACCTAGGAGGTCATGGCAATTATAAGATTGACCTATAAAATAAATCTCACTGAGACCTAAATTCACATTACTCAGAGTGCAATACAAAATCTTCTACACCTTACGTAGTTCACATAAGGAAAAAAATGAAACAAAAAAATCAAGAAATGAAAGTAGCTAACATCAGGAAAAAAAATGAAACTAACAGATTGAGAAATGACAAAAAAGCAAAATAAAGCAAGTACCTGAAATGAACAGAGTGAAGATGGGTTAGATGTGTCCCTTGAGAAATCGGTGGTAACTTTTTCCCTTATGAAGATCTTTTTGTAAAACAACTACGGAAGATCTACGATAAACATTAAACGTTAGAAATGTAAGTGACTGAAAAAAGGCTACCTGAAAAAGCTAAAATGAGGGGCTTTTCTAAAAAGCTCCAAAACTGAGCTTCTTAAACAGTTGTATTTTAGCTTCTAAAAAAGTAATTTCTATTTAAAAAGTGCTTTTGGATTCTACGGCCAAGCACTCATTTTTCTTAAAAACAGCTTTTGTGGTGGAAAAAAGTGTTTTTCCACCCTCCAAAAGCTAAACCAACCAGGTGCTTAGTTCATTGATAAAACCTTACAGATTAGAAGCATATTTGCTTGAAAGCTAAAGGCACAAATATAAAGACAAGCTTCCCATTCCATACTTTCCCTTCAGTGTATTCTTTAAATTAGTTAAACAACTTCATTTCAACTCTTAGACTCAAACAACATCCCACTTGAAGCATAAAATATACAAGCATAGAATAATATTAACATAAACTTATTGAAACAAAAAGCTTAAGAATATAGATTGCCATGAGCGACAACCAGCTTCGCATCTGCTTCCATAAGGAACCCTACATTATTGTCTTCAACTATGGACTCCGAATCTAGGAGAGGGGTTTGTAGAATAAACAATTAAGTAACATTGATCTTTCCTGAACCAACAGTTTACTTCCAAACTTAAGCATTTAACACTTTGTGAATTAAGTTTACCATATCTGTTACTTTTCAATTCAATATTAATGAATTTATTACTTTTTATTTGCTGCAAATAAGGATGACAATGAGTCAGGCCAGATCTAGCCAGGGTAAACTGAGCCCAAAAGGCCTGTTAGAATTTTATTTAAAAAAACGAAATGACGTTAACAAAATACCTAACCTAGAATTAACCTAAACCCTTTTGACATCCCTAATTACAAGGTCATAAGTAAACAAAATACTACATTAATGAAACTTCTTTTTTATTTATTTTTAAATAAGCTATATTATAAATAACCATCACTCTTAATAAAAGGGATATAATGAGTTTAGGTCATTTTATCACTTTTACTTAGTTAGAGATTGGAATACTTTTACCGAATTTGATGTTTTCAACTTGTCAAAACAAAATAAAAAGCAATGTGATATTCATTATTCACTTCTAAGAAAAGTATTGAAAAATGCCCCCTAGGTAGTGGTCGAGTTGGTGGAGTAGTAAGGCATGGGGCCAAAAGGTCTTGTGTTCAAATCCCCCTACCTATACTCTCTTGATTGAGCCTGTCTTACAGGGCTTGCTTAATGCGGAGTACTCAGTTGGTGTAATTTGTAGGCTATTGTGTCAATGAAGAGGTTTATCCAGTATGCATCCATAGGATAACGACTTTGGGTTCTTCCGTTTTTAAAAAAAAAGTAGTGAATATATGTAAACTTTGAAACATTACATCACCATATAGTTTTTTTTTTAACAATACATCACCTTATTATGTAGTTTTTGAAAGTTTAAAGTAAAATTATTGAATTTGTCAAATTTGATTCGTTATATAATAATAAATGCAATGTGATACACCTTTTATTTATTTTTAGTTAAACCACTAAAAAATTTAATGTTAGTTACTTTTTAAATAAATTTAGACAATCAAATTACTTAAAAAGGACATTGTTGAATTTTTCATATAACATGTAAACATAATACCAATTAGACGTTTACAACATTATTGATTTTTTTATTTGTTGTAGTTAATGTACATACAATTCTATAAGCTTTTAAACGTATTTTTAAATAAACTAATAAACACGTTTAACATTAATTACCATCTGATATAAATTTCGGAAAATGATATTAAGTGAAGATAACGTCATTACCTTTTTTTGCAACAAGTACAACATAATACAACCATAGAGTTTTTAAAATAAGATTTGGTAGATTAAAAGGCCTTCATAATTCTAGTTGTGACACAAAAATAAGTAATTAAACTTCACTTTGCAATCATCACGAGGGACTGAAGTGAACGACTAAAATTACCCTTATTAATGGTTCTGAACATAAAATTCACCTACCGCATTGAAATACATGTCATGCCAGAAAATGACGAAATGCAACCAAACCACTATATATGGCCTTAAAGCAACTGGTACGTTACTTTTTTGGGCATGAAAATAATACGAAAATAGAGTTGAGAACTATAGATCAAGGGAACGAACACCGCTTCATATTGGCCAAAAAATAGAATGGTATTTGTTATTTGAGTATTGGCCAGAGACACCGGTTAGTACCGCTAGTTTTCACTAGGTACCGACCAATATCCAAAATATTGGCCACATATTGGCCGATACCATAAATTTGGAAAATAGTAAGGACTTATTTGCAATTTTTGAAAATTTAAACCTAAAAAATCCTCCCACCTCTCTACTGCGTCCCTCACTCACCCTCCCGAAGCTTCCTTCTTCTCATTCTCTCTCTCTCTCACACACACATCGACTCTTAGTTTTACTCACCAGTCACCACTATCATTCTCTCTCTCTCATTCACCTCTTCATCTCTGACGGTACTGCTCCATCTCTAGCGATACTACTCCTTCCCTCATCCTTCTCGATCCATGTCAGCATCAAAGATCCTCGGCTCCTCCATGCGAAGTCCCAAAGATGCCACGGTCTTCAACCCTCCTCCAGGATACGACACCACGTCGTCACCACCATTGAATGTTTGAAGGAGGAGAGAAGGCTACAGCTCACCCAGATCTACACCCAAAGCTGTGATCTATCACCTAACCTGAAGACTTAACCCAAAACCCGAAGCTTGTGAATTGGTTTTTTAGTGTGTTTTTTTAGTTTTCAATTTTTTCCTGCTTAATTGTATTTTTTATTATGAATCAGTTGGAACTTGGATGTTGAAAGTTGGAATCAAATTTTGTGATTAGATTAGATCTTGGATTTGTGAATCGGTTGGAACTTGGATTTGTGATTTGAGATTTGCATGTATCTGGGTTAGATATTAGAGTTGATTCAGTTGAATGATTCACGATTTTGATATTTGAATATTGGAGTTGAATGATTGATGGTGTTATTTTGGTTTTGTGACTTGCGTGGGTTGGATTGGATTGCATATTGGAGTTGAATGATTGTTTGGTTGATTTGTGGTTCGGTTTTGAAGATTGGTTTAAGTTTATCCGATTAAGCAAAATTTATGATAAGTTTTTTTATGAATGAAATGCACGACCTGGCGTGAATTTTGATGATGTTGATGAATCAAATTGATTCAATTGAAAGTTTGTAAGCTGAAAGTTGAAACAACTTAAATTAAAATTTTAAACCGAGAATATTAAAGTTGCAAACTTGCAAAGACTTAAATAATTAATTGACACATTCTTAAAATTCATGAAATGGTATTTCATATTTGTTTATTGGCTTTAGGTAAATAATTAATTGAGCATAAAATTATGCAATTGTAAATTAATAATAATTTAGTTATAGTTAATGATAGTATTTTGGTATTAGCTTTGAGTTAATGATAGTATTTCGGTATTAGCTTTGGGTAAATAATTAATTGAGTATAAAATATGTTGAATTATTTGGTAAAATATTTATGTGGGCTATCATAAATATTTATAATAGATAATGTGTGAAAGTAGTAATGTAATAAATGTGTCTAAAAAGAACTTATTTGCAAATTGTGAACATGTTGTAGGCTCCAATTAGTTATACTTAGACTTATTAATATCAATTAAAAATCGTAAAAGCAACATATATATTTAAGAACCAAATATAGAATGGTGTATATAATATTATGGTTTGTTAGAGACAAAAACATGATTCAAAACTTTAAATAAGAAAAAAAATTTCCAAAGAAGTTATATCCTTCAACTTTATCCTCATGTTATAAATATATCCTTCAATTTGATCATCATATTATGAAAAGATGTATATGAACAATTGTATAAGATATGTCATTCATTATTTGGCGATTATGTAAATCATATCATATCCTTCAACTTGATCCTCATGTTTGAAACTTTGATTTGAAATTATTGGAAATGGAAAGTGTTTATGTATGTTTTGTTTTGTTGGAAATGGAAATTGATTATGTATATTTTATGATTGTTAGAAATGAAAATTGTTTATGTATGTTTTGTGTAATTATATATGTTGAATAATTAAATTGTTAGTTTTTGACTTATAGTGAATTATGTTCCTTGAAATTGAATTGTATATAATGTAATTATACAAAATGAGTTATATTATATAAAATAGATATGCATATTGTCTAATGAAATTACGTGTTATTTATTTTGATATATGCATTCATTTACTTCTACAGATAAATGGAAGAAAGTTTAAGTACTCCTGATCAACCCACTTTTGAAAGATACAATGAACCAGCTTGGGCTCATGCTGCATTGGTTCCCGGTATGCGGAACCATACTATTTGCTTGTTTTGTAACAAGCATTTGAAAGATAGAGGAATCACCCGATTAAAGAAACATTTAGCTGAGGTTAAATGAGATGTGAAACCCTATAAAAAAGTATGTCATGATGTGAAGTGACAAATAAAAACATTGCTTAATGAATATCAGTAAGAGAGAGATAGAAGGGAAAGGTTGAATTTTGAAATTGGCAGTGGAATTTCATTTTTTAATTTTCGTGGTGATTGTGGAAATGTTGAAGGTGGTAGTGGTGGTGGTGGTAATGGTACTGGTACTAGTACTGTTTCATCTCAGGCCCAAGAAGAAGTACCTGAACCTGATGTGAGGAAGAGAAGAAGGCATATGACTAGTTTGTTTGCACCACGAACAACTCTTGGAGCCCAAGCTTCAATTTATAGTGTAATGTAATCAAGAGATGCAACTCACAATGTCGATATGGCAGTAGCTGGATGGTGGTATGATATAGGTTCGTCATTTAATGCTTCTCAATCTTATTATTAACAACCTATGATGGATGCAATAGCTTTTTATGGTTCGAGATACAAAGATCCTTCGATTGATGACTTAAGAGGTAAACTTTTGAGTTGTTCTATTTATGAAATTAGAAGTTATTTAGCAGAAAAAAGAGTGAATTGGGCTGCTTATGGATGTTCAATCATGTGTGATGATTGGACAAATAGCAAACAAAGGCTTATTATTAATTTTTTAGTTTATTTTATAAATGGCTCTATATTTTTTTAAATCTATTGATGCATCTGACCTTATTAGGAATATTGAGACTTTGTGTGCAATATTTAATGAAGTTGTAAATGAAGTAAGGCTAGAAAATATTGTTCAGTTTATTACTAACAATGATTCCGCTTATAAAGTGACAGAAAAAAGCTAGAGAATAAGTATATATTTCTTTTGGACTCCTTGTGTTGCACATTGCATTGACTTAATGCTATAGCGAAAAGCTTGAAAGGTGACAAAGTTCATCTATAATCATGCATAGGCATTGAATTTAATGATGAAGGAATTTACCAATGGTAATAATTTGTGTAGTCCTGTTGTGACGAGATTTGCAACAAATTTCTTATCACTTCAGTCTTGTGTTCTGATGAAGAAAGAGTTAAGACAAATATTTACATGTGATAAATGGATTGCATCTTAGCATGATGAGTCTAACGCTGGAGTAGAGGTTTGTAAAATTATACTAGTAGATAGAGAAATTTGGTCTCAATTCCAATTTGTTATATGAGTTTTTGAGCCTTTGGTGAGGGTACTTCGCTTGACTAATAGTGAAAAAAAGTCAACAATGGGTTATTTTTTTGATGCCATGGAGAGAGCGATGAAAGTAATCAAAGCTAATATGAAACATAGGTTTTCTTTATACACATCATATCTTTCAATCATTAATGAGAGAAGGGAAAGACAACTTTCTTCTCTGTTGTTTGCGGCTGGGGCATTTTTGAATCATAGTGTCTATTCTACACTGGATCTTACTAAGCAAGCTGAAGTTAATAGATGAATACTTTTAACTATTACAAAAATTGTTAGCATTGGCATGATGCAAGATCTTTTAAGCTCACAAATGGAGTTTTATAAGTTGTCTTATGGGGATTTTGGAATGTCAATTACTCTTCGACAAAGAGAAAAACTTTTCTATAGGCATTAGTTGTTTCTTTTGTTATTTGTTGAAATTAATTGACATTATTTTGTTTATAAAGCTGCTTTTGTTATCTTACAACTTACAATTTCTTGGTGGGATCAATTCAAAAATGGTATTTTATAATTGAAAAGATTTGCAATTCAGATTTGAAATCAATGTATGAGCGCAACAGACTATAAACGAAATTGGAACACATTTGAATTTATCCACTCCGAAAAAGGAACAGATTGCAGCATAAAAAGTTGAATGACTTGGTTTTTGTTTGTTATAATTCAAAGCTTCTAGAAAGGTATATTATTATCATTACTAATTTATTATAATTTTCTAATAATTAAATTTTATTATTTACTAGGAGTCTTAATAGTACAAGTAATTCTACTTATCTAATTTCTATTGATAATGTTGATCTTTTAGCGGATTGGATTTCTGAAGAACTGAATTTGGTATATGTCAATGATTTGGAAGATAATCTTGGATGGGAAAGTATTGACATATTATTTAGTGTATTAAATTTGAATGATAATGAAGATGAAGCTCCTCTCAATGATAAGGATTTTGTATCAAATGATAACTGGGGTCAGTGCAGTTATAGCATGTATCTCCCCGTAGATGATTGAATTTCATTTCAGGTTTTTGTTTTTTCTCTTCTTTTAATTTTACTTATATTTGATATTTGTGTTAAATTCTATATATATAACGTAATTGTAAATGTTTTTATTTCAGGTTTAACTTTTACTTGATTATTTCCTCATCATGAACTCTTGATGTAAATTGTAATAGTTTGAGAGTTAATAATATTTATTGCTCTTTTTATTGGATATTTTGATGTAATTATTGTTTATTAAAATGATAAAATTGTATTATTGTAATGTTTTAAATACTTTGTATTATTCTTAATTTTATACTTGTATAATGATAATTGTCTTTTTCCATATTAATTGTGGTTATTATTTATATGTGGAATATTTAAAAATTATTGTTGTTTCATATTAATTATTATTATTATGATTTTGGAGATAGAGTTGATATAAAATTTTAAAATATATAGTATGATGTACAATATGTTAACAAACTATTTTGTAAATTTTAAAAAATTTCTAGAATTGTTTCATAAATTTAAAAAATTACTTGAAACCGTACTTGATATTAAGCTATACCGATATAATATCATATCAAAAATTTATTTAGTATCAAGTTTGGTAATAATCACAACTTTGTTACGAAGTGTACTTCGACGAGAGTTGTTTGAGGCAACTTCAAAGATTTGTGGGGGAAACACCGAGTCCGAAACGTAGAGTGTAACGCTCGCCGACCAAAAGCTGCATGCCCAGGTGGAATAACCAATTTGCCACGTGATTAAAGTCCATCTGAAAATGGAGTTTCTAAACGAGATCGTGGAATTGGTGTGCGACGACAGTTACCCTTTTGCCCCCATTTGTTGTGAGGCGGCCCTCGACGATTTCGTTTATGTAAGGCTTTTTCTCTTTTTAATTAAGTTTGATAACTCTAGGAGCCAATTTTAGAGTGAGCCAACTTTGGAGTTCTAGTCCAATGAACACTACATATCGATTGGAAGTGCTGCAAAATTGATATTTCAATTGTTGACAACAATATTTTCCTTTAACAATTTAAAATTTTGTTCATATCCTCTCCTTTTATACAATGTTGAATGACGTATCTTTTGGACGAAATGCACAAGGAATAGATGTGGTATGCTTGTTATTGTAATTTTTATGTCTACTCCTTACTTGTTTCATATATTCATTTAATTTGAAAATTAGCACATATATATTATGACGGCTGTTAAGCATCAATCAATAGAATTAACCAATTGTATGTAATCAGTGTATATCGATAATATAATCACACAAACTTACAATATAAAAAACAAAACTACTCTTTCTAATTAATTACGAAACCATAAAAGGTTTCAAGAAGTTTTAACACTAAATTCGAGGACGATCGGGCTTTTGCAAAAGAAAAAGGATACTTCACAAGAATTTGGCATAATCAACCCCATACTCTCTTTTTCTAAGGAAAAGGCTGTTTGCGAGGAACGTTGTGTATATTCAAACTGTTATTCACTAGTCACATTCCATAAAAGTAGAATATCTTGCAACTTACAATTAATTCATCAAACCGTGATAGAAAAATCTTGATAACCTAAGGTAGATATATGTAGGTGATAGTTTCAGCAAACATTATTTTCTTACATACAAAAGATATATATTTACCTACTTTAGCTTTTTCTCATGGTAGCTTTAGTTTATATAACTAAAAAAAAACTACCTTTTCTACGAGTTTCCTATAATTATTGATATGAAATAAAAAGTCAACATACTAACTCTTTGCAAAAGTCTGGGAATAGTCATCGAAGTACATTAACTTTACCCTTGCTTTTTTATAGAGAGGATATTTTGTGATTTAAACTTGTAATCTTCTAATAACAAAGGAGCAATTTTTTTACCGGTATGAAGACAAAACTTTTTCTAATTGGTTTCATATGATAAAAGTAACAAATATTTGTCTACATAGAGATTATTACAATAAAAATTATATTTGCAAATAAATCAAAATTATGTTTAAACTTCACGTACATATTTCGCACTTGTTATTTTCCTTTAATGATGTGATTATTAAAACCTTTAAGATTTGTAGCATTAGAAGAACATACTTAATGATTTTGTTGTTAATAAAGTTCCTGGTTTAAGTGACTTAAAAGTTTGAATATAGTAATTTGTTTATATACATCAACAATATAACTTTCTTGTAGTCCCAATTCAAGGAACAACATCACTATGAGAGATAGAGAGTGAGAGAGACACAAGATTTAACACAAGATAAACCCTTGTACATAATATTAGATGCATACATGCCTTAAAGCTAGATACAAGCATAAGACAAACTTCCCCTTCCCTACTTCCTCTTTCATTCCAACTCTCAGACACCGATACCATGACACATGAAGCATAACATACATATATAGAAAGAAAATAACATAAACACCACGTTATTGAAATGGAAGGGTTAAAAGCATTTGCAACGGCCAACATCTAGTTAGCATCCGCTTCCTTAAGGACCCTAAATCGTTGTCTTCTTTTCAGGCTCCGGACCCAGGAGAAGGCTTCCAGTCACTTTATAGAACAAATAATCCCGTAAAATAAGTTAGAAGTGGTTAAATATATTAATGATTGTTTAATCAACATTTTTTATACAGACTTGGGGATCTGACGTTCTGCGGAGTCCAGTTCACGTCTAATTTCCTCCAGACGCATCTGAACGTGCTGAAGAACATTTCGCAGCTACATGTTAACCATTCAAGTAAAGGACGACTGAGTGAAGAATGAAATATCGATTCAATTTGTCGATATCATTCATGCTCACCTCATACCTATCGTTGCAATGACATTTTTGAGGGCCCGGTTCACAAAGAGAAGAAGCTTATTGTTAGAAGCGCTAAATCCTATGAAATAGACATTACTAAGAGACATCGATCTGACAAGGAAAAGATAAGAGAAGTAACCAGTCAATTACGAACTGCAGTTCGCCTCCGCGAAAACTGTCGATTATCCTGTTAGCTTCCTGTTTTTAAGACATACAGCACCAAAAACACCAGTCATCACCACAAGAGAGACTTATCAAATCCTCCATGAGACAGTAAAAGAAAGCGGTCTGTCAAGTCAAACATCACCTCCATATAGATTCCCTCGTTCTGATTGCTGCACGTATCAAAGATAATGCGTACGTCTTAGGAGTGTAAAACATTTTGGCTTTCCCAAGTTCAAAACAAACAAGTCACAAATGTTCAGGAAAACTTACAGGGTCGCATGAGGGAACACAATATTGCCGTTGCTGAACATCAAAAGAACACAAGACGGAAACGGATTAAATAAAGACGAACACTCAGCTCGATCACGAAAACAGTTTCTTAGACAACCATGAAAGCTGTAAAATTATATTAGAAATGCATTTAGGATGGGCAGTACCGGTTTGTAGCAGGTAAGGCGAGCACAATAGGGCGGTTGGTTGGGACTGGCGTTGGGACCGGGATTCGGTCGACCGAAGTGAACGAACCGGCATTATTGATGGGTTCACTTCGGACTTCTTCTCGCTGCTGGCCATTTTTGTCCGGCGTGCTTCTCATCCGTTGAATTGTGGACTTGATCTGGGCCATTGGAGAAACGAGCAGCAAAATATTTAGCAAGAAAAACAGTAGAGAAGGAAGGAAGAGCTTGAAGATGGGGTTTCCCCTTTCATGTGAAAACGCTACTGAAAGTGGGATGCATTTATTGGCAAGAGATAAGCAAGTTCTGGGCAGCGGGGGCTAGAAAGAACAGGTATCACAATTGTACCCTTCATTACGTGTGAAACTTTGGAAGATTGTCTGCTCTGATTGAGAGGTATGTGAGAGATTGGCATTTGGACATTTTTAAAATTGTTAAAATTCAGGCATTAGTTTTTCGGTTTCACCATGCCTTCAGGGGCACTTGAGAGGAAATGGATTGACAAACTGGTGCTGTAAAATTAAGGATAATCTTCTAAATTTACACAATCCTCGTGCCTATTTCATGTGCATTTCAAATTTTTTTGCCAAATAATATATACTTGAAAGGAACATATGGTGACCATTTTGTACACAAGATCGCGTAAAACAGGAGTGTAAATTTTTGTGTGGAGATAAATACACTTCTTTTGGTATGTATTTAAGTTTTTTTTGGTTCTGTTAGACATTATGTGTTCAAGAGCAACGGTTCTGCTAAAAATGTTAAATCAGTGTTCATTTATGGATTCATAAGCTTGAAATGTTTCTCGTAACTAATTAATATTGAACAGCAAATTAAATAATATTTTGTATTTATGAAGCTATCAAACGATGCGCGCGAGCAACAATTAAAAGATTTTTACTTTGATACATTAATTGTATCGTATGATTTATGATTAATAAACTATTATATGATATATACAAAATTAAGTACTTTTAAGTGTGGTTGTTAATTTAGTATTTTTTATTAAACTATCAACTATGCAAATTAAATACTTGTTAAGATTGTTAATTTTGAATGTGTTATAACTAATATTATATTGTTATTCAATTGATATTTTAGTTTAATTAAATTGATAATTAAATTATTCAATTGATATTTTATCTTTATTAAACTACCAACATGCAACAATGGTTACTTTTCAATATTCTTATTGGTGAATATAAAGTAGTTAATAATATATTTTTATTAAATTATTAATGGACATATAATTACAATTAAGTACTTTTCATATCTTTATATTTTTTATGTTTTTAAATTAGTCATTCATCCGTATTGAACTATTTAATTTCATGATCAACCGTTAATCGTGATATATATAAATAAGTGGTTTTAATATTTTTATTGGATTAGGATCACTAATAATTTTTGTTGTTAGGATATACAATTATAGATTGCTTTTTGAATAGTTATTATTTTTCTTTCTTCCGGAACTCTTTTTATTTAAAAAATAAACAAAATTGGAAATCCAGGAGGGAATTCGGATAAAAACATTATTAGGCCTTGCGAAACTTCATTTGGTCTTGGAGACTATAGACTATGATATAAACATAATTCACCAAGGAGATT
This sequence comes from Erythroxylum suave, assembly GCA_027563595.1. Taxonomy (NCBI): domain Eukaryota; kingdom Viridiplantae; phylum Streptophyta; class Magnoliopsida; order Malpighiales; family Erythroxylaceae; genus Erythroxylum; species Erythroxylum suave. The sequence goes on from JAOSBN010000006.1 coordinate 10,569,470, forward strand.
CATATTTTGGCATAAACATTATAATATTTTCTACAAACATTGCTTCTGTGATTTCATTTTCCAAATAGCCGCTAAGCAAAATGGTGCTTAATATGGTAATCAAATGGCCTATTGATTTCAGTGCAATGTAGTTATTTAGTCAAAATCACATTGACAGAGAAATATCATCAAAGTAAGAGCTCCGTCAATGAAAAAAGCCGTTTCTGGTTGTGTTCGAAACGGTTGCTGACGCCATACTTCATAGCAACAAGAGCCGACCGACTGTTCTTGGAAGCTCACAAACAAAACGTACACGTGTAGGAAAATATTAACTATTTTAAATAAGTCCTAAATAGAACAATCGTACGTTGGACATATGACAGCCATGCAGTGCTATGGGTTGCCAAACTGGTTCTAATAGTGGGGCCCTTGGGAAGTTTTTACGCGAAGAGGCTTTCGCTTTACCGTTAGAAGTACAAACCCCCCCTCTCACATGGACTTCGCCCTTTTTATGATATTCGAGCACCAAATCTACTTGGATCTCATTCATATTACTTCACCTCGCATTTATCTCAAACAAACAAATATTTTCAAATAACTCAACTAGTCTATTAATAAGATTTAAAATACAATGAAAATGTATTGTTTTCACAGTAACAGTTAGAATCTAATTTCAGTATTATTGCGTCTAAAAATTGCAAAGCAATTTATAGCTAGGTAACTGGATCTCACATTATGTAGTACACAACTCATTCCCTGATGCTTTAAAAGGTTCAATGTTAAACTTATTAACTTCTTTCAGGTAATTTATCAATATAAAGGAAATGAGTAACAATCACACAATGTTTGTTTTTTAATAAAAATGAAAAATCAGAGGAATAGAAATACCAGTTACCTCTGCAAGGTAATTAGCGTTTTTGTTGTATGTATAGAATTGAAATAAGAAATTTTTTCTTCATCAACTTGTGAATTTCTTTTCTGATAACGCAATTATAACGATGAAGATTTAGACCTTTTTGATATATGCAACAGGAAATTAAGGCAGAGAATCCTATAACTTATTGAATATATCTGAACTCCCAACCGACTACGACAGTCTACATGAGGCAGGATTGGAATTAAAAGCCAAAGAATAACAGGAAAGTCATACAAAAGAAATTAAGAAGAGATGTACATCATCAAAATTCCGTAAGTTGAGACTCCGGATCCTTTCCCTGTTAAAAAGTTGAAACAGAAAACAAATCAACGACAGAGACAAACAAGTAATAGAAATTGGGATGGGAAAGTTATAAGTATTATCAAAAGCATTCACCTCTCTAGTTGAAGGAGAACATCCTAAGATGAGGATCGACAGCCAGGCCCGCACCTTCATACAATGAGTCGTACATTGCGTTTGGAATAATTCTGTTAAAATATATATCAACTATTTATTTGATTTGTGCTTCGATTTGAAACTGAATCCCTAAGTTGAGTGTCACAGAGCAGTACCGATGCTGATTATCAGCTTGACTCGATGTGACCCGTCCAATAGCTGCAGAACTAGAGTCGCCGTTTTCTTCCATTGCTTGAGTTGGTGCTTCCCTCTACAGAACATGAAAAGAATCTTAAGATTGGGTTTTGTGTGCTATAATTTTAAAAAGTAGGTCTACCATGTACTCTATTCTTTCATTTGTATAAAACAATATGTTTACCAGATGACAAGTACTTGATGAAACCTTGGGATTAGGCACCCGTGATGCTATATATTACCATTACGTCTTTTTTGCAGTTCCTTTTCGAAACCAATTTGAAACAAGGATTTGTGTTACGCCAACTACATTTGGTTGACACTTTACTTAATGAGACTAAGGCATGCCAATTGCCCAGCGAGACTGATAAAAGATAACAAATACCTCTCTAGGTATTCTCTGGGCTGTGTTCCGTGTTGGTCCTTCAAAGTTTATCAGGAGAGAACTTCCCTGTTACAAAACCAAACAAGTTAAAGCTAAAATTGGCGTAATTATGATATAAGTAAGCAGCAAGCAGGAGTTTTACTTGTTGAGGGTGAGCTGCGTTCGCAATCGCAAGCAGACTCTCGAGTTGAGCGGTCAGGGCATTTCTTCTCATTGTTGGCGGCGACACACTGACCTGTGCTTCTTGTTGATCTATCCGATTATTCCTTCCCCTTCCCCTTCCCCTTCCCCTTCCCCTTCCAGTTCCGCTACCGCTTCCTCTTCCTCGCCCCCTTCCAGTTCCGCTACCGCTTCCTCTTCCTCGCCCCCTTCCAGTTCCACTTCCCCTTCCTCTTCCCCTTCCCCTGTTAAACCAAATTCGCTTATTCAGACATCGACCAAGCTATTCCTAATGTATATATAGGCTCTTGTCACTATCTCCAAACTCTAAATCTTGAATACGTAAAAAATAGTGCTTGATGGAATATAATTTAACCATAAAGTGAAATGTAAATCGATAAATGAGTTAATTCAGGAGTACGGAATACTGATTGATACCACTAAAAAGGTGTAATATTTTTATATACTATAAAAACTAAAGTAATAATTTTTAGTTTTTAATTGTGTTGAATAATCCTATAATAGGTTAAGTTTGGAGTAATTGTTTTAATTAAAAATTAAAACTAAAAGCTTCATTTACAATAAAGCTTAATTAGGCACGTAATTAATTAGACCTTGAAATAAAATTTGACGACTAATTTAAAATTATTCAAAAATATAAAAACAACTTATATATAGTTTGCGATTGTGTGCACGTAAACTGAAATGTTACATTACCTGGAAGCATCAGTAGAGTTGGTCTGCTGGAGAGTGGTTACTTCGTGCTGTGGATTGGTCACAGCAGTCTGGATAGCGTGCCCTTGAGCTGATGATTGTTGACCCCTGAATATTCAGGAATTATTAGGAAATACTAAACACGATCGTAGGTTAAATTAAGACCTTTCTTTTCTCTAACCATACAATCACCAATTATAAAATGGGAATTCAGAGCTTCATCTTCCGCTGCTTTATGGTGCTATTGGCGAAACGAATGTGGATAATTATGAAACAAAAATACCGAACCATAATGACGATAAGCTTCTAAGTTAAACAGGAAATAAAACCTTACGTGTATGCATTCATCACTGGAGATCCGAGTTGAATTGAGCTTATCTGCTGTGGAGTGACAGTATTGGCTGTGGGATTCAGTAATTGTTCCCACTGTCCATACAAATTCTGAGTTCTTGGAACTTGATTGAGCTGTTGCTGTTGATTGTTTGATACTTGCCAAGATCTATACGCAAAAATTAATTAAGGCACCCGGATTTTGTTTGTCTACACTTTCATGCTCTGTTATTTTTTCAACGTCGGAGCATATTAACAATGTCTAGCAAACTATTTCACAATAAAAGATGGACGCCGTTAAAATACCTAGAAGTGGACAAGGAAGGATTGTAAGACTGGAAATCCAATATGCCACTTGTCACTGGAATCTCTGTTCTCGGCCTAATTTCATAAGCCAAAAAGAAAAAGGTCATCATAAAAAATATTACGCTTCCTAATTTATTGGACTGCATACCTTGGAAGTAAAGGAATTGTTGTTGTTTGGGGTTGCTGACCATATGTAATGACTGGAAGAGGTGGAGGTCGATAATTTTGGTTTATGAACTGCCGGGTCCTATGTATAATCAGAACAACTTGGGTCATAACCACATCATCATCTTATAATTATTAATATTCAAGAATATTAGATATCTGTTTGGACTGGGTTGGGGCTAACAAAAAATACCACGTCTGAGTCGTCGGTGCAATCGAGAAGCGTCGCTGCGGACTATAAGCACTCGTCTGTCGTGGGACTTGATTATAAGTTGGCAATCTATCCATGAACGTCTGGTGCCTAATTAATTACAAATAATTTGGATGTTTACTGTCGCTGTTAGAACTTGTAGAGACTTGTGAAATTCATTATTAATAATTGACACATATAAAAACTTTTGTAAACTATATTTTAATTTTTAACTTAGCAAACCAACTACGAAGAGAATAAAATGTGATGTGATATTAATTTTCGACATATCTAACATCCTATACTAATTATGAAATATATAATTGCTTCATCTCGATTTACCTCAAGGGAACTGAAGGTCCTCCAGGTCGCAGCAGGGAGTTGGATTGTAGTCTGTTAGCTGGCACAAGTTGGTGTTGCTGGGTCCTAAATCAAAGTTACAAAATTTTGAAATTACCACTCGCCTGCGGCTGTCATCAATACTACTTACCATAATTATGTTTTTACGTTTTTGGTTTTTCGTTTCCAAACGGATGAGTATTACGCGATAAAGGTAACAATATAGGGAAAACGGTACCATGCTGAAGGCAAAGGCAATCTGCTAAAAGCAGAAGTGCTGCCACACATGAGAGGGACCCGATTGCCTGGCTGTTGGGTCATCCTAGATGAGGATGATCTTCCATTTAGAACTCCCGTTGACCCTACCTGCTGATACTAATCATGTTTAACTCGGTCAAAAATAAAGATACTGTGGAAGGAACTTAATCAATAAAGTCTAAATCAGTTTCAGTTAATTGCCTATTATTCTAGTCGTTATTAAAGATAACTGATTTGTACTTGCCTTTATCTTCTCATGCACATCAAATGTATTTCAGTGCTTTCTTTTAAAGCCTTTTATTAGCAAGCACCTAGACATGGAACTTGCAGGAGAATAAGATACGAGATATTTACTTACAGAGGGTTGAAGAAATGAAGTTGTGTAGAAAGGTGCCTGCTGAGTATTATTAGTCCTCGTCAAACTGCTAGTCATTGTCATATTCTGGCCGAGTTGATTTCCAAAAGGATTGGGACTTACAGTGACCGGAGTACTCCACTGAGGCCTAAAGTAACAATATGAAAAATCAACATGTCAAGAATACGTAATGCAATGAAGGTGGTTGTCGAACAACAAAATATACCAAAAAAGTGACGAAGAGTCTCATACAAGACAAAATCAGTTTGGTGGAATGGAGTTTGTGATTGGGAATTAGGCATTGGAGTTGTATTCATCATCCAGTTTCTTTCATTCTGAAACAACTGAACCGTTGTCTGAGGGTATGCTCGTAATGGCCTTAGTATAGGAGCTCCTAATGAGCTACTTGACATGATTGGTCCCATGTTTGATGGGTTTGCGGATTGAGCAGGGCTTTGTCCAGAGTTTCTATGATGACTGTAGGACTCAGCTCCTCCGAATATTACTGGATCCAATTGCAACTGTGCCTGATGGGTAATACAGAGAAAAGTTGAAATTTTTATCCCAAAATCACAATCTTGTTTGACAAAGACGACAAGATTAATATTAATTCATGTTACACATCCCGTATGTAATCCTTGTTTACCGAAGACGTGTTCGAGATATGAACTTCGTTGCTTAAGTTTCCAAGCAACTCAGTCTGAAATACAAAAATCATTAATAAGGTGCTAGAAAATTTCGACTACAACTTTAGCTCCATGGGTGGTGCCAGTATTCATTTATTCTGACCAGAGGTTATCACAAGCAGGCCATTCAATATTGTTTCCCATCAATTGGAGTCAACTTTGTAAGTTTAGGATTCAAACTTTGCTTTGATTCATTTTGATCTAACCTATGCTTACTCAAATTTATAACATTTAAGAGTTTGAATTGAACAATTTTTAATTTCTGTCTGAATTGTTTTTAGATATAACATAAAGCATTTTCAATTTTAATAGGCTAGACTATACCCACTTGAATTTCATCGAACACCAAGTGTTGAACTTTTTTTTCAAAATTTTACTTTTTTAACGCCTTTAGAATGAATACTTTGTATTTTGATGTTTCTATGTAAAAAACAAATTAAGTCCAGTTCCATACTGTACCAGAGTAATGCTAGTGATACTAACATCAAGCGCTAGAGAAATTCTTTGTAAAAATGTTTTAATTAAAAAACTCATTTTAAGTGAAGATTTGAGCATACAGTACTTAATTGATGTTAGCATTACCGTGAGCAAAAAGAATAATTTGAAACCATCTACTTAATTTTTAGTAAATTAAGGTAGAGCTAAGGAATGGAAGTGATTCTATACCATTGCAGCCGGGACGTGGGGATGGATTGTCCCAGTTATTGAAGATGCACCAACCAAGGGTGCAGCCGTATCCAATGCAGCACTCACAACTAAAGTGTCTGATGTTCTTGCAGTCGTGTCTGGAACGAAGTTCCTCATCATCCACGCTGACTGTTCCGCATCATCATTTCCTGCTTCAGATAGCTCCAGGTTCTCCTGCTTACAATAACCAATATATATATATATATATGACTCACTTATCTTACTTGCATATAGACACACAAATGGACATGCATGCTTACTTTAAAGCTTGGTAGATTTTATCCATTTGTGCTTACCCTAAAGCTTGGTAGATTCTATCGTAAGCTAAGTAAGAATGAGAATAAGCAAGCAAAACTGCAATACCATTGTTGAAAACATTATCTCAGGTAAGTCCACCGGAGAACCAAGAGAGAATAGTGGAGTATTTTGTTGGACCGTTTCCAGATTTTCCATTAGAGGAGTCGAAGAACCCTGAGCCGGTTCCGTCAGGCTTTGATTTACTGCATGCGGATTGCTTCCACATGACGATGATCCCAGCACTCCAATCTCCTGCTGCGGTTGTTCAGTAGTCTACAGGAAAAATATGAGGATAGGATATATTATGGTTTCTTTGCCAGATCGTCTCCTACAGCCTAGTAAGGCTATATGCACGCCGTCTAAAAAGAAAACAAGGCAAACACAACTGCTATGCTTTTCCAGAACTGCTATATAAGCACCCACGACATAATAATTATCGCATCATATCTAGAACCGTAGAACGAAAACTGCCAAAAGATGACGTACAGATTTTTACAATAGAACATTGTCACGTACACTTAAATTTGCAGCTATTTCATAAGATGGAAAGATTTCGGTGAAAGAATCTTCTCCATCATCCATCATTATGCTGAAGTCAACGTCAAAGTCAAATTGGAATTCTTCTAGGTTTGAAGACGAATTAGGATCCATCGAAGTCTGTGCACATTAAAGAACAAAAGATACGGAGATTTACTTTCAAATCTAAAAAAAATAAGTTAAGGCGTCTGAAAACACTAAAGATTAGCATAAAAATGTAGAAATTTGGAAGAAACTAAAGTAATTAAAGAAAGAAAATAAGCTGACAAAAAAGAAGTTTGTAAATTTTTAACGATTAATAGAATCTATTGTTTTTTTTTGGGCAATAAGAGGTTGTACACTTGGACATATCAATAAATCAGTTTTTATGGACATTAAATGAATGTTGTTCGACACCGAATTACAAGTCAACTAAGTCATAATACTCTTTGGAAGAGGGTCTACCACAACCCAACTAAGGGAAATCTCATTATACGTTGTTTAATTTAAAAAAAAGCTCACAATTTATCAATTTTAATAAGAAAATGTGAAAAAAAACTAATGTTATAGTTGAACGAGTAATTTTGGAAAAGAAAATTGTAACTGACCAAAATCTTGTGAACAAATAATTATATTTGCCTTCAGATTTCTTAGAAGCGGAAAAGTAATTGAGCATAGTCTCTTTTTACCAGATTGGCCTGGTTAAGTGTAACACCAGTAATTATGAAGCAAGAGAGATGAAGTCACAAAGATTAGTAAATTTGATTTTGGTTTTCTTTGTTTTGAAACAAAGTGCTGGTCTTTCGTCTTCAAGGCTGGAAATTAGCTGACTCGAACCAGAAATGGTTAAAGTGACTAGTACCTTAATTATCTTAGAACGGGCTTTCCTTGAGAGAAATCAAAATAGAGTTAAAAATCAAGCTTGTAAGAACGTCCATAATAAAATTGACAAAAAAGGATGGAGTTTGACAATAACGGGCCCACGATCTCTTGTCAAAAGGCGAAATTTGGAAGGAAATCAAATCCTTCATTCAATTTCACAAGCCGCTGTAAGTCCAAACACAATAAAAACCGTATCTTTCCTAAGCCATTTACTTGCTTTGCTTGAGATGACTACTTTGAACTGCATCCTTGCTTCTATACCAAATGTGCTACATACTTTACAAGTAAATAGATATAGACACTTGCACATATAACTTTGCAAGTACTGAAAAGAAATGGAAAATATTAATCACTGAGAATTCATGTGGATGCAAGCAAAACCATAGTCAAGATTTGAAGGAAGATATAAATATTGAAAAGAAAAACTTAAAACTGTAAAGAAGAAAACCCAAGATTTGTTTACTTCACTACTAACCTCTAACAAATACAAAAAGTTTGTCTACCTGCAAAAAAAGAGTACTAATCAAAAGAAAATGGTTAGATACCAATAAATCACTTAATGGTTGTGAACAATTAAAGAAAGTGAGACACATACTCTCTTTGGAACTATGTTCACCTTTGATCTTGATGCCCTAGGTCACTCGAGATGGTTAGATCGAGTTGAAAACGAGAAGACCATGTAGCTGTTGGAGTTAAAAGGCTAGTGTTTGAAAAAGATAGAAGAAGACTATGGTGATGTTACCTATGTTTGGGTGGAAGATGGGAATTGAGAACAATGTCTATGTTCTATGAGTGCACTTTGGACCTTTATTTATAGTTAAGATGCTTTTATGTGAACAAATTGTTAGGTTATTCAAATCTCACAAATTTTTAATTTTATATTTTTAAAAAAATATAGATGAATCTATGTATATATTTTAGGGTGGAGAAAAGGAAAAAGTTAACATATATATTGATCTTAAATTGAAAAAAGTTAACCGTACTTTAATTAAAATTAAATAGTTAAATTTTTACTTCAAAACATTTCACGCAAAAAAGAGAAGAATGCGCGCGAAAGATAACGAAATTTTGAATAGTAACAGCGTACATTAATGTTACTTTAATCATAGAAAGTAAACTTTGATAATGTAATTAACATAATCTAGACAACTAAGTTTCTTTTCTATGAGAAATTATGGTTGCTTACTTTTCCCATTAATGGATTCTAGCTTGTAGTCTTACAAGAAAAGTAATGTTATGTTCATTTGATGCAGCTATTCATTTCTATCAATTAGGAAGAGTGTTACATGTAGCCGCATCTTTTTTCTTACAAAGGGCGTATGTTTTATCATATTAGTTCAATGGTTATTTTACGTATTATTGAGTCTCACAAGAGAAAAAAATGGATGAAATGACCTTTAAGCACAAGAAAAGGATCATCGTCGTTGTTTTTGTGCCACCAGAGATGAAATGGCAGTTCGAAACGTTTAATGAGTCTAACCATTTTCTTTGCAGTCTACTGAGTTCAGAAACTGGCATAGCCGCATAGTAATGCCGGTTTTTGGCACTATTAGACTCAATATTAGAGTTTAAACAGGGTGGCAAATGGCAACGAACACTCCGATGACTGCCACCCGTGTGGCTTGCATGGCAGCCATTTACAAGACTTAAGATTGACACGTAAACATTACTTGTCAGCATATCAGCTATACAAGGACGACGTTAAAAAGTAATTAAAGAGAGTGGTTAAAAAGATTTAAGACTTATTAATTGCTACAAAGAGTCAGCTTCTTCTTTTAACCCTGAAATAGAGTGAGATACTAAACTGCGATTGGTTGACCGTTAACCCTGCAAGTCTGAAGTAGTACAATCTCATGAGTGCGTCCTTATCCAGAAAGCTACAGTTATAGTGCTCTTTCCGAGGACATATTCACGAATAGGGTGCGAGGAATTTAAGACAATGAAACAAGCCATTTTCCAAATGTAAACCCTACTTTGTTTACCTTAATCATGGCAAGTCAAGAGAATCTCATCTTTTTTAGCAATGTAGACACACTGTGTTAATGTAAAGAGGATCCGTAGTAATTACTAAGTTTATTGGAAAAAAACAGGCAGTTATCTCTTTTTGACGAATCACCACAATCAATCCTTGCGTTTCATAAAAAATCTGAAGTACACATACAGTGCATCTTCTTATATTTTTCCTCACGAATGTCTGAGGCAACCATTCGAAAACAAGTGATTGTCTATGCCCCGAGACAAGCGTGGTGAATGTTAATAACTTTGACAAAATTAGAGATACAATTTAGTAGTCAAAAGCCAGCACATGGTAGTTTGTTGAGATATTGACATTGGCATTGAATTAAAGGCGGTTTTTGTAAGTATTTAATTAGTTTTCAACTATTAATTACTTCGCTCCGTTCTTTGGAACATTTGGAGAGTGAATCAGTACACTCTCTTCGTATGGACTATAGGCGATAGCTGCCCTTCTCCACGGACTAGTTAAATGGCGCACTCTTCTTGCACAAAACTACTGATTCTACTGAAGACTCAGTATGTGTGTAAATTCTAGCTAAAATATTTAGTTTATCATGTATAGGTTTAATATTGCTTAATTTGTGCTAATTTCGTTTATTAACTCTACACCAACCAACTCCATGTATAAGCACAGATACTAAGGAAATTGAGTGCATCAAGCATCGATTTCTTTCTTATTTAGCATCATCATTATTAAATTGTTGGATTAGCTACGTTTTAGTTCTTATAGTACAATTTTTTACCCGTTCAAGCTCAAAATAGTTGAGGTTTTCCTGTTATTTGGGTTTTAATCTCTCTCCTTTTTTTCTGGTTTATTTAAAACGTTTGATATGTGGATAACTTATTATTATTTTTGAAAAGTTTTCGTCCAAATTATAGAAAAATTAAAGTCTTAAAACCGCTATAGATAACATTAACGAAAGTATAGGTATACCACCTCCTAGTTGAGTAGGAAAACTTAAACTGGACTGTCTTCAGTGGATTATCCGTAAACCTAATACCCTTACGACTAAAATGCATAGAAAAATGTATGAACACATTAAATAATAATAACAGGTCCATAGTCGGAACTAGCTATAATTGCTATATATGGCTGGCTATTCTGGATTTAAATATTGTAATTGGAAGTATTCTGATATTAAGAGATTGCAAGTGGGTGACGGAAGAGGCGTAGAATGATGACATACTTGGAATAGCTGGTTATGGATTATGTTAGCTATTCTATCAACGGTTAGCTAATAACTGATTATATTAACTGATTTGATCAACGGATAACATCAGTTGTTTATTAAAAATATGTGATAAAATTAGCTGCTTAGTATTAGTTGTTAAAGTATAAAATGATTTATGAGGGTATGATTTAAAAAAAATTATAAGAACAAGAATATTATATTTATTAGTATTTCGTTGAATACTCTTACAAGAATTTAGATATTTAATTTTATAAAATTAAGTTTATAACTTTAATAACATAATAATAATAAGAAGAAGAAGAAGAAGAAAAAGAAAAAAAAGGAAAAGATAATAATAATAATATTGTTACATCGTATTAGTATTTTTCTTATAATATGTATACATTTTATTATTTAATAAATTAAAATATCTATAATCATAGTATGACACATATATGATATATAGTAGTTATATATTAAAAATATTAATTTGATGCAACTCTTTATGTTTAAAAAATATTAATATTATGGTATTTTTAAAAATAAACTAATATTATAAAATTAAATGAAGATTAAAAGTTTAATTAATCCTTTTATTATATTTTTCTAAATTTTAGTATGATAAAAAAAACCAACTTTCAAAACACACAGAATAAAAGTAGAGAGTAAAGTGCAGGACAATACTATCACTAAGTAAACAACTAACTCCAAAAATTCTTCTTATGAAATTTTTAGAAATCAACTTATTGAAATTAAATAAACTAACGAATAAATCATTTATTAAATAAATTAATAACATTCTAAAATAATCCGAAAACTAACTTTTGATCGACGCTTACGTATCTTTTTGAGCACTGATATTCCTTTTTTCGACGTAGATTCCTGTGCTTTGTTTTTGGACACTGTTAAGAAGGGACTTGGTTTCCTACTTTTAAGAATAAGACTCTGAACCCATGTGTGTATTGTGACAGCTTCAGTCCATGGGAAGTATTGCCCAGAGTTTTTATGGGCCTGTTTGTTAGCGCCATTTGCCTAGTTATGGAGAATGTTATTGTCACGTAGAGCTTTAAACATTATCGACCCATATAGCCCAATGAAACGACTTATCCCACGCACTATGATTCTTAAGATCAAAGCCCATAATTTGAACTTGATAGACAATAAGAAGTTTAGAGAAAATAATATAATCTAATGTTTCTCATTTATCAATTATCTCCACTTTAGAGAAGAAGCTTTTGGTGAAATTCATGCATCTTAAAACTTTTTTGAGAAGAAGCTTTAGTCTTTGCGCAAAGTGATTGAATACCAGTAAATAAAAATATTACAAGATAGAACGGAAAAACATACAATTATTTGTCTATTCTCTTCTATTTAATGTATCCTTGTTTGGTAATCTTTCATCTTATTACATTGTAACTCTATATCAAATTATAGTTTCAAATTCCACATTTTCTTCACAAAAATATCATATCACCTTAATAATTTTCATTTTTTTAAGTTGAGAAGAAGAATAATTTATCACTCTATGTGTAACATTGCTCATATTTTATTACGTTAATATTGTATAAACTCTTTGCATTACCATGTGACTTAAATTTAGTCTAAGAGGTTTCCCAGTGATTGTCAAAATTAAGTAGACCATGTCCCTAACTTTTTCAAAGTGAGGAATCTTGTACCTTTAATTGATGTTGTTATTGTTCATATTATAAGATTTTATAGGTTATTTTACAAAAATATCAATATCGTTCTGCAATTTAAGGACAAATTAACTATTAGTTAATCAATCTATAGAGTAATTACGAAAAAAAAACAATTAGAGATAAGAAATAAATTAATTAATAAATGAGATAGTGCGAGTTTATGGATCGGAGAATTCAGTCTGATTCAGGTCGGTGAATTTTGAGGATATAGACGGAGAACGTGTCCTTCGTTGATTTAAGAAGCTAACATAGGCGAGAGGGTCGGCCATAGAATTTGGTTGTGTAATAGAATAATAGATAATATTCTCAATCTTAATGCACGCAAAACGATGCGACACCGAGAGTGATCTTTGTACTTTTCGGCCTTTATAACGCGTTAAGAAAGGTCCTGCGTGGACCACTTTTTCCAAACCCTATCATCTTCTCTAATATTTCCAAGCTAGGTAGCTGGTCAATAAATTTACCTGAAACAGCAAATTATCCAAAGAAGAATTAAATATAGAAAACCTAACTAATAAATCTAACTATGCCAACCCAGAAAAGAAAATTATAGAAAAAACTTGCCATCAACAAATCTAAAAAAGACTTTGCTTTCTGGGAGTAGGTTGTTCAGTCTCTTTCATTCTTCAATTCGGATCTCTCTCATCTGATGTGTTGGCATGCATGGAGGAGACTTTGCCTCCCCTTGCAAAAATTTCTATTCCTTCGTTCTTTTTGGTAAAACACATTTTATGAAAATAAGCAACAAATGGAAGCTGCATGTATTTATTCCAAAATTAAGCACTGCAAAATAGGTAGCTCTATAATTGTATGAATTTGGCACAGTAAGTGCCAATTTGCCAATGACCCAAAAATATACACGTCATAGTAGGGATTAATTGATTATAAAGATATTTTGGAACCTTTGTTTAATAAACTGATATGGACACTATAACAGAAGCAACATTTATCTGTGAAAAATTGTAGCTAAAAGTTTCAAAATCATTGTACACTATAAGAAAAATGTCGTTTAGCAACGGATATTATCGACGAAAAATATAAACATTTTGTTGGTAATTCAGGTTAGCGACGGATTTTGCTGACGAAGAAAGGCGTCGTAAAAATTGTCGTAGGTAATAATTTCTGACGAAAATAAAAAATGTTGGTAATTCAGATTAACGACGGACTTTACCGACAGAAAAAGGTGTTATTGAAATCACTGTAGGTAATAATTTCTGACAAAAAACAAAAGATCTATCGGTAAATTTACTGACGGACAATTAATGTACCGTCTGTCAGTAAATATACTAAAGATTTTTTGTATTGTTGACCGTCGATAAATTTCTAATGGACAGTTACATTTCGTCCATTTCGTCGACACGTTTACTGATGGTATCTTTGATTCCGTCGGTAAGTTTGTTACAACATTACCGATGGTTAAGGTGTTTCCGCCGGTGATTTTACCGATGGTTATTCTGCAACAAATCTTATCAGTAAATTTGGCGACATAATTCTGCCTGTGATTACTAACAGTTCGTCGTCTTCCGTCAATAAATAAAACTGATTTTACTGATGGAACCATAAATGTCTGTCAGTAAATCAACCAGAAATTTTAAAAAATATATCGTCAATAAATTTTATTTAAGATGTTATGGTTGATGCATAATTTAAACAATTATGAATTTAATTGTATAAATTTAATTTGTTTAAACAGAAAATTGATTGATGATATAAAGTTAAAAATATCTTAATTGATATTAAAAACATTAAATTGTACATAATAAGTATTTGTAATTCAAATGAAATGATTATAAGTACACTATTGATTAGGTGACAACGGATACTCTAATTAGTGTGATGAGGTGCTACCCATACCCTTCAACTCATAAACCTCATTACGGAGCTGGGTTATGTACTCCATCAATATCTACACTATGCTTCAAAGCTCTTGGACTTCATTGGTTGTGAACCGCCTATTAGATGTTGCTATACTGGATGTCGAGGATTGTGAATAACATGTGTTTACAAATAAACCTAATTCGAATATCCTTCCACGACAGTCCCTACCACCCACTGCATGAAGATAGGTTTGAGTCTCATCAACATCTTCAGATTGCTAAGACTGTCGTTGAATGTTTTCCTCTATTGGGTCCTATCAGAAGACAATGTTTATATTAGTTGATAATTATTAAGCATCAATATTAAACGATTAATTTCACATACATTTAGTTTTCTACAGAGGCTGTTAATGAATGTCATACTGTTATGCTTCTTAGTGTGAGTGTGCAAAAAGAGCTGATGAGGTGTAGGCCTCATGCTCATAGACTTTTCCTGTATAAGAATAAAATGTTATAAGTGAACTAGAAGTTATAAAAATTTAGGTAGAGTTTGCTCTATGTTTATGATATTTAACCCCTATTGAACAAGAAAACAAGTTAACAATACAATCATATATGCCATTAGATATTTATAACGTTATTATTTTCCATAATACACATATTTTCATTCCAAAATTCATGCATCAAATTCAATTGAAATTTAACAAAGTAAAGAAATCATAATATAAATGTAAAGTGTAGATACTTACAAGTTTCTCTGCATATTTTTTGTGGGTAATAGATCCTCCCGTATATATGGTAACACTCTCTCCCCCTGGTCCTCCACGTCTGTCGGTAGAATTACACTCTGAAATGGACATTGTCTCAGGTGATGTCCAATACTGCTGCCAACAACTCCAAATTTGTTCAAAAATATAAGACAGTTGTACATTGGCCTTGTGTATCGCAACAATAAAATCCCGATAATATGTACATGCTCGTCTCTCCTATACTTTATAAATGATTGCATCAAATTCAAAATCTCAAAAAAATTCTTTCAGAAATAAAAAGAAAAACATTCGATAAATACTTATAATGTAATAATATTCATCTAATTAATGTATAAAAATTAATTAAAAAAGAAAATAATAATTTTTGTTGTACCTTAAACTCCTGATAGTAAAATTCTTTTATAGCCTGAGAGATATTCTTCTATACATAACCCTTAAGATCAATCTTTTCCTTAAATTTGAATGTCATGTTTCTTGAGCAAGATTTAGACAAAATCAACCTAATATATAAAACAAATAATTTTATACTATTTTTAAAATTTAAACCTATATTTTAATTATAAACATATAGTGTTTCATGTGTTTTCACTTACATATTGTTGACACAATTATGATGTAAGTTCTTCTATCAAGTTCTTTAGCTCTAGACTGGTGGCCGTCTCCTTCATCTGAATGATGTAGGGGTGGTGGATGGTGTAGCATCAGGCACGGAAGGTGATGTCTCATATGCAAGTGTAGTAGCTGGAGGAGGAGGAGGTGATTCAATTCCAGCTGCTATACTATGAGATGTTTCACCTGTACAGTAAGTACCTCCGAATTGTGGTCTGAATCTTGGTCATATCATATCCTGTCTTCTCTTTGGTGGCATATTTCAACATGAAATTAATATTTTATTGAATTTTCTAGAAATATTACAATTTGAATTTAATATTTTATACAATATATTGAAAAGGAAACAATTGATTTATTTAATATAATATTTAATTACAAACTCAAATTAATTGCTATCATCATTTAATTGTAAATCAAAATCATCTTTTTTTTCTTCAAGAATTTGAATCGAACTAAAGCTCTTCTTCAGATCTCTGGCCCTCCTCATCTTCTCTAGATAAAATTTCAACATATTCATTACATGGACTGTTCAAAGGTTCATTATCTTCATATACGACAGATGCATTTATTTCATAAGCATCTTCTTAAAACGCTTCACTTTCAATTCTTTTTTCTCCTTTTCCATGTGATTCAAAAACACATCTAAGTTTAACTTTACAAACAGCCAACCAATCTGACAAAACTTGTCGTAAGTTGGGAAAAGAGACATAATACACCTAGATCACTAGCATTGCCAATACGAAAGGTTCAAATTGTCGAAATATTCTTCACTTGTTAATTTCAAAATTATGGTTTGTTTACACCTGTGTAAGGAAAACAAGTTCTTGCTATGAATCCTAGGCTTGCGGAATTTTTCATCGATAAGCCTCATAGGAGTTGCATCATCACGAGTTTCTAACCTATATACCATTATGGGGGTTTATTATGCCTCAAATCATCCATAACATCTCAAACTCATTCCATATATAATAAATGCTTACGTAATCATACATCTACTCATCAATAATTCAAACATAACCCAAATATAAACAATTAGACTATTAAAGAAGAACATAAAACTCATCAATGGTTATGCCATTGGACCTATCATACATATATCCCAAGAAATATTAGATGAAAATAATACAAAATTGATTAAATAATATCAGACAATTTTCTTGGTTTTCTTAATGGAACGAGCTTTGCTCCAACTGCCAATGGGATGGGAGGTCCAAATATAAATCCCCGAGCTTATATTCTTGAAAAAGGAAATCATATAATATAAAACTTTATTTCTTAACAATTTTCACTTCAGATGCTATTGGAAAAGTGACAAATTTTAAGTTTCAAACTTTACAAGTTATAGGTGTATCAAATGCTCTATGATTTATATCTCACATATAAATGTTTTCACTTCAGATGCTCTAATATGAACCATAGGTACTTGGATAAAAAGTAAGAAATCACGTATATGTGAGATATAAATTATATTGATAGTTATATTAAATTTTCTCATAATTTGGCCTTTTCTCATTTCAATTATCATTTACTCTTTTTTTGTGATATTGTTTAAATAAAAGCAATTTCTATATCATATTTCCTTCATTTTACAATTTAAAGTTTTTAATTATGTCGTTTGAAGTAAAATTAAAAAATCAACATAATATAATTAAAAAATCATGTGATAGTTAAATAACAATGTAAGAGAATAAGTGATAATCTTCAAATTATGACAGAAAAATAAAAAATCAAATTATTGAAAATCTTATTATATTTAACCCTAAAATTTAACCGAAGTGATAGTTGGGTTTCTTATACTTTAAACATCTTGGAATGGTATTTTTATGTAAATTATAAAAAAAATGCAAAAAGTCAATCTTTGTGGATTATGACATAAGTATGGATTTACTCTAAGCATGGCTACAAGAATGAGTAGTCTCAAATCAACGAAATGGGTGGTCTCATATTCAACATTATGAAAGATCCGTCCTTTTGGATCACCAAAGTAAATGTATATGCTTCATATGCATAGGTGTGAAAATGCAAAGATCTTGATACATGTAGATTGGTACAAGGTGAGCCAACAAAACAGTTCAATTTATGGCATGCAATGCAAAGGGCCAAAACACAATCAGTTGGTGATACAACACAAGATGGGAACAAGACAATATATGATTAAATTATACTTCTTACCAAACCATATATGATTGCCAAATATGGCTACAAACACAACCTATGTTTTCAGACGTATACATGATAATACAAGATTGTTCATTATCATAATTATTTCAAAATCATGATCTATTTTACGTAACAATATAAAAGGAAATGTTTGTTCTAAGAGACATTTCATCAAACAACTCATAGGCAATTTGAATTATCTCTAACTAATAACAAAACAATTGCATTCTTTCATTATTTACTACCAACAACATATTTAAATAAAAATAAACCAACAGTTCAACTAAAAATTGCACAAACCAACAATTATAACAAAACCCACGCACCCATTGACAGTATACATATAAGCATAGAAGACCTTCATTTTTTGGAGACAAAATAAACTCAATAGAGACTTTACCTGAAAATGATGCACGATAGATCAAATATGAAGCAGAAATTGAGGTGGAAGCACAAAAATAAGAGAACCAATGGTGTAAGGTAGGAAGAGAGAAAAATAGCAAAGGGGAGGGAGAAGCCCGGGGGGGGGGGGGGGTTTCGGGTTCGTTAACGCTGATGATAAAATGACGTCATTTGGATTAAAATCAAATGACGTTGTTTGGATTAAAATCAAACGGCGTCGTTTTATTTTATGAACAATTCGACAGTTACCTACGAAAATAAATTTTTCCCGGTATTCAAGTTCTTTATTTTCCCCACCAATTATTGCCGCCTAATTTTGCGATGAACTTTGTGTTCCGTCTATATAATATGTTAAAAAAATCATGGTGATATTTTTCTTCCATGTTTACCGACAAATGTTTTAGCCGTCGGTAAATCCATAAACTTTACAGATGGAAAGTCAATTTTGTCGCTAATTTACCACGAAATGTGTTCCACTGGTAATTTTCGATTGATAATTTGTTATTTTCTTATAGTGGTAGTTGAAAACTATAGGCAACATGTTTTTGCTAACTGTCATTAATAGTTTTTGCCTACATTTTATTTTCGTAGCTAAAAATTATTAGTGGCGTCTTGAGTAATCGCCGCCAATACATTTGGTTACGCTTTATTTTTGTAACTAAAAATTATTAACTACGTTTTTGAAAACATAGCCAAAAGTTTTTAACTACATTTTTAGAAATATAGCCAAAGGTTTTTTGCTACGTTTTTAGTATTTTTAGTTATATTTTGTAAAATGTAGTCAAATTTTTAATATACATTTTAAATATTATACCATGTTAATTATAATTATGTGTGACATTTTAAATCCATATTATCATATATAATATTTAGATTTTTTGTTGTTAATTTATAATACAAAAATAATTGATAATTTGAAGTATTGTATATAAAAATAAAATATTATTAAATTTGTTTGTGCACAAGATTTTAATTACAATATAAAAAATACTTATACATAAAATAATAAATAAAAATATTAGTTTACAAGACATAATACAACTCACTCATCTTCGTTTTCATCTTCACTGCTTACATAATCTCATTAAGCCAAGTATTTTTTTGAGGTATTTTTCATGCGTGGGTAACTTTTTTTACTATATTGTAATTTAACCTTAAGCGACTTGTTTTCCTCTTCAAGATGTTGAACGTATGTTGATCTTAAAGGGGATGAAACAATTACCTTAGGGTCAATTTTAAGACCTTTAATATATCCGAATCATGTACAAGCATATAGTTGTAAATGTCTGCTCATTTGCCTCATTTTACTCGAATATTGATATTTGCAGCAACTCTTGCATCTTATTTTAAAATTTAAAAAATACAAAACTAATATTCAATATTATTAGTTAGTACTACAAAAATAAATTTAAACAAATATTATACTTACATAATTATTTTGCACTTTTTTAGACATCCAATCTTGACCTTCCTTATAGTGAGTGGGTTTGCAAAGTGTGATCATATCACGCTCTTATCCATCTAGTTCCTTCTCACTATGTTTTATGAAAAAATATAATGCATAATAAATAATATAGTGTTTATTAATATGATTATAACTTGTAAACAAAGATATTACATATTCATTTCATACGACAATAAATGATTTTAAGCCTTATTTGTGAGGAGTTTCATTTTTCCTTTGTTCACTGAACAGACCCAGCATGGGAAATCTATTTGGGAACATTACTTGTATGCGTATGAAATTTTTATTGTGATGATTGTATAAGTGATCCTTTGACTTGAGGCTATCAAAGTTATCTTGTGTAAGGATAACGTATATTTTAATACTACTTATGATCTATTTAGTCATGAGTAATTTAATCGGTACGTAGTTATTAGATATAGTATAAACTATATGGAGGTAGTTGAGTGATCAAGATATGATTCATCACCATAAAGTAATTAGGAAGAATGTTCTGTTGTTAATTAGTATTGATTCGGGAAATTTTTGGCCAAGGTAGAATGATATTTTGTAAATAGTTTACAAATGTCATTAATTGAATCAATAACTAATGACAAAGAACTAATATGATTGGACTTAAAATAGAGTAGACATTAATTCCATACTCTATTATCTAATCGAAGCATTATATGATGAAAGAATTGAATTATACGGGAAAAAAATCATGCGCAGAAAAGTTAGTCAAAATTACTTTGACATTCCTAAATATTTGGGCGGTCATGATGCATTGCTAGAAGTTAATCTTGATCTATGCTTATAAATTGTTTAATTAGAGAATTAAAGATAAATTAAAAGGAGTTTTAATTTATCTAATTCTAATTCTAATTATGAATTAGAATTATAATTTATAATCACTGTCAACATATTTGAGAACCTAATGGATCTCACACATAAAATGGGTTAAAGAGAGCAAAATTAATTTAATCAAGTTGGACTTGATTGTAAAGTTTGGGAAATTTTATAATTAAATATGAGATATTTAATAAATAAGGATTAATATAAAATATTGAATCATATTTGGAACTAATTGGTATTTAATTAGAATTATTTGAAATTTTAATTAAAGTTTAATTGAGCTTGGAATTTAATTTCAATTAAATCACTAAACCATTCAAAGCTTATTATAAATAGACTTAAGCTCTATGGAGCTGGAGATTCTTGCTTAAATCTCTCTGTAAGAGTTAAAGGGTTCTCTAAACTCATTATGTGGACATTGTTAGATGCTGGGCATTTTTTACAGCTATGGTGGAGACGAATCAGTTTCGGAAACGGTTCTAGAGATACAATGAGAAAAATAATCAAGTTTCAAACTAAGGTACCAATTATGATTCATACTTTGTCATGCATTTATCATTTTATAGAATTAAATTGATATTGGTTTTCAGGAAACCCATTTACAAAAAAGTGTTGTAATTATTCCACTACGGTCGGGATTGGATTTCGTCTCGATTTTCCAACACATGCTTCTTTAATTTATTAGTATGATCATTGATTAAATTTCAATAAATTATTAGACAAATAAAAATTTTCCATCTGAAAATTATCCTATGTATCATTAGTCAATCTAATAATCAGGTCTAAGTCAACCTTAACTTAGTAACTTTCTCTAGATAATCAGGTTTTGTAAAAAATGAAATGTCGGTGAAACTTGTAACTGTATTGCCAAACCTAGGATAATGGTAACGGCCAACAGTGACCATATGTTGCCTATGTAATTAATGTCAAATGGTCGGTCATGAGGATAAACCTTCCTTCCTTTCCGGGTCCTGAGGAATTATTATAATAATAATTTTTTATACCATCTCTCATTTTGAAGTTGCCACTCTGTACCGACCCTCATCACTCGTCAAATTTCTTTTTCCCTGTATTTGATAATTGGCTCGCTGGTTTTGATTGTGATGCGATGGAGTTAGCAATTCGTTAATATGAAGACATAATGACATAATTTCGCCATAAACGAGTCCTTAAATTAAATTCCACTGCGTGATAAAGAGTGACTTGATCCCTCGTGTACATCATTTTTTTAAAAATATAATCTATTTTGCTTTGTGTGCTGTACATAGTTTACTAATTGAATGAACTGAAATTCAAGAGTCGTTTCCAACGAGACCAGCTCCGTTTTTGAATATGTTCAACCATTTCCATTTCCATTTCGATCGAATAAACTAGATATTATTTTGTAGGTTTTGCTATGACATAAGAAAGAAATCAGTTATTCATAAAACGCCTTTGTAAATTCTTTGGTTGCAGTTTGGAACATTAGAAATTGCGTGTCCAATATCCTGCCGGGCCATCGACAAGCTAGTATAATGTTCCATCGCAACGGTTCGCTGATCTTATGGGGATTTCGTTTGACATAATGCCTAAATTAAGGTAGCTTGTAGACAGCATCATATCCAGTCAATAAATCCATGATACATAGCAAGGATTACCAATATTTAACTCCGAACGCACTACCTGGAACAATATAGGTTTATCAGAATTAGGCCAATGTAACTACCACCACTCAGATCTTATTGATATATTAGCAATTTTATAAATAAAATAAGATGGAAAGGTGACTTTCATGGTCTACTATTTCCATTCAAGATGAGATACTGACCGTAATAAATAATCTCATCCTAATTAAAATTCAGTATTTTTAGTATTACTCTGGAATACTTTCCCAGTGAAACATGTTGAGACACCAAGGCACCAAGAACTTAATTATTATGATGCGATAATTTGCTTTGTGGCTTAGAATTATCATGGTAATATTTCGCCATGTCAATTACCAGCAATTGGAGGTTTAAACAAACACGGTCACCGATTAGTATATCCACCAACATAAACTTATCCACTTAATCCGATGAAAAAAGTACAAACTTGGACTGCCTAACCAGTCCACATAGACTTCCAATTTATCTTTCGCGTATAATTTACATGATGGAACAAGCATTTGGGTTCTCATCACTGAACATGTTGGTGTAATGATCATCCACTGTGGTATCGCTGATAGTAGCAGTCACCGGAACGGCTCTGACGTGATTCGGAGGTGCCTTCTTGTCATAAGCTTGAGAAACATAAGGGTGTGCGACTAAAGTGTACGGTACATAAGGCCATATCTCTACCTTCTTCTTGGTTGACTTAGCTGCCTCCAACACTTTTTTGGGCTCTACGTACCCTGTGACGGTCGCCTTTTGTTGCTTCAAATCTACGTCAACTGACTTCACCCCTGAAAAATAAAGAGTTTTTCAAAATTCTTTCTGTTAAAGTACCTTACAGTGATAGGCTAAATGTTAAATACCTTTAACTCCGGCGAGGACGTTTTTCACCTTACGTTCACAGCCCTCACAGTCCATTCTGATTTTGAGAGCTACTGTTTGCATCTGCTTCTTCTTTCTGCTTTTCTTGACACTGCTGAGTAAATCGGAGACGTACTCTACTGTTCCTTGAACACCCATTTTTATATATATGATATGATTACTTAAGAGAAGATCTTAAAAGGGCGCTTGAATTTGTATCTGTATGGCTTAGCTTCAAATGCAAAAGATGTAACTTAGGTTGGGAAATGGGTTCAAAGACAGAACTACTCCAAACTTGTTTTTCGGTAAAGAGAATTGCAGGAGAGCAGGATACTGCAAACGATAGCTTGTGTGTAGGGCCTTATATAGGGGGCAAAGGGACATACAGGACCATAAAATATCATATATAAATAAAAGCAAAATCAAAGGTGATTATGTGCATGCAATAATGTAAAATGTGGGGTTATGATAGAAACTTCTCGTAAATCTTTGTGCATACACCTTGACTAAGCTGTGAACATAAGGAACAGCCAGGCAAGAAAGTGTGCTTATTAGTTATTACCCTTTGCGCTTTAGCAACTCTTTAAAGTTCAATGATATGATTACAAGAAAATCAAACGGCTTTAGTAGACATAATTTTGCCTGATACGTGCTTTATCTAGGTTTTAAATCGATTATAGAAGACTTAAATTAATCTCAACAAGAATCACAGCACCTCTGTTTGAATTTTTAATGAAATTAAAACTGTAAATATGCAGAGGTTTTAATTATCAGTCTATAAAATTATGTTATTTGAAAATAAGAAAATACCGATATCCCTCAATTCCGACAGGCCTAGTTTGGATGGATTTTTCTTTATAGAATAGGGGTTTTAATGCTTTGGGTACACGTAAGGTAATATAATGAAAGTGAAAATAAATCCAACAAAGAAAAAGTTCTGAAGGGAAATACAAATACTTGTAGAAAAAAGGCTATCAAAGGTTGAAAATAAGAAGAGCTCATTTAGTCTGTGCATTTAATGGTCGGGTGGGTACGTGCACTGCATATGTCAAAGTCATGTGCCACGTTCCAGGTGATGCAGCTGCCACGTTGTCAGAGGTTAAATCCAATGGTGGGCTAAGTGCTACGTAGAAAGAAATTACTAGGGGATAAGTCTTTGTCCACTAGTGGTTAGCTACTGAGTCGACGACTGACTTGGGTTACATCACATGCATTCATTGGAATAAACAAAAGGGATTAGAATTGGACGATGGGTGGGTTGCTAAGACAAATGGCACCAAATTGAAAGACAAGATCTTCACCGGATATACTTGCTCTTACTTGTCAATCTTTCTGGGAATAATGCTTGCGAACACACACATCATAGGACTAAAAAGAAATTTTGATATAGACTACATACATAAATAGTGTACAACTATGCTTGATTATATATACAATAAGGTAAGCAGATATGGTGCGAGGGAGCAATTAGTGCTATAAGATCGTTAAATAAGTCAGCAAACAGTGGCATATGCATATATTCTTCACCATAAACAATTATTAAATGTTGAATTATAAAGCTTGTAGGATATTCTTCGACTGTCATCAACCAAAAAATTTGTCTTTGATAATTTTATATGTAGTACTTTGTAGTTTTATGCGTTCATCTTTGTCTTCTTACTCGTTCTTGTTATTATTTGAACAGAAGAAACCCAACGGTGAGCGAACAACAGAAACGTTACTATCTAAGTAGCTATTCTTGCGTCTATCTGACCTGACAATTTCCTTTCCACTGGGTCCCACCACCAAAGGATACAGCCGAAGACTTGCTAGGTATGGATTCCCATTTACAGATTTCTACTACAGTTACTCAGATCAACTGCTTTTATATTTAACAATTTGTGTGAGAAGAATAGAGACATAAAAACATGGCTACTTCTTAACGCTCTCAACTTACTGCTCTCACCGCAACCTCTCATCGACAATCGGACCCTACTGATCACGATGACCCTCAGGCTAAAAAAGTTCGCATTTGGGGTCGCGAAGAAGACCCACCCCTTCGTCCACGTCTTTCATATAGTGCGATAGTTACAGGTGAACAGGGAATGGAAGCTGAGCCACAACTCCCCGCCTGGCCTCAGGAGGAACCCATAGACATTGAGGAAGGGGACATTGTCCGCATACCCGGAGCTGCAGGTGGCGGCATTGAACTCTCTCAGACCTTCAAGACACGCTTAGACCAGCAGTGGGCACTAGCCATCGTCGTCAAACTTATTGGCCGCCGTGTGGGGTATAAAATGCTCTGCACTCGCCTAAATCTCCTATGGCAGCCGAGTGGTCCGATGAAGGTGATCGACTTGGACCATGATTTTTTTCTGGTGAACTTCAAAGAGGAGACAGATTTTTATAATGCCCTGACCAATGGCCCCTGGGTAATCCAGGGCCATGCCTTATCTGTCCAACACTGGACACCAGCATTTCGCGCAGCCACCGGACAAATCACAAGGGCGGTGCTTTGGGTCCGCTTCCCAGATCTGTCCATTGCTCGTTACCATCCGAAAATACTCAGTGCATTGAGCAATATCGTTGGCTACACCGTCAAAATAGACAAAACAACATTACAGACTCAACGCGGCAAGTTTGCCCGAATTGCAGTGGACATAGATTTGAGCCTTCCGCTATGCTCGCAGGTGGAGCTAGACGGTGAAAAGCTGCTAGTTGCTTATGAAGGATTGCCGCACATCTGTTTCACCTGCGGCCTTGTCGGACATGAGTCCGAAGCTTGCCCAACCACGGTTCCTCCCCCAGCAGCATCCCCGAACCACTCCTCATGCCCAGACACAGCAGCGGCCCCGACGTTGGCGGCTGGACAGGACAGCGTACCTTCAGAGCCGATGACGGACAAGACGCGCGCCTCCTACGGTCTTTGGACACAGGTCCAAAGGAGGAACCCACGTACCCATCACCGGCCCCAACGCAGCACTCACCCCAGCCAACCACCAGCTATCCATCAGGCGAGCAGCTCACGATTCTCGGCTTTGGCAGACGTGACCCCCTTGGCAGGTCCTCAACCTCAACCGAACTACTCCTTCACTGCTGGTTCATTATCAAGCCCTTCACCAAGGGTAGGTTCGGGATTACCAGGGGCGAGACACCGACCCGACACCTATGGGCTCCACCTACATCCTGCCAGGCCTAACCGCATGTCCAAGCCAGGACCATCGAGACAGCAGGCTGCGACCTAGAAAGGCAAACGGACTACAGGCGGGTCATCGGTCCACCCGGGAGGCAAACCACCGGGTTCTAGCCTCGCACTCCAGGACCTTAATGCCTCGCCGGCCACGCACAACGCCGTGCAAATCCAATCTCTGTGATCAACAAATGGTGGAAGACCTCGACAGGCGTGAGGGCCCAGTAACCATGGCTGGGCACCCGACCCTCGACCAAGCCCTGCCTACTTCCACGATTTCTCAGCTCTGATCCCCTACAAGTACTGCTTCTGCTTTAGAAGAGGGAGTGACGAGCATGGAGGACGCCCTAGCCATTCAACTCGAAGATCACATGGAGACCCAACATCCAGAACCCATGACCGATGACGTCTGCTCTCGTGACCCCGAACGTCCGCAGGTATCAGGGAGTCCCTCTTAGCCTTCGTTTTATATTTATGTCGATTTTTTTGTGGAATTTCCAGGGAGCGGGAGGCTCCAACTTCCTCCCTATCATGCGTAATTATATTCGGATTTATAAACCTCAAATGTTGGTGTTATTTGAGCCTCGTATTAGCTGCCAGAGAGCCCATAAAGTCGTTTGCTCCCTGGGATTCGATTTTAGTTTTAGAGTGGAGGCTGAGGGATTTGCTAGAGGTATATGGCTTCTCTGGAAAGCTGAATTAGTTGTTTCTGTAGTGCTGGCCCATAGACAATTTGTCCATATCAATATACAGTTTGGAGGCTCTAGGTTTGCGTTCACTGCAGTGTATGCTAGTCCCCAATGTGCGACTCGGCAAATTCTCTGGCCGCATTTGAATTGGATAGGTCAGGGAATGAACTTGTCCTGGCTTTTAGGGGGCAACTTTAATGCAAAATTGGCCGTTGCTGATCAACGAGGCGGAAGGGCCAATTCTCTTTTGATTGTGAACAAACCTTTCCTAGATTGCGTTCATTGTTGTGGATTGCATGACTTGGGGTATGTGGGGCCTAAATACACTTGGAGGAGGGGCACAACTCAAGCCCAGCTTGATCGAATTTTATGCTCTACTTTATGGATGGAGTCCTATCCCAATGCTATTAACACCCATCTCCCTTTCCTAGGTTCGGACCACCGCCCTATGTTCCTTGAATTAGACCGAAGCAATGGGCGAGGGACGTCCCCCCCAATCTTTCGTTTCCAATCTACTTGGCTTACCCATGAAGATTTTGACCACTTTTTGGCGGACAATTGGCCGTCCTACAACCCTAACTTGATCACCAAGCTTAACCATTTGGCCTCCAAACTCTCCCAGTGGAACCATAGCGTTTTTGGCAATATCTTCCAGAGGAAGAAGCGCCTCCTAGCTCGTCTGGCCGGAATTCAGCGATCCTTGGATCTCGATAACACAGACGCCTTAAGAGCGTTAGAGGAACGACTGCGGGACGAGCTCCTCCAGGTCCTTTGTGAGGAAGAGATATACTGGAACCAACAATCCCGATGCTTGTGGTTCTCCAAAGGCGATCGCAACACCAAATATTACCATACCGTCACGTTGGCGAAACGACGGAAGCTACAGATTGGAAGATTAACCGATGATGAAGGTCGGACGGTCACTGATCCTCAGCTCATGCGGCAGATGGCTAAGCAGTATTTTGAAAAGTTGTTCACCCCGAGTGAAGCTCTTTCTCCTAGCTACCCGCTTAATGGGGGCTTTCCTGTTTTACCCGCTTCGGCCATCCAGGATCTTTCGACTACGGTGACCCCTGAGGAGGTCCACACGGCTGTGTTCGGGATGCACCCTAATAAAGCTCCTGGGGTTGATGGCTACACTGCCTCCTTTTTCCAACGACAGTGGAGAACGGTTGGGCCCGCCATTGCGGCTTTTATCCAAAAAACCTTTAGCCATGAACATTGGGACCCTGAGATCAATAGAACTATTCTAGTGTTAATTCCCAAGGTGCCATCCCCGACCCTTCTCACCCAATTCCGCCCTATTAGTTTGTGTTCGGTCGTCTACAAGATTCTTTCGAAGGTTATCGTAAACCGGTTAAAACCCTACCTTGGCTTGCTTGTCGCCCCTACCCAATGTAGTTTTATCCCGGGCCGGCACATTACTGACAATGTTATCATTGCCCAGGAGGCTATTTATTCAATGCGCCGGAAGAGGGGGAAGATCGGCATCATGGCGATCAAAGTCGACCTCGAAAAAGCTTACGATAAGATCCATTGGGATTTTATCAATGAAACTTTACGGGGTCTCGGCCTGACACCGTCTATCCATAGCCTCATCATGAAATGTATCTCCACGATGTCCATGCAAATCTCGTGGCAGGGCTCCTTATCGGAACCCTTCACTCCTGCTCGAGGTCTCCGCCAAGGCGATCCCCTCTCCCCTTACCTTTTTGTTCTTTGCCTTGAACGCCTGAGTCAGTCTATTTCCAGGGAGGTCCAAAATGACTCTTGGAAGCCTTTTCGGCTAAGCAGAAATGGCCCCCCCATCTCACACTTATTCTTCGCCGATGATTTGCTCTTGTTTGCTGAAGCTTCTCCTGACCAGGTTCAAGTTCTTACTCAAACCCTGGACACCTTTTGCCAGGCATCTGGGCACCGGGTTAGTAAAGAGAAAACTAGAATCTTCTTTTCCAAGAGCACCTGTCGGGAACGGGCTCGGGACATCAGACAAGCTTTCCAATTTACAAGCACCACCAACCTGTGGAAATACCTTGGAATTCCAATTATTCACGAGCGAGCCACGCGTAAAACGTACCAATACATTTTAGATCACGCTCATCAGAAGCTCACCGGGTGGGGCGCCCGTGAATTATCCCTCGCAGGACGAGTGACCTTAACTCAGTCTGTTCTCTCTTCTCTCCCTGTTTATACCATGCAAACGGTCCGGTTACCGCAACAGCTTTGTAATGACCTAGAAAAGGTGATGCGCGACTTCATCTGGGGCACTAAGAATGGGCAGCGGAAATTGAGCCTCGTTTGTTGGGAGGAAGTCTGCCGCCCTAAATCTGCAGGGGGTCTTGGAATAAAAAAAGTCCGAACTGTCAACGACGCTTTGCTCACGAAGCTTGGTTGGACCTTTCTAACTCGTCCTAACTCCCTCTGGGCCCAGGTTCTCAGCGCTAAGTATCAGGTTAACCCCCACACCATTCCCACAGATGTGGCCAAACCGGGAGCTTCAATCATTTGGAGGGGCATCGCTGCAACGTGGCAGTATGTACGGCAAGGGCTTCAATGGCAGTTGGGTAACGAAAAGAGGATTAGCTTTTGGTTGGATAATTGGGCGGGAGAGTGGGGCCCTTTATTCCTCCTTACTACCTCTCCACCCCCGGAACGTTGTTTACATGCTACTGTTCAGGAGATGGTTCATGCGGACGACAGCTGGAGTTGGGCTCTCTTCCAATCATACCTTCCCGCTATCGTTTGCTTGACCATCGCAGCAATTCCTCCCCCGCATGATGGGATGGCGGAGGACCGGTTTCATTGGGGCCCAGCGCCGAATGGGGGTTTTACTACTGCCTCTACTTACGAACTCATAGCGGATAATCCAGGGCTTGGAAACAGCCGCTTTTGGAACTTAATCTGGAAATGGGATGGACCGCAGTGGATCCACTCTTTTCTATGGCTTCTGGCTGTCAATAAACTCTTGACCAACCACCGGCGGGTAGAGCGCCATCTTGCTTCGGATTCTCATTGTCACTATTGCTTCCAGGAGGAAACTAGTATGCATGCGCTGAGAGACTGTCGCCGGGTGCGATCGTTTTGGCTTCAACTCCAACCAGAACGATTTGACCCCAGTTTCTTTTCCCAGCCGTTAGATCAGTGGTTACTGGTTAACCTCAGTAGTCCGACCTTGGTCCAGCGGTTTGGGTGGGCTATGATTTTTGGTGTTTCCTGTTATTTCCTTTGGCAGTGGCGGAACAAAAGCATTTTCGAGGCCAATTTTCTTTGGCCTACTAGGGGGACCATAATAGTCCTGGATTATGTGGCCTGGATAGACAAAGCAAAAACAGTTGTAGGCCGCACATTCCCGGACAGGGGTCTTCCTTTCGGTACTCCTATAGGATGGACCAAACCACGCAAGGGGTGGGTTAAAGTTAATACGGATGGCGCGGTTCGGCCAGTTGTCGGTGTCGCGTCCGCAGAAGGCCTGATTAGAAATAGTAGCGGACATTGGTGTGCTGGTTTCTTGCAGAATATTGGCATGTGCAACCCGTTGACCGCCGAACTTGAGGGGGCCTACACAGGCCTCCAGACTGCTTGGAACCTCGGTTACAGGCGTGTCATCCTCGAGATGGACTCTTTGGAAGTTATTAATATCCTTTCCCCTTCTGTTTTGCAGGTACAGGCGGACTCTCCCTTGGTTAGGGGACTACGCAAATTTCAAAGTTGCGACTGGGACCTACAGATCCAGCATGTCTTTCGGGAAGGGAATCGCTGTACAGATAGGTTGGCTCATCTCGCATCGTCATCCGCCCCGGGCATTCATGAGCTCCAAGACATCCCTGTGCCATGTATTGCGGCATTTTGTCAGGATCTACAAGGCCTTACTTATTGTAGGAACATGTCTTAGTCTTTCGTTTGTTGCTTTCCTTAGTAACCAAAAAAAAAAAAAACAATTTGTGTGACTTAAACATGTAATCCCATGTATTTTCAGGAAGTATTCCTGGGAGAGGGCACCCACAATCGCCCTACTTACTCATCTTATAACGTATTTTTTCGATACGAGGACTCCCAGTAGTTTCAAAGAGTGTCTACAATGTATTGTTTCATCATAAATTTATGTAATTTTCTGAATGTGTAAATATGGTTGATGAGTAATGAAATGACACGAAGAATCTAGTAAAATTTTTGGTCATTCTCCCTCTCTTTAGAGTTTCCCTATCCTCGAATTAGTGAAATTAATTTAGTCATTTTTATCTAACATTGGTACTTTCATTGACTATGCCTCTCAAGCCAAATCAGGATATTTAAAAAGCCCCTATCACCATTTTATTTGTGAATCTTGGTGCATTACTGCTGCATTTTGACCAAACGATAGGATTTGAAGCAAAAAAAGCTTTATAAATTGTTACGACGGATCTTTAATCCAAGACTGTTGCTAAGCCACTTCCCTCTTAGGTAAAGCTAAGTTCTCAACCCACATGTTCCGCAAAACTCAAACAAAACACCTCCCACAATCCACCATCACTTATTTCATCCTCTTCCTACCTCACTTGCTCCTTTTAACTCTTGAGCCTCTACCTCTACACTTACTAGTCCTTTTCTACATTTTTGTTGGTATCAATCTAAAATTTGGACGTGTTAGAGAAGAATGCTCTTAAAATTTGTACCTGACTTCTTTTCTATGATATAAATGAGTCTCATAAAACTTAGAACATAAAATTCTAATATACCAAAATGTTAAATTATATTAGAATAACGGTTGGACTAAAAAAATAATTTGATCCAAATTAAGGAAAAGTACAAGCTTCGAAAGGAATCTAGGACAATGAAAAATGAATACACAATATAAAGAAAACTGTAAAATAATAACAAGATATTTTTATTTTGTCATGAGTATTTGAGGTTGTCTTTTTTGAAGATTGCGTATTGTGTCTTGTATCATAGTACTGATGAATTTATAATTTTATATAGTCTTCTCAACTTTAGCTAGCATTCTTCACTTTTTACGCTCTAGCTAACTTCTTGCTACTATTCTCACAACTTCAGCCTGAGGAATTTCTCTTGTAACTTCCAAACTTATAGCTCACTTCCCACGTTTCTCCATTGTCTTTGTTACCTACTGTTACTATTTGACACCTTTTCATCTATCCCACATCGCGAGTTTATGTGTTTGGGGTGACGGTTGGTAGTTATAAAAGAAACTCTACCCCTCTTCTCATCAATCCCATATCGATAGATTATGAAAATGGGAAGTAGTTTGATAGTTATAAAAAGGAGCTCTCCCCTCTTATTGTAATAATCACACATTTGTATCTCTTCTTCCACATTAAATAAAAGCGAGCCATTTGAGTGGTGCTCTAGAAGCATAGGCACAATTGGCCGAACTCCGTTATCAAATTTTTGCAGGTGCGTTCTTTCTTTATTTCTTTTATTATGCATTTATTGTCTTGTTTCTTTTCAAGTTGTAGTGTAGTATTCAATATAATTTGTCGGGTATATTTGTAGTGCTGTGTTCAATTTATTTGGGTGTATTTACTATTCGTGTGCGTACACAGGTTAGGTTGTGATAAATACATTATACACGTAATTTTTATCTAGAAGGTCGGGTTTTAAATGGGTCCGTTTGTGACCCCTCCTCCCTTTCCTGAAAATTTACATGGAATGGTAATACTGTCTAGGAGGCCATTGTGATCTTTCGTGATTATTACCGAATCGGCTCACTTCACTAGTTGTTTAACTTAGAGGAAAAAATTACTTGATTTTCCTAACAAGTGGTATCAGAGCTTAAGGTTCGTCTTTGGATTGTTTGTAATTTTTTGTTGTATTGAATACTATACTTTGAGTCTGTAATGGCACATAATGATCAAGAAACACTGGGGACATCTGTTTTTTTGTCATCATGGTCAAGGATTCTGTTGTCAAGTTTGAAATTGACAGTGAAGATATTTGACTAGGCTGGCCATTTTGACATGTAGCAAGGGGAGGTCTTGGACTCCCTTTTCCAGCAGGGTCTTGACATTGCTATTGAAGAAAAGAAACCAGAAGATGTTGAGGATAAGGATTGGAGTATCATAAATCGATTGGCATGCGGAACAATTTGATCGTGTCTGTCCAGATAGCAGAAGTATGCTTTCAAGAATGAGACTTCTACACACAAATTATGGAAGGCATTAAAGGACAAATTTTTGAAAAAGAGTAGTCAGAATAAGCTCCTTATGAAGAAAAGGCTGTTCTGATTTGATTACCGACAAGGTACTACTATGAATGAACACATCACTATGTTTAACCAGTTAGCAGCAGACTTGTTGAATTTGGATGTGAAATTTGAGGATGAAGATTTGGCTTTGATGTTGTTATCATCTCTTCCTGATGAATTTGAACACTTAGAGACTACGTTACTTCATAAAAAGGAGAATGTGTCTT
The DNA here is from genome assembly GCA_027563595.1 of Erythroxylum suave. Taxonomy (NCBI): domain Eukaryota; kingdom Viridiplantae; phylum Streptophyta; class Magnoliopsida; order Malpighiales; family Erythroxylaceae; genus Erythroxylum; species Erythroxylum suave. The sequence goes on from JAOSBN010000006.1 coordinate 10,602,928, forward strand.
TAGATGTTATATGTTTTGTTTTGTATAGTCATGAATTGAGGAAGAAGGATAATATGAAAAACAAAACAGCTACAGCAGATGAAGCATTGGTAGCAAGAGGTCGTCAGCAAAGCTAGTTAAAGGGGAGAAGAGGAAAATCCAAATCAAAAAGCTGAGTTGCTAAAGATGCGAGTGCTTTTTGTTATGAAAAAGGACACTGGAAGAAAGGACATTGGAAGAAAGACTGTCCAAAATTGAAGAAGAAAGGGAAGCCTTTGAAAGATGCAAATGTTGCAGAGTGTAAAAGTAACACAGAATTAGATATCTCTTTGGTGGTTTCACCTTTAGCATCGCATCTAGACGAGTGAATCTTGGATTTAGGTTGCTCCGACCATATGTCTCCCATCCGGAAGTGTTTCTTTGATTTTGAAGAACTCGATGGCGGGGTTATTTACATGGGTAATGATAATCTATGTAAAACATCCGGCGCAGGTTCAATCAAACTGTAGAATCATAATGGATCCACCATAATTTTGAGGGATGTGCAGTACGTGCCTAAGTTGAAGAAGAATTTCATCTCTTTAGGGACTTTAGAATCAAAAGGCCTAGTTGTAATGATGCAAGATGGAATTCTTATAGCAACTTCAGGAGCACTGGTAATGTTGAAAGGCGTTGGGAAGGACAATCTGTATTATTACCAAGATAGCACAGTGATTGGGATGGTAGCAGCAGCAACTTCAAGTAGCAAGAAAGATGTAAAGGCAACAAAGTTGTGACTTACGTGTTTGGGACATGCTGGTGAAAAATCCTTGCAAACCCTTTCCAAGCAAGGATTGTTTAAAGGTACGAAGACTTGCAAATTGGAATTTTGTGAGCATTGTGTTCTGGGAAAACAACGAAGAGTGAAATTTGGGACTGCTATCCATAATACCAAGGGGATTCTAGATTATGTGCACTCAGATGTATGAGGACCTTCCAAGACTTCGTCACTTGTAAGTAGGCATTATTTTGTCACTTTTGCTTATTATTTTTCCAGAAGAGTGTGGGTGTTTACTATGAAGAACAAAGATGATGTGCATGAGGTTTTCCTTGGATGGAAAGCTCAGGTTGAAAACCAGATAGGAAGGAAGATCAAATTTCTCCGAACAGATAATTGTGGAGAATACAAGAGTGATCCTTTTCTAGAAGTATGCCAAGAGTGTGGCATAGCTCGACACTTCACAGTTAGAAAAAAACCAAAACAGAATGGGATGTCAAAGCGTATGAACAAGACATTAGTGGAGAAAGTTCATTGCATGCTGTCTAATGCTGGGTTAGGCAGAAAATTTTAGGCTGAGGCTATGACATACACTCAACATCTCGTAAATCGCTTGCCTTCATTTACTATATGTGGCAAGACTCCTTTCGAGGTATAGTCCAGGAAACCTGCAACAGGTTACGATTCTTTGCGTATTTTTGGTTCTACTGCATATTATCATGTGAATGAATCAAATTTAGATCCACGAGCAAAGAAGGCTCTATTTATGGGCTTCAATTGGAATTAAAGGATACCGTTTGTGGTGTCTAGAGTCAAAAAAGACAATAATCAGCAAGGATGTTACCTTTGATGAATCTGCCATGTTGAACAAGGTAACTCCAGCAGGGGTTGATGGTACTTCGCAGCAGGTGGAGAGCATGCCGAAACAGGTGGAGTTTGAATAGACAGTGGTGATCCCAACAAAAAGCACTACTGGTGACTCTCCTATAGTAGAAAAAGAGTCATATGAGGAAGAGGTTCCAACCCAAGAACCTCCGCAGCAATCAAAGTCAATTGCCGCTAGAAGGACAAGACGAGAAATTCAAAAACCTGCTTGTTTTACTGACATGGTAGCTTATGCACTTCTAGTAGTTGATAATGCTCCATCTACCTTCCCAGAAGCAATCCGAAGTTCAGAAAGTGGCAGATGGACAGGTGCAATGGGAGAGGAAATGCAATCTCTTGAGAAGAACAAGACATGAAAGCTAACAAAACTACCAAAGGGAAAGAAGGCAATTGGATGCAAATAGGTATTTGCAAAGAAAGAAGGATTTCCTGACAAAGATGATATTCACTACAAGTCAAGGTTGGTGGCTAAAGGCTATGCTTAGAAGGAAGGAATTGATTATAATGAGGTATTTTCTCTAGTTGTTAAACATTTTTCCATTAGAATTTTGTTGGCCTTGGTAGTGCAGTTGAATTTAGAGCTAGCTCAATTTGATGTAAAGACCGCATTTTTACACGGTGACTTGAAGGAGGAAATCTATGTCTAAGCTAGATGGATACAAGGTTGCTGGTAAAGAAAATTGGGTTTGCAAACTAAACAAATCATTGTATGGACTAAAGCAATCTTGAAGGCAGTGGTACAAACGATTTGACAAGTTTATGAAGTGTCAAAAATACACAAGAAGCAAATATGATCATTGTGTATATTTGCGCAGACTTCAAGATGGGTCCTACATCTAGCTACTCTTATATGTTGATGATATGTTGATTGCGGCAAAAATCCAAAGTGAAATTGACATATTGAAGGCTCAGTTGAGTAAAGAGTTTGAGATGAAGGATTTGGAGGAAGCCAAGAAGATTCTCAGAATGGAGATAAGCAGGGATAGAGAGAGAGGTAAGCTTTGGTTGTCACAGAAGCAGTATTTGAAAAAGGTATTACAATGTTTTGGTATACATGAAGATTCAAAACCTGTTAGTATCCCACTTGCTCCTCATTTGAAATTAAGTAGCCTGTTATCTCCAAAGTCAGATGAAGAGCGAGAATACATGGAAAAAGTCCCATATGCTACTGCAGTTGGAAGCTTGATGTATACAATGGTGTGTACGAGACCAAATATTTCACATGCTGTTAGTGTTGTAAGTAGGTACATGCATGATCTGGGCAAGGTTCATTGACAAGCTGTGAAATGGATTCTACGGTATATCCACGATACTGTAGATGTTAGTTTAGCAATTGAGCAGGATAAATTACTTGGTCAATGCATAGTTGGATATTACAATTCTGACTATGCAGGTGACTTAGATAAGCGACGGTCTACAACTGGCTATTCGTTCACTTTAGCGAAGGCAACAGTTAGTTGGAAGTCTACTTTGCGGTCAACGTGGCTTTGTCTACAACAGAGGCAGAGTATATGGCAATTACAAAAGCTGTGAAGGAGGCAATTTGGCTTTATGAGTTGCTTAAAGACTTGGGAGTTTGTTAGAAACAAATTGAGGTATATTCTGATAGTGAGAGTGTTATTCATTTAGCAAAGAATCAAGTCTTTCATACACGGACAAAGCACATTGACGTTCGCTATCATTTTGTGCAGGAAATTCTCAAAAAAGAGGAGATACTTCTCCAAAAGATTCAAACAACAGAGAATCTTGCAGATATGCTGACCAAGGTGGTTACAAGAGTCAAGTTTGAACATTGTTTAGACTTGGTTAATATCCTGCACATTTGAGCTAGCGCTTGAAGGCTCAAATTTGGAAACATCGTGAAGACTGCTTTTATTATTTGTTTGATTGAGAAGATTCATATTTAGTGGGATAAGAAATTATGCCAAGGTGGAGATTTGTTACTATTTGGCACCTTTTCATCTATCCCACATCGTGAGTTTATGTATTTGGGGTGGAGGTTGGTAGTTATAAAAGACACCCCCCCCTCAATCCCACATCGATAGATTATAAAAATGGGAAGTGGTTTGATGGTTATAAGAGGGAGCTCTCCCCTCCTATTGTAAACATCCCAAATTTGCATCTCTTTTCTCACATTAAATAAAAGCGAACCATTTGAGTGGTGCTCCGAAGACGTAGTCATAATTGGCCGAACTCCGTTATCAAATTTCCGGATGCATTCTTTCCTTATTTCTTTTATTCTGCATCTATTGTCTTGTTTCTTTTTCAAGTTGTAGCGTAGTATTCAACATTATTTGTCAGGTATATTTGCAGTGTTGTGTTCAATTTATTTTGGTGTATTTACTATTCGTGTGTATACACAGGTTAGGTTGTGATAAATACACCGTGCACGTAATTTCTGTCTACGAGGTAGGGTTTTAAGTGGGACTATTTGTGACCCCTCTGCCCTTTCCTGGGAATCTATGTGGAATGGTAATACTGTCTAGGAGGTCATTGTGATCTTTCCTGGGTATTACCGAATCGGTTCACTTCACTAGTTGTTTACCTTAGAGGGAAAAATTACCCAATTTTCCCAACAGAGAAAGCTTATATAAGATGTGACTACCAAGTCCTTGTTGTAATTTGGATGCATATCGAATGCTATTAAGTTGAATAAGAGAGACTTCAACAGTTCATCAACAAGTAAGGTAGGACCTAGTCTAAAGATATATTACGTAGACAGCTACTAGAATGGTTCAGCTTCAATCTGATTCCTGATGCCTGAAGATCCTTAACACTGCAAAAATGTCGAAAGGTTGCCTCAGTTCCATAAAAAAGACCATCTTTCTCCTGCAAAAACATTTATGGGACACCCATTAATGCTAATAGACTCGAAAAAAGAGAAAGCTTTTATTGAATTAATAGTATCATAACGAGAATCTTTTTCTTATAAAAAGGTTTATGGGACGCCATTAATGCTAATATACTCAAAATAGAGAGAAAGATTTTGTTGAATTATTTCTTAAACAACAGCAAACGAGGTTTTAAATAGTGGTCCTTTTGTAGTTTTAGCAGATCTTTTTTACGAAGTTCATCCAAATGAGCTCAAGCAGATGATTTGCCTTGTTAAAACTCCCGTCTGTCACATTGTCCACTTTTACACCTTTTCCCCATCTTTGAAAGCATCTAATTTCGATGATTTCGATGAACCGATAGATTGATTGTCTAAATTCCTTTGATTGTATTCCAACAGGATGATCATTCTGGTACAACTCACCTCCTTCCTTACTAAATCCCATAACCAAGTTTAGGACTCCTAAGGGAAGCTGGTTATCTAATAGCATCAAATATGTTGCCACAAGGTCTATTTGGTCACCGGAAATGTTCATATCATAGAACCGGTACCCAACTTGCCAGTGAACAAATTAGATCAATGCACATCCATATACAAAGAACATCCATGCAAGTTCTTGGTCATCCCCTTTGAACTTCTTTAGCAGCTCCCCTTGATCCCTTGAAACTTTCAATTTCATTAAGAATATTGTTGTATAGTATCTCTTTGGACTGGCTGCGCCTTCTAATGAAAACTTCAATCAAGTGACTTTTATACCGTTGGCCTTGCTCCAGCTCGTCCTTTCCATAGTGGACAGGACCAATCATCATGAAACGAGGTTGGAAGTACTTCTTGAGCTCAGTTTTCATGCCTAACAACATTGGAACTTCTATTTTGTGTCCTTTATCTTCTTTCTCGTATGAGGCATCCGACTCCCATCATTTCTCTGAATCTCTCTTCCAAGCTATCACTGAGGGAAATATTGTTGGGCCCCGCTTCCGAAGCCCAACATTCAGAGGTCGGAACGGCCTGGAGGGCCCAC
>JAOSBN010000006.1:10616984-10678510 GCA_027563595.1 Erythroxylum suave
TGAAAAAGGTATTACAACGTTTTGGTATACATGAAGATTCAAAACCTGTTAGTACCCCACTTGCTCCTCATTTGAAACTAAGTAGCCAGTTATCTCCAAAGTCAGATGAAGAGCGAGAATACATGGCAAAAGTCCCATATGTTACTACAGTTGGAAGCTTGATGTATGCAATAGTGTGTATGAGACCAGATATTTCACATGCTGTTAGTGTTGTAAGTAGGTACATGCATGATCTAGGCAAGGTTCATTGGCAAGCTATGAAATGGATTCTACGATATATCCAAAATACTGTAGATGTTGTTTAGCATTTGAGCGGGATGAATTACTTGGTCAACGCGTAGTTGGATATTGCGATTCTGACTATGCAGGTGACTTAGATAAGCGACTGTCTACAACTGGCTATTTGTTCACTTTAGCGAAGATGCCAGTTAGTTGGAAGTCTACTTTACAGTCAATGGTGGCTTTGTCTACAATTGAGGCAGAGTACATGGTGATTACAGAAGCTGTGAAGGAGGCAATTTGGCTTTATAGGTTGCTTAAAGACTTAGGAGTTGGTTAGAAACAACTTAAGGTATATTCTGATAGTTAGAGTGCTATTCATTTAGCAAAGAATCAAGTCTTTATGCACGAACAAAACAAATTGACAGTCGCTATCATTATGTGCGGGAAATTCTCGAAGAAGAGGAGATACTTTTCCAGAAGATTCAGATTATAAAGAATCCTGCAAATATGTTGACCAAGGTGGTTACAAGAGATAAGTTTGAACATTGTTTAGACTAGGTTAATGTCCTGCACATTTGAATTAGAGCCTGAAGGTGCAAATTTGGAGGCACCGCAAAGACTGCTTTTATTATTTGTTTGATTGAGAAGATTTATATTTAGTGGGATAAGAAATTGTGCCAAGGTAGAGTTTTGTTACTATTTGGCACCTTTTCATCTATCCCAGAGGTTGGTAGTTATAAAAGAAACTTCACCCCCCTCCCAATCAATCCCATATCGATAGATTATGAAAATGGGAAGTTGGGAAGTAGTTTGATAGTTATAAAAAGGAGCTCTCCCCTCCTATTGTAATAATCCCAAATTTGTATCTCTTCTCCCACATCAAATAAAAGCGAGCTATTTGAGTAGTGCTTCAGAGACATTGGCACAATTGGCTGAACTCCGTTATCAAATTTTTCCAGGTGCGTTCTTTCCTTATTTCTTTTATTCTGCATTTATTGTCTTGTTTCTTTTTAAGTTGTACTGTAGTATTCAATATTATTTGTTCGGTATATTTGTAGTGTTGTGTTCAATTTATTTGGGTGCATTTACTATTCGTGTGTGTACACGGGTTAGGTTGTTATAAATACACCGTGCATGTAATTTCTATTTAGGAGGCTGGTTTTTAAGTGGGACTGTTTGTGACCTCTCTGCCCTGATACTATCTAGGAGTTCATTGTGATCTTTCCTGAGTATTACCAAATCGGTTCACTTCACTAGTTGTTTACCTTAGAGGGAAAAATTACCTAATTTTCCCAACACCTACTCCTAACACATTCATCCTTCACATTTTGGAATTTCGTCATCCATGAATTCTTTGGTTAAACATTGACAAATTTTTTATGTTTTGGGTTCCTTTTACTTGTGGGCTAGATTTCTTTTTAAACCATCAACAATTATACCCCGTATATGTTTCGTTAAGCAAACCAAAGATATGGTATAAAAGTTCTCCTAGCGTTCAATAAAATGAGTACAAGACCATGAGTTAGATTCTCGAATATGGTTCAGTGGTCTTAGGAAGTCCAGGAACTAAAGAGAATTTAGTCAGAAGAGGAAGCTTGGAAACGTCATTAAGAAGATCTTTGCTAACCCTAAATCAAAGAGAATCCTCAAATGAGAGGGAAAGTTGGGCTCAAAGATTATATCATGATTCTTTCACATTTGAAATTCCTAATTCTCCATCTGTTACTGAAGCTAAATTATATACTTCTTCAAATTTCAAGTATTCACTGCTCATACATGTCCTTTTATTCTATCCTCAACCTTAAGCTCTAGAAAATCATCATCTTTTCTAGTATTTTCCCTTTTCTCTACTCACGAATTCTCTTGGCATTTTATGAACTCTCCATGGACTACGACTTCTACTAATCGTATGTCTTACTTCTTCTCTACAGCCTCTGCTGAATTGAATGTTATAACTGTTCATCTCTTATTTTCTTTCTCTATACTCTTATATGTAAATTTAGTTAGTTTTCTTAAATTTATTCTTTATGTAGGCTATAAAACTTGAGGTGGTATTTATTCCAATTGAACCTTTAACATCATTTATAAAAATAAGGTAACTAAAATTTTAACCTTAAATCTCTTTTTTAGTTCTTTCTTCTAGTTAAAATTCTCCTCTTTTAGTATGGTAGGAGGTTTTCCCTATTTGATCATGAACAAGGTCAATTGATAGATATAATCTATGCTTCTTTTCACTCTTCTTGGAAAAGACAAGGGCTTCTTCAACTAATAACCCTTTCAAGAAATCCACTATAATATCCCATCCTTATATTTCATGTCCTCAAATTCTAGACTCCCTCTAGTAATTCCTTTATTTTTTCTTTTGCACACACCTCAATTTCACTTCAAGATGTTTTCTTTCTACCTGAATTGCCTTTGATTGGGGAGGAATTTTTTTTTTCTGTAGAGGAAACTTTTATTCTGACTTTAGCACTTTTAAGAGCTCTTTTTAATCCTAGCTAATTAACATTTACACTTTATTTTGGAATTCCATCTTTGAAGAAGAATATATTAAGTTCATCTAGGTCTGATTGAATCAATTTATTTTTTGTGCTATAAATAACACTTCTGGTATAGAATTCCTTCCTTTTTTACAATGCAATAGCCTCTAGTAAATTCTTGGCTCTTAGTTTTATTTTTATAGGATTCCTTTAGGCATTTGGGGAGAAGTATGTCCAACCTTCCTCTTTAAAGGCTTAACCTATGCATAGGGTTTATTCTACTCTAGACCCTTACTTATTTCTTAGAGCTCAGGGATAAGGAAGGACTTCCTTCTATTGATCTTAGATTTATGAATTTCCTTGGCTTCCATCTATCTATTAGCTTATGTAGCAAGTCTTCCAAAGATGTCTTTAGTTTTTTTTACAATCTTTAAAGTCTAGGTCAATAAACTGACTCAATCCTTTCGAGGATCTCTCTGAGAGGCCTTGTTGGCAAAGAATCTTTAATGCTTGTAAATCTTCTTATCTATGTATTTATTAAAAACTTTTTCTATCCTATACCAACCTGAAAGTTTTTTTGGTAAATGTCACTAAATCTTTAAAACCTGGCCCTTTTATTATAGCTTTAGGTTATAAGGTGCATCTTCCTTATCTTTGAAGTTGACAAATAGACCTTTTTTTTAAGGAATTCCTCCTCTTGTACATTTTTTGGCTACCCAATGAAGGTTTCTTTCAAAGTTGGTGCTATCAATGAAAATTTTCTTCTTAAAATATTTAAGCACTATTACATTATGAAGTGTAAGATCATCTTCGCGACTGGTGTGGCTAGTACTAAAGCTTATCACTTTTGGTGCTAGAAGAGTCTTTCGACTTAACCCTTGTTTAGATTTTGCCATCCATAAAGGTACTCCATTTGAATAAAAAATGTTTGATTTTTAGCTTCTCTTGCTAACTTCTGTCATTATAGATTTTAAGATCCTAGATGTTGAAGGCAGAGAAGAAGCCAAAACCACTTATCAAAAGGAGGTAAATTCAAATCTAGTTATCAAAAGAAAACTTAAAGAAAAGTCTCTGTCTACCTCTAGCTCTAAAAAGGAAAAAATGCTCATTCCAAGAAAATTTGCAAGAAATTTAACTTATTCATCTATTTCTCTTCTTGAAGAGGCACAAATTAAAAATATTGTAATTGAAGACATTGTAACATCTTGTTATCCAACCCTAGAATATTGTATACGAGAGATACTACTGAGAAGTTAGGAAGTACATTTCATGTTCATACATCATTTAACATACATACATATGTGAATATTAATGTTTGCACACATTAAATTGATTGTACATACATTCATTGACAATTTCTGAGTATAATTGAGTTATAAATGTGATTTTTGATATAAATTGTGCTTAATATATATTGAAAATTGAAATGGTGTAGTAAAAATAAAAGTCTAATGGCAGCAGAAATTTTAATAAATGACCTCAGGAATTATTGACAAGTGTCATTAAAAATTGGGAGACAATTGGATTAGAAATTGGAGTTAAATGGACTAGTTAAATAAAAAACCTAGTGTAAACATCTAGAGATTGGACATGTGGTAAGTGAAAAGTGTCACTTACCAAACCGTGTCTTTAACCTACGATTCTTTTAACTCCAAAGACCATTTAATTGTCTCGTATCTTGTTTTCTCCTTCTCTTGGAAATCTTCTTCATTGACGATACCCATCTTACCCTTATCAAGATTGAAGCTTTCTCTCACCTTTCACTTGCTACTCCCATTTTCTTCTCTCCTTCATTTTTCACTAAAGACTCAACCCTACCACCTTTGTATGATGATGTACATGTGAGAGAACAAAGCTAGGGTTAAGTGAGATCTTAAAGAGTTTGAAGTTGTTACCAAGTAAGTTATGGTTTAATCTTCATAGGTAGTGTAAAATGAAACGCTTGTGATGAGTAATTTGAGATTTATGATTTGAACATGAAACTCTTTATGTGTCAACATGGGTGTAATAATAATAAGGAGATTATGTTCAAAATTTTAGTGAGTTAATGTTATTCATGAATTGATGATGATTAATTATGAAAAAAGAAGTTTGAAATATGAATATGTGTATGGATGAAGAGGTAAATAGAGTCGTATCTTACTTTGGTGTTTTAATGAATGGTAAGTGCAAGTTTAAAGCTAATAAAATGGAGTATTATTGTGTCTTGAAATAAGATGATTTAAAGTAATAGTTGAGGTTAAAATGAAAGTGTTAATGAAGGAGAAATTGTGCAATAAATTAATGATGAAAGAGTACATGAAAATGTTTTGTTTTTGGGTATTATGATCAATCATGATGTCTTGGATTGTGGGTACATAATATTGAGCTAAAATGGAGGCATAAATGAAGAGGTTATAAACTTGATATGATGCATTTTGACAATGAATTGTTTGATTCTTATGAATGACTTGTTATGGAAAAAGAATAGAATTGCATGAATGATGATAATTAGTTGAAATTGATAAATCAAATGATTTGGTGTTTGAGAATTTAATGCAATCAATATGGTAGATGAATTTGTATGAACTGATGTGGCATTAGAAGTATTGAATTATGTAAAATTGGAGTGAAAATTGTAGTTAAAGTATGTGTTGAATTAGGATAAATGGAGGAAGAAAGTGTAGGGCACAATTGTGGCCCTCACCCTACGATTGTGACCTAAAAGCAAAAATTTTTTTGTCACGATCGTGGCCTGCCTCACCTCAACAATCGTGGCCAGCTCCAAAAGTTTTTATCACGATCGCAGTAGGGACATCACGATCATAGCCAGACTTATGGAGGTAAAGAATTGTCCTTTGAGTGATATATGAATAAATCAATACTAGGGTGCTTTCATATGATGTAATTAGGTTTAAATGGGATCTTGAATGACCTAGTTGACGAGGAATGAGGTGATTAAAGTGAGTAAAGTGTATTAGGTACTAAAGAATGATTGAAAGATGATGTTAATTGATCATGAGATAAGTATTAAGGAAATATACCTGGGATTTGTCATTGAATATACATTATACATAACACATATATATAAGTATATGTGATTGAGTATTCATATGAATGTGCAAAGTAGTAATGTGTAATTGTATGTGTTTGCATGATATAAAGGAGCAATTAGAGCGACCTTATCCAGACGTTGCTGGGACTTCAAGGCAATAAGCTAACTAGAGCACGTTTGATGCATGAATAAAACATGGGAAGTGTTCCTTGAATGTGAATTTGACTGAATAAATATTTTCTCATCTTATATATTGACTGCCGGACTAAGGTCTGATGACAAATGTGAATGAGAAAGAGAATGTGAATGTGATTGATGGAACATAATGGTTGAATGTGTATTGCATTTCATTACATAAATGCATGTAAGTTAAAGACAATTGTGACCAGAGTTGTCCGTGAAAACGAGCTTAAGCTCTGAATGTGGTAAGAGCTTCTGGCTCACTAAGTAAAATGAGCCCTGTATCCCTAACGGATAAGGGACAATATTAATGAGTTGGTATCCACAACGGATACAGGACAGTGAAAAAGGCACTCAGTTACAACAATGTAATAAATGAATGTGGGTCTCATGAACATCACATACACACATGATATGTATGATTTGAATGATTGCAATGCATTGTTAAATTAAATTGATCGAATACATTTGAAAGTTTATGAACAAAATGTTTTATGATGCTACCTGTTGATAAAGGTGAATTATATAAATTGAGTGATTATATGAGTTGTGTGTTACAGGAAATGAGTGAACCATTGATGATGGTCAACTCATTGAGTTGGCAAAACTCACCAAAATTGCAATGTTGACATTTTAGGTCCGAAAGTGATGATTAAGCTCCTAACATGACTTAAGAGAGATCTAGTACTGCTTTTGGGATTGAAAACATGACTCAAAGGTCGGTCAGCTTGGATTGAAGGACTTAGATAAACCATTTTGTATAATTCCTCATGTATGTAGCATATTTTGTAATAGAGCTATAGACTTTGATAGGTTGTTGATATTGTATATATATATGGATGTTGTAGTGATGCTACGTTGTATATTATGGTTTATGAAATGAAACGAGGAATTTGGGTTTTTGATATTATGTTAATTATGTTTTAAAATTATGATGCCAAGAGATATGTGAAAGTGACATAGTTAATATGTCGCTTCCATCAGACATATGCTCGAACATCTAAGGGGCATACGGGCACGTGTCAGATGGGAGTGGAGTACTACAGACATTATTCCCGTGGAAGAGATTTCTCTACTTTTGAAAAGATTATGGAAGACATCAGTGATGGTAGCTTACTTTACTTCTCTTTCTTTTATTTTCCCTCTGAATTCTTGTTTTTAATTTTCTGTTATCTATGACCTTGTATCAGATTTTTCCTCTGTCTACCATTTCATTTCATCCAAAATCTGAAAAAGCCAAAAATTCCCCTAAGCTAAAAGTTATTAAAGGCATAGAATTAGAGGTAAAGTAGATATTTCTTTTATTCCTTACGAAGATCTGTCAGGCTTTTGATAAATTCTTATACGTTTCATTCCCGGGAGATTTCTGAATGGCATCAACATCTTCAAAGGAAGTCTTTGACCTGAGGTTTTTTAGACATTTCTCTTATCCCTCCTTCCAATTCTATGCCTAGTATTAATTTTGAGGAGTTGTCAAGGGTTAAGAGCCTTTAAAGCTTACCATGTAAAAGAAGCTTCAGTTTGTAACTAAAATACAGTATAGTTCTTTCTTAAGTATGTTATCCTACATCGATTCTATAACTTAGTCATCTATTGTTGGAGGACTTTTGAGTAAAGATGAAAAAGTTTTCTCCTCCATTAACAAGTCCTGCTATGACTAAGTTATCTATTTTAAAAATCTAAGCCTCTCATACAAATGGCAAATGGATTATGATGTAGAAGAGGCTAAGGGTAAAAACCTCCTAGCATAAATTAATGAGATGAAAATGAATTTGACTTTTTAGAGAATCAAGCTACTGAGTATAAGGTAACTATTAAACTAATTAGGGATTCATTGAGGTAGAGTATATAGTTAAAGAGCTAGGGAAGTCATTAATGTTGTAGAAGGATGAAATCAAACTTTAGACGCAATAAGTTTAGTAAGCCAAAAAACACCAAGTCTTTTAACCAACTTTAAACCATTCTTTCTTTCTTTAATTTTTTGACCATTGGTTGGTATTTTTTGGATTTTGAACTTTATTTCTAAATGTTTATTTTGATTTATTGTTATTTAATTTCAAGAATTCACTTTTGTTCCTTTATACATGAACTTTTAAAAAGAGTAGGTAGATAAGGTTTCACACACTTTTTATTGATAAAATGCCTATGAGGTTCACCTTATAAACTAGATAACCAATAGGCATTACCATTTAAAACTATATGAATTCAGAATGTACCTTCCCGACGTGGAGATCACTTTCCCTATTCAAGTGGTCTAACCGTAATATAAAGTCGAATTCAACAATTGTATACCATAATCTTCAATAAAATCTCTGACTTCTTGGGCAGTAAACATGGCCCATGGTCACCTTTTATTGATTGGGGAATTCCAAATTGATGAATAATACGTTTGATGAATTCTACTATATTATTTTGATCAACTTTCCTTAAAGGCCTAGCTACCACCCATTTAGTAAAATAATATGTGATCAATAGAATGAAACTGTAACCTTTAAAAGAGGATGGATATATCTTTTCATTAAGATCAATGATCCAACTTCTAAATGGTTATAGTTTAATTATATAATGTAACTAAAAAATATGAATTTATTGAACTCTTCCATATCTTTGACATTATTGATAACCTTTATCTAAGATATGCAATCTTTTAAGATTGATGGTCAATAATTACTATGTTATTGTATAAGTCATCTCATCTTTATTCCAGACTAATGTGCTTCATATACCCCCTCATGAACTTGCCTTACAACTTTAATGCCTCAGGCATCCCAAAACACCTCAAAATATGTTCTTCATTACCTTATCGAAACAAGACTCCTCCGATAAACATGAAATTGAGTATTTATAATTTAAATATGATAGGAAATTTCTTTTAGGGTTTTCTAAGAAGTTCCTAATTTCGACCCTCCAATCTTGAGTGACTTCTTTATCAATATTAAAAACTGTAGAGATTCCCTCTTTAATAGATATATGGATGGGATTTTCGTTGCACAATAATGCATTTATGAACCAACTCTTTAAGCATGTTCAACCCAGATGTAACTTGTGAGAGTCATTTGTGTCTCAATTTTCTATCGAGGAATATATTGAAATTCTACTTCATGAAAGAATTCTAACAATTGAACAACAACATTATAATATGGTGACAAAGTTAAACTCATAAGACTTATATTCCCCTGTTACCAGATGTAACACCAGTAGAGAATCTCTTATAATGAGAACTTCTTTGGTTCCAAGACCCACTAGAATTTATAGTCTAATTATCAAGCCTTTATGCTTAGTCTTAATATTAGTTCATAGGAAGCCCATCTTAAGGGGGAGAATAGTCCTCATTCCATTTAGTGTGATTATAACTACCCCAATGCTAGGTAACATCTTTATCCTAGAACCATCAAATTTCAATTCCCACAACTTCTCATAATTGACAACTAAATTCCTCATATCCTCTTGTACTTAAAGCATTATAGCTTGCTAAAAGATTAGCTTATGCTTGACCTTTGGGTGATATATCAAATTGAAGTCTATAAGTTATGAGTCATTTCCAAATATTCCTTAAGATGATTGACTTGTTCAATCTATACTTCATTGATTCAGTTTATAAGACCGCATAAACTTTATTTTACAATAAATAATGCCTTAATTTTGAATGAGCAGAGTATAATGCCAAACATAATTTAATAATGAGAACATACTTCTTTTCCATTGGCTTGAGAGTTTTGCTCAAATAGTAGATATCTTGCTTATGACCTGTCTCATTACTTTAAGCCAATATTTACCTAATAAAATTCTCCCATAACAAAAATATACAACTTTAATGAAATTCCTTTTTAAGAGGCATCATTACTAAAGGTTTGATTAAGTATTTTTGGATACTATCAAATGTTGCTCAATGTCTTTCCTCTTAAAAAATTCCTTATAATTCTCCAACTTTAATAAGCCTATGAATTCTTTTGATTTTCCAGTCAGATTAACAATAAACCTCCTTATGCAGTTTATCTGAACTAGAAATCTCTAAACTTCCATTTTATTCCAAGGTGGCTTCATTTTGAGAATGGATTTTTCTTTATTCCTATCTAGTTTAATTCCTCAATTGTGAACTAAAAATATTAGGATGTTCCCCACTTTTACTCCGAAAACAAACTCTAGGGGTGTTTAACTTTAATTTATGCATTCACATCCTATGAAAGGCTTGTCATAAATCATATATATGATCTACACTCTTTTTTATTTTAATTTGGTAGCCTCTATATAAAATTCCAACATGCACCTTATCAATTCATGAAAAATATCATTCATACCCCTCTGATAAGGTGCTCCTAAATTTTTAAACCAAAAGATTACAACCCATTGAATTGTCCTTATTAAACAATATATATTCATTGCATCTATCAAAGAATCTGTAATCAGCATAATGTATATGTCTTTAAGAGTGGTTGCATTTAAGTCCCTAAATTTGACACATATTCTTACATAAATATATCTGGCTGGTCTAGTAAAACCAACCTTACATAATTTTTCAACTTCTTTTTTTAATCTTTAGCTCAACTTATTTGGACCAACGTCCAGGGGTTTGGTGGTAAGGGCCAATTCTGGTTTTATTGAAAGTCTATATTCCATCAACCTTCTTCTCAACTGTGGCATCTTTATATAGATCCAAATGAAATAGTCTTTGAATTCCTTTAAAAGCTCCACTAACTCGAATTTTATTCTTGGATCTAAATCTTTCCTAACAAAGACTTAACAAAATTCTCTTGAATTGTCTAAATTCACTTCTTCTAGTGGTTCTTGTTTTTGGCTCCCAAATCATCAAACTTTCTATAAGTGAATTTCAACTATTGGATATACTTACTCTTTATTTCTAGTTCTTTTTCCTCTTCAAAGACTAAAATTTCATTTTTCACATCTACCCATGTCCTCATAATCCTCTAAGACTTGCTGCATCTGAAATTTAATTTTTATGGCTAAAACTACCACTATTTCTTTTTGTAAAAATTCACTTAGCAGCTTCCTCTATAATGGGAATTGTTGTTAGCTTAGGAGCAGGCATGATGGTAGTTGTTTTTATAAACCTTCTAACTCTATCCTCATCTTTTCTTTGCCTTTATTTTTAAGACATTCACTATAGGAAAATTTTTAAATTTGTACTGGCTTTGTATGATCTCCATAGAATTTGGCCTCGATCTTATCAACTTTAGTACAAAATGGTTGTGGATTGACCTAAACGACTTCTACTTTATTACCATTCCACAAAAATGCAAGTTGTTCAAGAGACAATAGGATATAAAAGTTGGGGTAGATCCCATCTCATCCCAATATAATTAGATAGCTGGCATTTTATGAATAATTAAGAAAATAGTTGATGAAGACTTTCCTCCCATCATGATATTCAAAATGATAATTCCCCATACTCTGGAAGTTTCGCCAGTAAATGTAACAAAAAATGCTTTAGTTGGGATCAAATCTGCATTTTCTTTGCCCATAGCTAGCATCATTTTAGTTAGCATAATGTTCATTACGGACCCAATATTGGTGATTGGACTAGGTGATTCCGCCCTTTTCACAAAAGATTTATCAAATAAAATAGAGAATTTTATGAAAGAAATAGCACGTGGTACCTGAATGGCAATTTCTCCTATTGTAACAAATTTATTAGAGCCTTCATTCTAACTCTTAGAGCGGGTCAACTTTCTGTGAAATATAGGATTTTTTTTGTCCTCCTACGCTTTTCGCTAATTATTTCTACACATCATTTCATATTATTAGGGTTTCTTTAAACAAGACATATCTTATAAGGGATGACTTTTTTAAAGTTAGCTTTTCAAATTATGTTGACCATGAGAACCCTTATCCTCATAATTATAGAATTCTTGAATCCAACTTATTTCTTAGTAAAGATGGCTAATCGACCATTGAGCATATTGCTTGATTTAGTATACAATGTGGAGAATCAGCCAATTAAGAAAACTTCAATGATTTTAAGCTTAGGCAGTTCCCAAATTTATTAACAAGTATAACCTTCTCCTGGTATGTTTTATTGCCTAAGAATTTTATCATTTCTTAGACTAAAGTGGAAAGATTGTTTTATACTATTTTTTTTAAATGAGCCCAAAGTTAGTATAACTAAGTTATTTAGAGTTACTTAGAAAAGTGAGAGAGTGCGGACAAGCTCATCACACAATTCAAGAAGATGAGAACTTGATGTCGTATTACATTCCTAGAGACTGAATATGTGAAATTAGATCAAAGGGTTTTGATCCTATATTATGGAAAAAAATAAAAAGTTAAGGCATGAAATTTTGTGATTTTTATGACCTAGCCACAAAGGTCTCTTACTATAAAGAACTTTTTAGGGAAGAAGGATATCGAAAGAAGAATTCAGTGGGAACTTGTGTCATAAAGACGAATTCTTATAATTCAGCAATAGTCAAAGTCAACATCCCTAAAACATATATTTGTCCTTCTTTAGAATGCAAATCTCTTGAGGTCAAAAGGAAAATTCAAGTTCGTACTCTAGATATGATGGAAGTTGGAGAGCACACTCGCTTTATAACTACTTGCTCTATAAATGAAAGATAAGTCTCTCCTCATAAAAGAGAGAATGCTCTTGTGAAAACTTTTTGCATTAATCCTGAAATTGGTCGACAAGTAGTTAGGCCCCAAATTTTATGTAGGAAAGGATTTGTTGTGGAGGTTGAAGCTAATAAATCATAATATGGTTTAGTGGGTAGCATTGCGACTATAAACCATAATCCTATATTCCACTCCCTCCGCCATACGTAAATGAGACCATAATTCAATATGGAAGCTATCAAAGAAACAGTTCAGAAAATGTTTGGGCTTGGTTTGAGACAACTTGGCACCTAAAATTCTATAAACTGATCCAAAGTATGTTGACCATAAGAATCCTTATCCTCGTTGTTATATAATTCCTAAATTTAGCTTGTTTTCTAAATAAGATAGCTAATCAACCATTAAGAACACTGTCTGTTTCACCATACAATGTTGAGAATTAGCTAATTAAGAAAACGTTAATAATTTTATGCTTAGGATATTACCAAATTTGTTAATAGATACAAACTTCCCCTGGTATGTTTTATTACCTAGGAATTCTATCATTTCCTAAACTTTAATGAAAAGATTGTTTCATACTCAATTTTTTTAGAATGAGCCTAAAGTTAGTATAACTGAGTTATTTAGAGTTGCTTAGAAAAGTGGAAAGAGTTTGGACATGCTCATAGCACGATTCAAGAATATAAGAAGAGGATATCGTATTGCACTCTGAGAGACCAAATATGTGAAATTAGCTCAAATGGATCTTTATATTAAATCGTAGAAAAAATTTAAGGAATATAATTTCATGATTTATATGAACTAACAGCAAAGGTCTCTAAATATGAATAATTTTTTGGGAAGAAGGACATTGAAAGAAGAATTTGGTAGGAACTTATGTTATAGAGACGAATTCTTATGATTTGGCAATAGCCAAAGTCAACATCCTTGGAGCTTATATTTTCCCTTCTTTAAAACATGAATCTCTTGAAGTCAAAAGGAAAATGCAAGCTTTATTTACTTAACATCCTCTTTCATCTCATCCACTAAAACAATATCAATAGAAAACAACATATGTCAAGGCACATCCCCTTGGATATTCTTAGTGAGATTATCCATCAATACTAAAAATAAAAAGGGACTCAATGAGGAGCCTTGGTGTAGCCCAATATCAATAAAAAATGATACATATCTCCTCCTGTCGTCCATAATTTAGTCTTTACACCTTCATAGAAACTCTCTTAACTTCTAAATATCTTCACATGATTTCCCTAGGTACCTTGTCATAATTCCTTAATAAGTTAATAAAAATCATGTCTAAGTTAAGTTTTCTTTCCCTGTAAAGTTTTATTATTCTTCTAAGATTTTACATTCTATCGTGGACCTTTTTGGTATGATACCAAACTGGTTCTTTGAGATAGGTGCATCCTTTCACACTCTCTTCTCAGTCACATCTATAACTTAATTGTGTGACTATGTAGCTTAATTTCTCTATAGTTGTTACAACTTTGAATGCCCCTTTCTGTTCTTATATAGAAGAATTAGTATACTAAATCTCCTCTCCTCTGACATTTTGGCGGACTTAAATCTTAAGTTTAAAATATTGACTAACCAATTAAGATCCACTTCTGATCCACTTCTCCTAGGCTCTTCCATACCTCTGTAGGTATCTCATCAGGCTTTACTACCCTTCTACTCTTCATATCTTTCAAAGCTCTTTTAATTTCTTCCCTTGTGAGTCGACAGAAAGTAAAATTATGATACCTCTTGGATATGCTAAGATCACCTAAATATATGTTATCCTCTATTCCTTTATTAGAAAGGTTACTAAAGTATCTTTGTCCTCTTCTCTTAATGTCATTATCAGTTATGAGCCCTGTTTCATCTTTTATATAATGAACTTGATCTAAGTCTCTCACTTTTCGTTCATTAGCTCTTATCAACTTAAATATACCCTTTTCTCCATCTTTAGTTTCCCATTGAAGTTATAATTTCCTATAGGCTCTGCTTTTAGCTTCTAAGACTACCTTCTTCACCTCTTTGGTTACTTGTTTGTAACTATCTCTATTAGCTATCGTCTCTACGTCTGTGGCTCTATCAAATAAAATTTATAGACAACGTTCTTGATTTTATCCTTTTCTTATACATCTTCATTCCACCACCTCAGCTTATTATCCCTAGGAACTTTAGAAACACCTAAGACCTCTTTAAATGTATTCCTTAAAAGAGTTACCACTCTCTCCCACATTTGGTTAGCATCTCCTTCCAATTTCCATTCTTCTCTATCCTTAAGTTATTCCATTGTATCCCCTTTCATATTCCACCATTTGACTCTTGTACACCTCCTAAGACGTCTCTTCTTCATCCAACCCTTAATTATAAGATCCATAACCAACAATTTATACTAATTTGATAAGCAAGCATTAAGTATCACTTTACGTGGAAGTAGTCAATTTGAGCTTTCGTAGTAATACTCTTAAAAATCACTAGGTACTCCTTGTTTTTCTTGAAAATTAGTTTGTTATCACCAACTGAAACACTGCTGCATAACTTTACAAATTAGTCCCACTATCATTCTTATCACTGTACCTAAAACCCCATGAAGGGCAAACATAAGTTCTTGGGATGTTGACTTTAGCTATTGTCAAATCATATGAATTTGTCTTTAAAACATAAGTGTCTACATAATTCTTTTTTTGGATATCCTTCTTCCTTAAGAAGTTCTTCGTATTCAAAGGCCCTTGTTGCTATTTCATAGAAATCATGAAATTTCATGCTTAAATTAATTTTCCATAATCTAATATTAAGGCCCTTTAAGTTAATTTTGCACATTTGGTCTTTGGGAGTGCAATACAATATCATCATATCTTCTTCTTGAATCGTATGATAAGCATGTCCGCACTCTCTCCGCACTCTCTCCACTTTGTAACACTAAACAACTCTGTTAAACTAACTTTGGGCTCCATCTAAAAAAACTGAGTTTGAAATATTCTTTCATTTCAATTTAGGAAAGGATAGAATTCATAGGCAATAAAGCATACCAGGAGAAGGTTGCACCTATTAATAAATTAGGGAACAACCTAAGTTTAAAATTATTGAAGTTTTCTTAATTAGCATAATTTTTCTTAATTAGCTAATTCTCTACATTATATAATGAATCTACAATGTGCTCAATAGTTGATTAGCCATCTTCACTAGAAAACAAATTGAATTTAGGAATTCTATAATTAAGAGGATAAGGATTCTTGTGACATACTTTGGATAAGGTTTATGAAATTTTGGGTGCCAAACTATCTCAAATTAAACCTGCACACTTCCTAAATTGCTTTTCCGTCAGCTTCCATGTTAACTTATAATCTCCTTTATGTGTAAGGGGACAAAATATAGGATTGTGATTTATAGTTGCAATGTTACCCCCTAAATTGTATTATAATCCATTAGCTTCATCCTCCACACCAAATCCTTGCCTACCCAAAATTTGGGCCTAACTGCTTATTGACCATCTTTTAGGATTATTATGCAAAGGCATCACTTGAACATCCTTGCTTTTATGAGGAGAGATGTATCTTTCATCTACAGAGGAAGCATATATAATGCGATTGCACTCTCAAACTTCTAGCACATCTAAAGTAGGAGCATGCATTTTCCTTTTGACTTCAAGAAATTTACATTCTATATAAGTGCAAACATATCTTCTAGGAATGTTGACTTGAGCTAGAGCCGAATCATAAGAATTTGTCTTTATGACATAAGTGCCTACTAAATTCTTCTTTTGATATCCTTCTTCCCTGAGAAGTTATTCGTATTCAGAGACCTTTGATGGTAGTTCATAAAAATCATAAAATTCCATGCCTTCAATTTTTTTTCCAAAATTCAATATCAAGACTCCTTTGAGCTAGTTTCATATATTCGGTCTCTGGTAATATAATACAATATCAACTTCTCATCTTCTTGAATCATGTTATGAGCATGTGTGCACTCTCTCAACTTTTTGAAGTGATTCTAGATAGCTCAGTTATACTAACTTTGGGCTTGGTATGAGAAAATCTTTCTATTTCAGAATAGGAAGTGATAGAATTCTTAGGCAATGAAGCATATGAGGAGAAGGTTGTACTTGTTAATAAATTTGGGAACAACCTAAGCTAAAATTATTGAATTTTTCTTAATTGACTAATTCTCCACATTGTATAGTGAATCTAGCAATGTGTAGTTGATTAGTGATCTTCACTAGAAAACAAGTTAAATTTAAGAATTCTATAATTACGAGGATAATGATTCTCATGGTCAACATACTTTGGATAAGGCTTATGGAAAATTTGGGTCCAAACTATCTGAAACCAAGCCTGGACACTTCCTGAACTACTTCTCTAACAATTTCCATATTAACTTATAGTCTGATTTACAAGTGGTGTGGAGGAGGGGAGATGGTCTATTAGTTTCAAACTCCATACCAAATCCTTGCCTATCCAAAATTTAAGCCTTAACTGCATGTTGACCATTTTAAGGATTAACCTTAAGAGGTGTCACAGGAACATCTTCTCCTTTATTAGGAGGGATATATCTTTCATCTAAAGAAGGAGGTAGTTATAAGGCGACTACACTCTCGAAGATCTACTTTAGTAAAGCAAGAGAATTCTACCTATATAAATTGTCAACCTTATTTATCAATATCTTGATTGTGACTGTAGAGATCAAGGTAGTTCGATTCTAGAATTTTTCGTTTGTGTGATCAAGCAATTTTGGATTCTTGTTAGTAAGAGAGTTAGTCGAAGGCGACGCTACCTTCTTTATATTCTCAACTTTCTAGGACATAAAACCTTCATTTCCTACTGCTAGAGAGACTTCTTCCTCTAAGGATAGAGGCACATCGATTTTTCCACTCCTTATATGGGAAGCCGTGTCCCACTAGCTGTGCCAAATTATGGGTGTCAATTTAGAATTTGAGCGTGCTAAGGAGGAATTTTCCCATAATTTATAATTAACTTCTTATTGATAATATAAGTAGGCTGTGAAAAAGTTAGAATATGAAATTCTAAGCTACTAAAATACAAAAATATATTAGAATAAAGATTGAACTAATAAACAATTTGACTTAAAGTAAGGGAAAGTACAAGCTTTGTGACAAGAAACTCAATAAATTGTAAAAAAGGTTCATCGTTTTTATTGAATCATGAAACGTCTATTTATAGTTTAGTGTAGACAATTTGTTTTAACATATTGGAGAATCTATAACTAATCTACCTATTTTGGTATCAAGCAAAGAAAAAGAAAAAATAAGAATAAAACTAGGATGGGGCAAAAAGAAAGGGCTTGGACCATTTGGACGCTTGGACTAAACCAAAGCAAAAAAACTAAAGAGAGAAAAGATGAGCATGATCACATTATGTCCCAGCTAGGTTTCCTCGTTAACTTTGGAGATCTGCCTTTCTTTTGACACACCGCCACAAGCTGGGTGGAAGATGTCATTAACAACACTGAGGTTGAGTAACAAAGCATGAAAAGAGTGACACAAAAGGGCCTTCGTGAAGATATCTACCAGTTGATCATTTGACGACACAAGAAGGAGGTGGACGACCCTTTTCTGCAATTTTTCACGAACGACATGGCATCGATTTCGATGTGCTTTATTCGTTCATGAAAAATTTTTCTGCTATGTGAATGACTGACAAGTTGCCACAGTAAAGGTATGATGAGGATGGTGAACGCTGAGGTCCTGGGGAAGGTATAACAACCATTGGAGTTCACATACGGTAGTGGCGAGAGCTCTGTACTTTGCTTTAGACAAGCTTTTGGAGATGGTGGCCTGCTTTTTTGATTTCTAGGAGACCAAAGAAGACCTAAGGACCACACAATACCCAGTGATAGATTTCGATGAGTCTGGGCAGGTACCCCAGTCAAAATTTGAAAAAGGACGGAGTTGGAGAGGAGAATTGGTCTGAAACAAAAACCCCTGACTTGGAGATCCTTTCAGATATCGTAGAATGTGATGTGCCACCTGCAGGTGAGATTTGGTGGGTCTATTCATGAATTGTGAGAGCTGCTAGATGGCAAAGGAGATATCCAAGCGAGTAGTGGTTAGTTAGATAAGCTTTCCAATTAGGCAACGAAAAGGCATTGGATCAAGAAGATGTTCGCTAGTTGAAGACAATATGACATCCGTGGCTATTAGTGTGGGAGTTGGTTTTGCGTGCATAAATCTTGTATCATGAAATAAGTCCAGTGTATATTTGTGTTGACATAAGATTATACCTGAGGATGATCGTGTTAATTCTTTGCAGGTACGAGGTCCTTGATCTTGAAGGTGTTATCTAATAATCATTTGGTGGTTTAGATCAGCTGCATGTCATTGTTGGCAAGAACCAGATCATCAACATAGATCAGCAAGATGAAATTGTTATGGAGGGACTTTCGAAACATTGAGTGATTAGATTGGGATTGGTATTGGTTAAACCCAGCTGAAAGGAGTGCAAAGGTCAGCTTGGAATGCCACTGGTGACTAGCCTACTTCAGTCCATAAATGCTCTTCTTGAGATGATAGACGAGGTCTAAATGAGGAAGAATAAGACATCAGGGAGGCTTCATATAAACTTCTTCAAGTAAGTCACCGTGTAAAAATGCATTATTTATGTCCAGTTTATGTAAAAACCAATTTTCGTTTGCTGCCAGTGCTAATAGAAGTCAAATTGTTTTGTTTTTACTACAGGGGAAAAAGTTTCAGTATAATTCAGGCCTTCTTGCTGTGTAAATCCTTTAGCTATCACATGACTCTTACATTGTTGGAGGCTCCCATCTGCATTATATTTATACCTATAGACCCACTTATAGTCAATAGCAACTTTTCCTTCGGGTAAGAACTTGAGATCCCATGTATCATTGTCTTGTATAGCTTTTAATTCAGCTTGCATAGTATCTTTCCATTCTTGATGTTGAATTTCCTGATGGTAGGTAGTGGTTCTTTTTAGGAGGTAAGTCTAGCTGAGAGAACTTGATGTGAAGGGGACAGATTGTTATAAGAGAGGACTGAAGAGAGAGAATGAGGGGAGATAAAGGGTATTGCAGGACAGATATAATTAGTGAGGTGAGATGGAGGTTTATTTTGTCTTGTAGAGTGACGAATGGGTGATTTTGTGGCGGTAAAGATGATAACAAGGATGAAGGGAAAGGTTGGGTATTTAAAGGATGCAAAGTGGCAAGGACCGATGGTAGGATATCATCAATAGGTGAATTGGTATGGATAGGTAGTATAAGAGAAGGAAGATCTGAGGGAATAGGTGAGGTGAAGAAAGGAAACATATGTTCATAAAATTGTAGTTAAGAAGTACTGGTTGAAGTTGAGGTCAAATGCTTTGTAGCCCTTAGTACCTATAGAAAAACCAACAAAAACACATTTCCTTGCCCTTGAATCGAATTTCCCTCTGTTTGCTTCTTTAGTGGAAGCAAAACACAGGCAACCAAATATTTTTAAAGAAGTGAGATCAAGATTAGTACCAAATAAGACAGAATATGGTGAGTTGGGAGATACGAGTGGTGAGGGAATATGGTTAATCAAGTACACTACACGGAGGACACAATTTGCCCAAAATTTTGTAGGTGGATTAGCTTGCATTTTTAGGGCTCTAGCAACATTGAGAATGTGTTGATACTTTCTTTCCACTCTTTTATTATGTTGTGATGTTTCAATGTATGTGGTCTCGTATAAAATTCCCTTTTCTTTGTAAAATTTTGTTATAAAAAATTCTACACCATTGTCACTGCGAATAGACTTATCTTGTTTGTCAAATTGTCTTTCAACATAAGCGTAGAATCCCTTTATTAAGTCTCTGGTTTCTGATTTTTGCTTCATCAAATGTATCCATGTCATTCTACTATGGTCATCCATAATAGTTAAGAAAATTTTATACCTAAGGAAATATGGTGTGTGGTAAGGACCCCAAATGTCGATATGAATTAGATCAAAACAAGCTGTTGCAATAGAAAGACTAGGATGAAAATATAATTTTCTTTGTTTAGTAAAATGAAAAATATCACATTGTTTTGTGTACTGAAAAATAACTGTTGAATCTTTTCTAGACAAAGTTTGTAGCCTTTGGTTAGAAATGTGTCCTAGCCTCATGTTTCATAAATTGCCTTGGGATGAGGAAACATGACAAAGGATTAGGCTATGATATTGAGTTGATGGAGTGAATAGAGGCCTTTGATTTGTTTAACAAAACCAATCATCTTTATAGTTTTGATGTCCTGAATTTGCCATGAATGAGGTGAAAATATTAGTTGACAAGCACAAGAATTAGTAAGCTTGCTGATTGAAATCAAGTTAAAGGAGAATTTAGGCACAAAAATTACATCGGTAAGAGTAAGGGAAGAAATATTGACTGTGCCAATACGTGTCACAGGAGTAGAATGGCCATTTGGTATTTTGACATTTAAGGAATCTGCTATTTTGTAGGTTGTGAAAAATTATAATGAACAAATGATGTGGTTAGTAGCTCTAGAATCAAGAATCTAGGTGGATGACCATAAATAAAAAAACATATCAGGTTTGGATGTATCTTTTTGATCAGTAGATATTGTGTTGATTTGAGGTGCACTAGCAGATTTCTCCTTTGAGTCGTTTTCCTTATGCAAAATTTGTAGTAATTTCGTGTATTGTTCTGCAGTGTAGTTTGCAGGATCTTTTCCAGACTCTTGGCAAGGGAAAGACTTTCAATGTCTAAAGATAGTCCATCCAGGTAAGTTTCTACTTGGTTGACTGCTTTCAATTTACCTTTATTGTTGTCTCTGTTTGTAAAATGTGGTCTAGAATTGGGTGAAAATTAGGGGGTAATCATGTTTTTTTTGTAGCATTTGGCTTTTATATGACCTGTGTTTCCACAAAAAGTACAAATAGGTTTTTGTTTTGTTGAAAATTTCTTCTGGTATCAATTTTTTCTAAAGGAAGCTTGTGGCTCAATAACTATAGAGGGTAAGCATTGTTGTGATGTGATGTTCATTTGTCTTTCATGTTGTGCCACCATGGCAAAGGCTCTTTTTATCTCTGGTAAGGGATTTATGAGCATAATATGAGATTTGACAGTAGAAAAAGATTCATTTAACCATTCTAGGAATCTGATAACGCAGTCTCCATCTTGAAAGGTTTTGAATGTAGCAAGAACATCACAATGATATTGTGGTTCACACTTGCACTTAGGCATGAGCCTTAGATTAAAGAATTCATCCCATAACATTTTAAGATGAGTATAATAATCAGTTACTAAAAGATTGCCTTGCTTGAAACTATATATTTCTTCTTGGAGGTTAGATATTCTAAAAGAATTTGTTTGTGAAGATCTTCCCTCTAATTCTCTCCAAACTTCCATTGCAAAATCAAACTAGATGACACTTTATGCTATAGAATCTAAAATAAATCGTAGTAGCCATGAGAGTACCATTATATTGCATCTTTCCCAATACATGAACAGTGGGGTCTTCTTTCTGCGATGAACTTCAGTTTGTTTTTTGACAGTAGTGTCATTCGGATGGATCTTGCCAAGAGTGATAATTCCTGTCAAAAGAGAGGAAACTAGAACCAAATAAGGATTTCACTGCGATGTAGGTAATAAGGACTAGTTGGGTGGTCTTCTGGTCTAAGAAAGTTTTGTGTAGGTAACTGATATTGTGTTTGATTTGCAGCTATGCTGGCATAACAGGGACCTGGAGCTCCTGACATGTTGAAGAAGGAAAGGGAGGTAGAAAGATGAAAAAGAGGAATCGGAGTAAAAAAAAAAAGTAGAGAACTGATAAAGAATAAAACCCAAAGAAAGAGAGTATTGAGCTACTTAATGCTTTGATACCATGACAAGCAACTCAATAAATTGTAAAAAAGGTTCATCAATTTTATTGAATGATGAAACGTCTATTTATAGACCAGTGTAGACAATTTGTTGTAATAAATTGGAGAATCTGTAACTAATCTATTTGTTCTGGTATCAACCAAAGAAAAAGAAAAAATAAGAATAAAACTAGGATGGGCCAAAAAGAAAGGGCTTGGACCATCTAGAAGCCTGGACTAAACCAAAGCAAAAAAACTAAAGAGAGAAAAGATGAGTTTGTTCATATTATGTCCCAGCTAGGTTTCCTCGTTAGCTTTAAAGGTCTGCCTTTCTTTTGACACTTTGAAATGAATTTAAGACAATAAAAAATAAATACACAATGTAAAGAAAATGGAAAAATAATAACAAGATATTTTGATTGTTTTGTTATGCGAATTTGAAGTTTTTTTGTAGAGATTGTGTGTTTTTGTCTTGTATTATGGTGTTGGTTAATTTATATAATCTTCTTAACTTTAGACAGTTCTCCACTTTTTACGTTTTAGCTGACTTCTTATTACCATCCTGTTAACTTCACCCTCAAATATCCGTTTTGTAACTTCTCAACTTCCGACTTACTTCTCGCTTCTCCATCATTCTCTATGTTCTAGACTTCCGCCATCTACAAAATCTTTGGTAAACATTTACTGAGCTTTCTTATTTTAGGCTCCTTTTACGTGCATCCTGGATTTTTTTTTTTTTAACCTATCAATGCTTCGCAGTCAAACCCTCTAAACTGTTACGACCTTCTTTGATGGCATAGACCCTCTAGATTGGATATTTCAGTATTCTACCAAATTTTCCCTGAGAGACTCATGGAAATGATGTCCCTTCTTCAGGTAGAAGCATTGAGTTACTGCAAATGTTTATAAAATTATATCTAAACCAATTTAAGGAAAATTGGCTACAATCCTTACACTTAGCCAGCACCTGAATAAGCAGTCAATAAAGAATTTTTCGGTTAGGAAATCTTGGTTATGTATGCACATGTTATTGGATATCGACAGGTGTCGTTTGTGATCATATGCCCCTATTCTGGATATAGGGAAATTAATTTAGCCATCGTTATACAACACGTGACCATCCAAATGCTTCTTTAACCAATTTCTTGGTTGCCAAATATCCAGAGAAGTGAAATTCAGATATAGTTGCCAAATCCCAGATGTGGAACTTTTCGTAAAGCCTCTTCTGCCTTTTGATGCAATTCCCCTTTTCCCCAACTTTCACACGAAACGATTACATGATCCAATGGCGCCTATTCTTTAACTGCAGCATGCACAGGTACTGCAAAGATGCAATCGTTAAGGAATTCATATTCTAAAGCATACTAGAAAGACAGCGACCAAACCTTTTGCATCCAAGACTGGAGTAAACAAAAGCAAGTTTGTCTAGACGGATACAAGTGATCAGGTGTATAAATTCCTAGTCGTCCACCTGGCTATCACTTTAACATCCAAACCGTTTCTCTCAGAACGAGACAGGACAGCAGTTATCATGTCACATTCACTATGGTAAACAACTAATCAAATCGATAGTTAAGATACAAGCAACTAAACATAATGTCTGGACCAATGATTTGTTCACGAGTAGAAGCTAATATGACACATCAGGATAAAAAGGTCTATATTCCATTCCATTGATATATAGACACAGAGCCATGCTAGTTGAACGTGGCACTACAGACATTACCACTCACATCCGCATCGCTATTAAGCTAGCTTAGTTACACTCTGACCTTCCTACAAGGACGCCATAAATAACATCACCTAGAAGATTTACATCAGGGTTGAGAAAAAGAAGTAAACTAGCAGTGGCCAAGGAAATGGACAAGTCCGATGGGGCCGGGAGGGAATAGTAAGGTGCGATGCTGCAGAAGGCTTAGAAGTCATGCCAGCGACAGCAGGTGCAACTGCAAGGGTATTTGGAATGCTCTGCTGCTCATTGGTTGGCAACGAAGTTGGAGATGCACCATTCGATGGTGGCTGAGGGTTGACCTCTGGACTATAACTTGTGGTTTGACCTGCAGACACAACCTAGAATTAGCATTAAGGTCGATAATCTTTTAACGAGCATTTAGATCGTTCAGTCATGGCAAGCCGTTAAAGGAATTGCGAGAAATATTGCCAATAAAGCTTCGTTATTCCTCTAAACAAATTCACAGAAGAATAGACTCGACAAAATTAATTATCAAACGTGTAGGAATTCAACAGAGTCAGCGAATCAATTAATACTTAGCAAGTGCAGAAGCATTTGTCAAGTTACACGAGTCTTTTGAAAGATAACAGCAAAGAAAATGATTAAATGCTTACAATTGGACTTGGACCAACCCAATTTTCTATTCTCCATATCAAAAACCATGTGATAACCGGTCATGAAATTCTCTGCAAGTACCAAGTAAAAAAAATGTCATGACAGTGACCACGAAAAATGTGAAATGACCAGATAACAACGGTAGAGGCCTTTACGTCCAATAATACCATAACCCTCGTCTGTAGGCTGCAGCGGCAAACAAAACAAAGTGAATTCCTGCATTGGAGTCTACATGTTTAGTATTTAAATGAAACAACACTAGCGAACCACTATTTTTTGCGTCAAGACAGCCCATGAATTACTCAAGATAAACTTGCAATTCAAAGATTAGTCTTATGGATTTAGTTTATGAAAACAAAAATTATTTTGAAATCAATGGGTTGAAGGGGAGGAAAAAACATTTAAGCATGGTGATATTGGATAGAGTCATGGCATCAAATTATATGCATTTTGTAGAAGCTCTGTAACGTGGGAAGTTCGGTGTAAATAGGACCTTTGCCTGTTTCTTCCCCATCAGCAAATTTCTCACTTTTGTTCAACCTTTTTGGAGACTATACTTGCAAACGAAATGGTACCATGGTTGCACATTTAAAAGAAGATGAGCAAAATTTCGTTTACCTGGTTTTCACCGATAGAATATGTGGGATTATGGACTACAAAGCTCTGGTTGAAGTCAAACAGTAGATGCAAACTAGGGATGCTCTTGAACTTTAACAAACTGTTAATTGCAAATCATGCTACTTTAGCTATTGAATGATTCCATAGAAGCCGACATATCCATTCAATTTGAAAACCAACCTTGTGTTGTAGCAGTAGTCCCATGGACCATCTGGGAAGCTAATTCTTTTGGCATCCAATTGTTTGTCAAACTATAAAATATAACATGCATCTTAAACCATGAAATAAGAATAGCTGCAAATTGAACAAATTAAGTAAATATCTGCACCTCCACCACAATGCCATTATAAACATCAGGCGGAAGAAATGTGAATGATGAACCACTATCGACCATCGCCTTGAACCCAGATTGCTTAAGACAGGACCTACCAACACAGGCGGACTCCACGTGCACAAAGTAAGCTACACTGAAACAATTAGCAAACTCATTTCAGCAGCAGCAATAACGATAGACCATCAATAAGGGCAAGACCTAGAATCAGATAATAATTTAATCAAGGAATACATATGCCATACTAAATTCCTTCTACAGGCACAAATGGTGTTGACAGTTGAGAAGCATGCCCTTGGTCACCAAATAAAATTCTCCCTGAACCGTTTTCTTCAAAACATAGAGAGAAAGAGTTCCGAGTTAGCCCTGCTCTTGCAAGCAAACCTGGAACAGAAATGTTTCCAGGTCCCAGCCCCATGACACCATCAGGAGCAGCCCCATCCAAATAGCTTCCACTCTGCTTCCTACCACATCTGTGTCAAAACAAAGATAATAAGAAATATAATTAGTTTAAGCATTAGTAGGAAGCCAAATCATGGTCTGATAGAGGACCCAATATGATTCCACAGTAAATAGAAAAAATGGAAAATTCCTGCGAAAAGAATCACCCTATCACGACTGAAGCTTGCACTTTCTTTTGGCTTTCAGGTTCACTTACTGATACCAAATGCAACTTGTCTTCAACTAATAATCCAGAACTTGAAGTATTTTGAGAGTCATCATAGTTGACAATATAAGAGCAAGGCTCCTTTGAACTTCTGCAGATTAAATCTGATTCACATAATTCATGGCTGCAAGAGAGATGCCTACTCGTGCTGGACAAAGATGGTCTATACTCATTTAGGTCTCTATCCTGCACAATACATGCCCCAAATACGAAGGAGCACCTGCCAATCAATTATTGGAATTAAAGGCTAAACTCATTGTGATCTCGTTGTCTAACAACTCCAATAGTCAGCTGAAACAATAACGTTCAAAGTTCGGTTAAACAAATTTAAGTGATGATCAAAAACCGATGAGAACAAAAGGGAAGACATCAATGAAAGTTCTTTGCGTATTTAAATGAGAAAGACATGGTAGAGACCAACATGAAAATTAGGATTAGCTAGAAATTTCTCTCCTTAATACGGATGCAGCTATCCGTATCAAAGACTTTTGTTGTATTCCTAAGTAAAAGAAAGAAAACATTTCAAAGGGCAACCAACCTAGGTTGACCAAGAATTTGGAAAAGCCAAGGAAAATAAAGTGAAAGAATAGCTCGCTAAAACACCTATCCTGCTCCACTTGTAGCACTTCTAAATGGTTGGATATTTCATGCATCCGTCTTTTGGTAAAAGCCTCCACTAAATTTGAACCCAGAAAATAAAAAGCAAGATGGTCAAGAACATGCAGAAGACCAAATGGTATTCACAAGATAGAAACCTATACACAAGTTAAAACTCATGACAGATGAACAATGACGATTAGCTCTTTGAAGCTCACAAGAGAAATCATTACACTCTTGTCTGGTGGAACTGAATAAATGAAGTTTCCTTAAATGACAAACTCAACGTGGGTCACTCTAACTGTTATATCAGCTTCTTGTTACCTTTTCGGATTAATTACATTGGCTCCATGTAGTATAATCTTTTTTTCCACCCAGAAAAAGTCTCCCATATTTTAATTTCATCAAATACACCATATATTTTGATAATTAGTCAAATAGACTATTTTCTCAAAACTTCAAACTATAACTTTAATCAATTTTATTGAAACAGAAAGATGTATATTAACACAATATTACTCAGGAATACGAAGATGTAATACAAGAGAAGAGGTGATTTGACTAATTATTCAAACTCCAAGACATCTTTCACAAAAGTGAAACGGTCGGGAGCTTTTCGGAAAAATATCGTTACCACTTGTGCCCTAGTGTAATTAACTGTGGCTGTTTGAGACCACCGTTATTCCATTAAGTCATACGATAAATCGCGCTTAACCTTCCATCCATATAATTACGTAAAACTTGAGGGGAGTTTCGAGGACAGAGAAGGAAACGTCATAAAAAGCAAAACTGGGAAAGCAGGAAAACAAGAGTCTTGTCTGTGCATGTGTACCAAGGAATTATAGAAACCGGCAGATAAGGGGGCGCATTGTATGCAATCACATGGGACCCAAAACAGATTGCTCCCAGCATCCAAGGCCACTAGAAAAGACACATTTGGTGTCCCTATATCCACCCATGTGTAATGTAACCTGCAAATAACCAAAAACAAAAACAATTATTTCATGCAAATGAATATCACTTAAATCTCACATTTCAGCCGTTAATCTAATCCACTTCTTAAAGCACCTTTTTTTTCTTTATTTTTTAATTTCACTTCTTTCGAATCACAAAAACCGTCCTATCGAGTTCCTCCAGTAATCAACCAACGGTGACTAAGTAAGTTTGACTCACCAAGCAAGATCGTTACCGAAGGAGAGGGTTTTGCTTCCACGAGCTGGAAACAGCAACTGATTCTGCGCCCCAAGCTTCAGTTGTCGTCGTTTGAGGTCATTTTCAAGTAAAGCCTGTAAATACTCAAAGCCGTTCCTTTTTGGCCAAGAATCGGCACTCACATTAACGTTCCTCGAAACCCACACGGCTTTTGCCTCGTCAGAAAAACGGTGCACGAGCCTCGACGAGAATGTGATTCCGTTCGATCCACGGACGATGAGGAAGAAGTGAACCACCAGTAGCAAACAAAAACTAAAGCTCGTCATTATCTACACTAAAGGGGAACGTATAATTCAGAAACGAAGACAGAGAGAGAGAGAGAGAGAGAGAGAGACTGCGCGAATGAGCGTAGGGAGCACCCAGGAGTTGTTTTAATTTTGAGGAGGGAGGGAGAAGAGCGTAGTGCGCATAGGGTGTAGTGTAGCTGTAGGGATATTGGCTTGGTCAATAAAAAGTCAAAAAGGTTGGGGAAAAAAAGGTCATGGTTTGGGAGCTTCCGAGACACGTACAGGATTTTAGCCTTTTTGAGCTTTGCACCGAAACGGTTCTAATTTGGTCCTCGAATTTTCACTCCAAGCTCACGTCTGCTTTTTTCCTTCTCTCTAATCCGTCCTCTTTCCCTCTTAAATATAAAACACTATATGATGCATCATTAAAACTTTATAAATTGACTCGGTTAATCTTAATAATTACAGATTTTGAATTTTAAGAATTAATCTATATTACATTTGAATTTAAGAATTAAATTTAAAAAATTTTGGTTCTAATTTGGACTATAAAAAATTTCAAAAAACTCAATTTAAATTTATATTTATAAATATATTAAATTTAAATTAATTTATGATTGCCATAGTTCTCATTCAAATAATTATCAAGAAAGAGGATAAAAACATAAAATTATTTAAGTAAATATCAATATTTTTTAATTACTTAGAATAACTCGAACTTAATTAATATTTAAATAAATATTTTATTATTTAAAAAATATATTTTATTTTTATTATAGATTCTTAAGAAATTACATTTTCTTTTAGAAAAATTGATACAAAATAATTTCACATACTACCATATAGATTAATGTCAATATGTTAAAATTATATTTTGCATAATTATTTAAAAAACTTAGGACATAACTCTATGGGCTGGTTTTAAATTTGAAAATTAAACTTATTTTATGAATTGTGTAGGATATAGATTTAAGAATTTTAAACTGTATTTTAGTTAAATCTGATGCAAACTGTATTTTAAACAATATTTTAGGATAAAGATGATCTATTCTTTGGTATGAAAGAACTCAAAAAAATGTTATGTTAAATTATAGAAGATTTAAAAGAAAATGATTTAAGAGGTATTTTTCACCGTCCACAACGTCAATATTGGCCACAACAAAACTGCCACTTTTATTTCCATGAAGCTAAGAATCCAATATGGGAACATAGTGTTTCGTGTTTAGCGCGTGAGATAATTAGAAGTGTCAAATGTGGCTCAATTAAGCTCGGTTTTGGCCCAAATTAATCGGCTATTATAGCCCAATCAACTCATGGCCTAGCCATTATTTAAAAAATGACGTCATTTTTTACGTTTTCTTTAAAAAGAAAATGAAGGGCCAGGTTGGCCTTACCCGCCCGTGACTTGTTGGGCCATGGGCCTGACCATAGATCAGTTAACTCATGGTCAGGCCAGGCTACGCATTGATTAGCCTGTGGTCGTGTTTTATGAGTACTGGTAGTAAAGGCCAAATTTTGATCTCTTTAAGCACATAATTATCAGTCAAAGGATTCCTTATATTTTTATTCTTGTTTTCCCTTTTCTTAAAAAGACACCCTGTTACTAATAAACATACATGTCCTAAATCGCTAAATACAACAATAACAATAACAACAATAGTATCCAATAGAAATCCTATAAACACACAAAATTTGGAGAGGTCTAGTAGTATACAGTCTTACCCGTAACTAATAGAGAGACTGCCTCCAAATGACTTACATGTAGAGAAAATAATAAATAAATAGAAAATAAAATTAATAATAATGATGATGATGATAAGAAAATTATTAATAATAATGATTATGATTATGATGATAATAAATCAAGCTAGGTAGGTAGAAAAAGGTTTAGGCTAAATTCCTAAGAGGTGAGTACTGTCTATTTACAAGTTTAGGCAAACCACATGTTGAAAGAGCAAAAAAAATTTATGGGAATTATAAAGATCTCTTTATGAGGGATCCTTTATTTGAATCCTAATATGCCAAAGTTTTTCAATGCAGGTTATATCCTTGATAAATTCCAACATTGACATACCATTATTGATTATCTCTCTCAATTCTTCTTAAGTCTCATTTTTTTCCTCCTACAGTCTCTAAGTACGATCTTCTCTCATCTTCTCACCTAAGCATCTGATTATCTCCTCTTAACACATCTAAGTCACTTAACTTTTGTCTCTTTTAATTTGTCAATAATATTAGCTACCTTTAATTTATCCCTTATCATTACATTTTTGACCTTATCTCTCTTAGTAAGCTTGCATATCCAATGGAGCATCCTTATCTTCGACACCATTAGCTTGTGACTATGCACTTATTTGATGGGCCAACACTTTGCCCAATAAAGCATGGTCGACATAATCATTAAACGATAAAATTTACATTTAAGAATGTGTGACATCTTCTTATCACAAAAAACTTTCGATACACTTCTATATTTAAGTCACCCTGATCTGATCAGGTAAATTATGTCTTCATTAATCTCTCCATTGCTCTAGATGATAGATCTTAGATATTTAAAATACTTGTTTTGCTTAAAAACTTCTAAACCAATCTTTACTACCACATCAGTAACCACCTTAGGGCCCAAAAAGTTACATTCTATATACTTAGTCTTAGTGCTACTCAATCTAAAGCCCTTTGACTCTAATATATCCCTCCAAAGTTCAAGTTTTGCGTTAACTCTCCTGTCTTATCCACTAAAACAATGTCATCAGCAAACAACATATTCCAAGGCACACCCCCTTGGATATTCTTCATGAGCTCATCAATCATTACTACAAATAGAAAGGAGCTTAAATAGGAGCCTTAGCGTAGCCCAATATCTATAGAAAATGCTCTGTATCTCCTACTATTGTCCTTACTCTAGTTTTTACACCTTTATACATATCCCTTATAATTTGTATATACATCATAGGAACCCTCCTGACTTCTAAACACCTCCACATGATTTCCCTTAGTACCCTATCATATGTCTTCTTTAAATTAATCAAAATCATATGTAGCTTATGTTGTATTTCCTTGTAGTATTCCATTAACCTTCTAAGGAAATGCAAAGCTTCTGTCATGGACCTTCCTGACATGAAGCCAAATTAGTTTTCCAAGATAAAAACATCCCTTCTCACTCTCTTCTCAATCACCTTCTCTCATAACTTTATTGTGTGGATATGTAATTCGATGCCTCTATAGTTATTACAATTGTTGATGTCCCCTTTGCTCTTGTATAAAGGAATAACTATGATAAATTTTCCTTCATCTGGCATTTTAGTAAACTTACGAATCACATTAAAAACCTTAATTAACCAATTAATACCCTCTTCACCTAGGTTTTTCCATATCTCTATAGGTATCTCATCAGGCCTTATTGCCCTACCGCCCTTCATCTCCCTTAATGCTTTCTAAATTTCATCCCTTGTAATCTGTTAACAGCAAGTAAATTTACAAAACCTTTTGGACGAGCTAAGGTCACCTAAAAAGAATGTTATCTTCTTCACCTTCATTAAAAAGGGTATAAAAGTACCTCTGTCATCTTCTCTTGATATCATTTTCAGTTACAAAGACCTACCCTACTTCATCTTTAATACAACAAACTTGATCAATATCTCTCGCTTTTCATTCTTTAGCTTTTACTTACTTGAAAATTTCCTTTTCTCCATTTTTAGTATCCAATTATTGATATAGTTTCCCCTATGCTCTACTTTTATTTTCTAAGACTATCATCCTTGCCTTTTTTTCCCACTTTATACCTTTTTCTATTAGTAACTCTCTCAACCTTTGTGGTGCTATCCGTTAGAGCTTTGCAGGTAGTCTTCTTGAACTTAACTCTTTCTTGAACATCTTTATTCCACCACCAAGACTCCCTTTTACCACCCCACATCCCTTTAGAAACACATAAGGTCTCTAAAGTTGTATTCCTTATAAGAGGTGCGACTCTCCCATATCTGGTTGCCATCTCCTACCAAATTATATTCTTCTTCATAAATTACTCTATCTCTAAATTGTTTTACTATTTCCCCTTTCAAATTCCACCATCTGATTATGGTATACCTCTTAAGACTTCTCTTCTTCCTCCAACCCTTAATAAAAAGATCTAAAACAAGCTATCTATATTAAGATGATTTGCAAGCACGAAGTATCACCTTGTAATTCTTGCAACTAGATTGATTGCTTCACGTTATAAAAAAGTAGTCAATTTGAGTCTTTGTGGTTCTGTTCTTAAAGTTCACCTGGTGCTTCTTGTTTTTCTTGAAAAAAGAGTTAGCTATCACCAATTCAAACACTACCATAAAATCCAGCAAAGTGGTTCCGCTAACATTCCTTTCACTGTACTTAAAACTCCTATAAGTTCTTGAGTAACCATCTGAGGTTGCTCGTATATGATCATTAAAGTCTGCTCTTAGAATAACTAATTTGATATGGAGTATTTATTTAATCACCTTATCTAGCTTTGCTTAGAAATGACGATTAAGTTAGTCGTTCAACCCTACTTGATGTGCATAAGCATACACCACATTTATAATAACACCCTTCACCACTTCAAGGACATAATCCAATCATTAGTCCTTTTTATGCCCACAACATGTTGTATGAATTCCTTAGCAACCAAGATAACTACACCATTCTGTTGTCTCGAGCACCCTGAATACAAAAGTTTAAACCACTAATCTCTTTTGCTTTAGCCCCCGTCTACCTTGTCTCCTGAACGCATGTTATATAAATCTTATACTTGTCTAAAGTCTCCACTAATTTTAAGAACTTCCCTATAAAGGACTCGATTTTCTAAATTAGTAATTTGTCAACATCTTTTCTCCTTTGAAACCCAAAACTCACCGAAGGATTAACTATTGTACTTTGATTGATCTATTTCATATTATTCAATATTGTAATAAACCACAAGTGTATGGTGTAGCCGTATCTAGTACCAACAAATACGGGTCGATCTTACAAAGACTATGAGTACTAGTACCACCCTTCCCTTATTATCTAACCTAAGGATTGATTTTAGATTTTTACCCATTCACCCAAGAAGGAAAACTGCAACTAATCGAAAAGAAGCTAAAACTAA
This sequence comes from Erythroxylum suave, assembly GCA_027563595.1. Classification (NCBI taxonomy): domain Eukaryota; kingdom Viridiplantae; phylum Streptophyta; class Magnoliopsida; order Malpighiales; family Erythroxylaceae; genus Erythroxylum; species Erythroxylum suave. The sequence continues at coordinate 10,650,358 of JAOSBN010000006.1, forward strand.
GGCAAGTAAAATAAAATAGGAAACAAAATTGAATAGATAATTCAAGAAGCACTACAAAATTGTTGATATCAAATAACTAGTATATAGGTTTCAAATCCCCTTAAACCTTTAACAGATTGACCTTTTATCATGCATTTTTTTTATTTTGATGATTTATTAGATTGTGGAGACTCCTATGGTGTGCTAGTAGCTAAATTGAGTATACTAACAACTAATCCTAGGGTTTATAACTGTATTACTTGGGTTAATTATTATAAGATTGCGTTACCATTTAATGGATCTCTCTATTACGTTTGACCCTCATCTAGAAAATTTATGTCATCCTATCTCTAGGGTTGCAATCAACTCTTTCCAATTACCATAGATCTATTCAAACCTAGGATTTCTTAATCGCTGCGTATGAAATCAAATTATGATCTATCATTTTTAAACACTAATAAATAAATAAAACAAGTAATTGGATCGCAACAAATCAATTAATCGCTTGCATTAATAAAAAATCAACACATTTTAAGGTATCAAAATAGGGATCATCTAACCTAAATACTAACTGGATGTTTAGATACACATATTTAAACACAAAATCAACACATACATTGAAATAAAAATGAATAGAAAACTATGAGTTCATAATTTTAAATCTCCCCTATTGTCTTCTATCTAATAGTCTTGAGATGTAAAGGTTTGATCTTGTATTCTGATAGTTCTTTTGATGATTTCTTCATGTTTTCTGCTTCTTTGGACCAAAATCATCCCTTCTGGAGGTTCTTCATGTCTAGAAATCACCTCAAAGAGTCTCATCCTCTAATTTGCCTCCAAAACGTTGCTTTTATATAAAAATCTAAGTTTTTGGGTTATGTACATTCTTGTGCTCAGCCATGCACATGGCTGTGCATAACCCAAAAACCTAGATTTTTAATTGGAAATCATTGAATATAAAGAAAGCGCACGGGCATGTAAAAGTTCACAATCGTGCACTCCTTCCAGATTGTTGGTTTTTTGTTTCACACCGCATTTTTATCTTAATTCCTCTCCTTTAAGCCCATGAAGGCAATTATCACCTATAAACACATTTGATGCATAAAGTATAAAATATCGAGCAATAATATATTAAATATGGGATAAAAATATAGTCAATTAACTATCTATCATACTCTCATCAGAGCTCGAATTAAAGCCACCACTCTTATCCTTAAGCCCAATACATGCTAAAGAAGACACGCCTAGCAAGCCCCTAAATGACTATAATAATAATTAAGTAAGAGAAACAAGAAAAGTAAGAAAGATTGAATCACAAAAGGGAGTCTCAATAAACATGTGTGAGAACTATCAGAATCTGCCAATCGCACGACAATAAAATGATCCAAAATCAAACAACTAATAGCAACTAGATAAATGCATAACATTAAAGCATGATACTGAACTGTTAAAAATAACAAGTTAGATAGTCACAAGTACCTCTAGCCCAGAAGTAAAATATTTTATATATTAGTTGGCCAAAGAAGGACACCAAATAAATAAACAAATAAATTGAATGAAACCTAAAAATCTAAAATTGAAGGTGCTTGCAAAAATTTAGATGATGGTAAAAGGAAAATGAAAAAGCTCAAAAATGCAATTTCTAAAAATAAAGGATAGGAAAAAATGAGTCTGTCAACCCAAGTTCTTTTGAAATGGCCCCCGTAATGATCAAATTTTTTAGTGAAAATTTAACAACTCCAAAAGATCTCTGTGGTTATATGCATGAGAGAATAGTCGAGGAGAGATATATGGGAAGCGCCAAAAGCAACAAGTTTTTGCCGAAGCTAAATGACTAACAATGGCTATAAATTTCAATGTCTTAATAATGTAGGAGTTAGTAACTAGTAACTCACAATAAAAAGAGAGAAACAAATAAGATAGTCCACGACGGTGGTTACGATGATGAGTGGGTTGTCAACTTTAATTGGTAACTAGTGTATGAAGGAAAATAAAGATGATGAGACCACAAAATTGAAAAGAACCAAAAGAAATGAAAATATAAATCATAAAAAGAAATGAAAGCACTTACTCACCTAGATATTATCCAAACAGACCAAATGCAAGAAGGAGAAACAAATCTAAAATATCAGTAGTTTGTTCAAGCTTTGCTTAAAGCAAACAACTAGTAGTCTCTGAATAAATTACCTCTCGTAGCAACTTCTAGTATCGAAGGTTGAAGATCGTTTCTTCTTCCAATGAATGGAAATAGTTGTATGTTCCTACAAAATGGAGTGAATAATATTTCATCTAAGTAAAAGTAGAGTAAAAGATAAAAGGAGGAACTAATAGATAGAATGCCTTAATCGAATTAGGCTTAATACTATATTTATATAAAAAAAGTATTAAATAATCAAATTTCAAGCTAGTTTAACAACAGACAAAAACATTTTAAAAAGGAAAAAAAGGCAGTTGAGAGAGACAGAGACATAGATGGGGAGAGTTGTTGAGAAAATGAGAGATATACACATTAATTTACATTATAAACAATTACAAAAGTAGCCATTTGTATGGTTATATAAATAAAATATTTTGTAGTCTTACATATTAATGATAAATCATGATGTCCCATCCTTTATTAAGATATCTAAATACTTTGACAATTTTCTTTTGTATATTTTTTTAAAGAATTCAAAAAAATAGAAATCAACAATCTTGGTATGTACATATAAGATATTGATTGATCTGTAAGACATTGAAGGGAAAATAATAAATACAAATAAAAGTTTTTTTTACACATGATTCAAGTAGTAAGTGTATATCAATTGGTTATAAGTCGACAGATTTCCCTGATAGCAAAATATACATGAAAAATCCTAAATGTAGGTATGTTAATTGATATTTTTAATTTGAATAAAGGTAACTTCATTGATATAATGAATTGGAGGATAAATATATGTATTGATTTTTAGAACAATTAATGAGGAGAAAATATATAAATATTATCATTTTTAGATAGCACATTAATGGTGTATTTGGGATTATTTAGTTTTTTAACTTAGGATTGACAATGATAACCAATTATAATCGTCACAAACCTTGTTGAGGTGGATGTTAAAAGGTATATTTTTCAGCAAAATTTTGAGGTCACCAATAATCTCTTAACCAATGAAATTCCTATCACTTGTATTATATGTAGTGGAGTACACTTTATTGAATAGAAAATTTTCAAAAAAAGGGTCCTTTAATCGTAGGATCTTTAAATGCTTATATAGATAAATATATATATTGAATTTATTAGAGGTATAGTTAACTCTAGAGTTATTGAAAAATGCTTTAACCAAGTGTTGGAAGTTTGTCAGATTATTGAAAAAATATCAACTTACACATCAAGGAGTCTAATAGACAAATTTGCCTTATTACTCAGTTTATACCTATTATGGCTACTAGTAAGCCCAATTCAATGCCTTTTTTTATGAACAATGTGATAAACTACTATCCGTGATTTTTTTTTCAATACTAGAGTGAAATATAATTTTTTTGTATAGGTTTATCAATTAGTGGAAATAGTATGGAAGCAACCCCAGATATTAGATATTCCTGCCAAAAGTATATGAAGGATATTGTACTTTCAAAGAAAAATACCAAACGAAAGCATATGAAGACATTTTCTCTCCAAGCCTCTTGTTCTTCTCAAAGTTCTTTGTCCTATAGGTTTTAGCATGGAAATATGACTACAAACAAGATTTGCAATTGGAGATTCCAGTATAGGTGAGAAAATTCTTTAAAAGGGTGTTTTCAATCCAAAAGGCATTACATTCCACTTACACTAGGCGAATAGGACAACAAAAGTACTTAGTGCTTATCTTTAGGATTTATTTGGACCTACTAAAATCTAGATTTCATGTTAAATCTTGAAAAATTTTGTCAATTGTATAATCTTTAAAGCAAATCATTTTTGTTTGGAATAAAGCACCTAATCCATTTTAGGGCCTTGTTAAGAGATTTGTAGTTAATAACTAACCTTGATACTCCCCTCTCTTTTTGAAAATTCTTGTTTATATAAAAAGCTGCACAACTCCATGGAGATCTAGACATAAAGATTAACCTTTTCCCTAACAAGTCATTGCTCTCTTTTCTACAAAATTGTTCTAATTCTTTGTTCATCTAGATAGGTCTAGCTTTTGTAGGATTTGTTTTTTCATCCACATTCTTTTCATAAGGTGAATCCACGATGTGTTGTTTTCTATTCCAAAAGGTTTTTGGCAAATCTGAACATATTTCACTTTTAATGATCTTGTGTAAATTTCTATTTTTTTTTTGTTTGCTTACATTATAACTGGTTTCTATTCTCTCTGTTATGACATCATTCTTCAAATATGTCAATTGTTTTTGTTTTCGCACTAATGATGTTGTTGATTTTTGTACATGTAACAAGCATTGATTACATTGATGTTCCTAGTTTTAGACTTTTCTATGAAAGGAAAGCATAGTTTCTTTTTGTTGATTTTGTTGAGAAACTATCATGGCTCATAATGTAAAAGGAAATCCAAAACCTAATATTACTATATACATATCTTTGAAGAATCTAAATGTGTAAAAATCAAGCATCATTATGTTAAACCTGACAAAACAGTTCCTACATACTCCACATGTAAAATCAAAAAGATGATCTACCTTATAGAGTGGGGACTTGAGCTGTGGAAGCCTAACAAATTTGAATCCCAATTTACAATAAATTTTCCTTATTACCTAGTTATACCTATTACGAATACCAACAAGCTTGGTTTAATGCCTTTTTGATGAACAACTATAGACAACAAACCATCCTTTTTCTAAACTTAATATTTGTTAAAGCAACTCATAAAAAGACTAAGCGTAGACCTTTTTAGGTTAGAAGAGCAACATTTGGAACTCCTAGAAGAGGTGCATAATAATGACTTTTTATTTTTAAACCAACTTAGGAATGAGATTAGAACCAATAGGATCTTGAAAAGAACTATTAAAAACGTTTGAAAAAATAAAAAGCCAAATTAAAGATCTTATGTAGACTTTAAGGATGTACTTATAATTTACCCAATTTGAGGTTTAAGATATCTTTGCGAAAGTGAGCCTTGTCGTTTTCCTTTAAATGAGCCTTTGATTGTGATTTAGGTGAGATCCTTTGAAAACTTAAGGTTTATCCTTAATTATTCTTAGAGCCTATCAAAGGTTTATACTTGTTCCCTCTTAGTTGATATTTGTGCTTCCCCCATTAGATTATGATTTATGTGAGTCCCTTTAAAAATTTATTATTTATCCTTAATTATCCTTAGAGCCTATTTAAGCTTTCTACTTGTTCTCTTTTAGTTGATACTTGAGCTTCCCCCTGTTAGGATTGTGATTTAGGTTAGATCCTTTAAAAACTTAAGGTTTATCCTTAATTATCCTTAAAGCCCATCAAAGCGTTCTACTTGTTTCTGCTTAGTTGATCCTCGTGCTTCCCATTATTGGTATTATAGCCAAGTGTCCTAGAGAGCGTAATGATTGAGTATTGGTTCTATTGATTTAAGTTTATTGACTTCTGTTCACTAAGGGTAGGTGATCCGAATAGTTATGCCTAGGTAAAGGCATGTAAGTCTGCTGGTGTAGTCAATTCATAACCAAGGGAGATAATATTCTTAGAAAAATGGATTTCTTTATATGAGGTAAATATATCTCTATTCCATCCTCCTCTAGTACCAATAATATGATTATAAATATTGATAAGGTAATGATATAACATTTTGAAAAATCTATAGATAACTGGGAGATTCTTAACGTCCAAATTGATCAAATTTACCAACAATCAAAGTTTTATACTTATTCTAAAAATGAAACTGAAGAACATGATATTCCTTTATCAAATCACTTTGAAACCATCCATTTGTTAACCCAAAGATTAATGAACATATACAAAGAAAAAGGTTTTAATTACATCCATACAGGATTAGTTTAAGTGGGAGTGAAGCGCTTGGCAAAAGGAGGATTAAACACTTCCATTCTTATAGTTTTAAGAGACACTAGGTTTTATGACTTTCAAGATTCCTTATTAAGTTCCAAGATTTTGCATCGACCCAATATCATTTGATTGCTATCCAAATTTTACCATCTCTCTTAGAGACAAAAATAACTTAGATGTTTTAGTTTTGAAAATCAAAACCCATAACAAACAAATGAACATTAAATCTTTTTTAGCTTTGATTTACAAAATCCATTATAAATCCATAAACACTACATTTACATCCAAAGCCCTAATCTATAGTCGAAAAGGTGAAACTCTGTTCTTACAAACCGATCTAACAAAGTCCAATATTGTTATCCCAAAATCTATAAAGTGGAAATTCATCAACCTGCCTAAGGGATAGATACTTGAAGGTGCAACAAATCTGAATCCATAAGTACCTTTTAAGTCCAAACACCAAAGTCAAAGAAGTAAAATATTTCCTTGAAGATAAGGTAAAACTATCTTTGCTAGAAAATCTGTAAGCCAAATATTTGATGATAGTGTTTCAATATTAACTAGTGACCTAAGAAGAGTCTCTAGAATTCCATCTGTGATCAATATCTTCATAAAGATAGTGTTTCAACATCAACTATTGACCTAGGAAGAGTCTCTAGAATTTTATATGTGATCAATATCCTTGTAAGGACTTGCCTAAGCATTCAACAGATGACATCCCATCTTCAAACCCCCAAGGAGTAGATTACAATAAAACATTCCACAACCTATTTACAAAACAGTGAGCCATAATGTCCTTAATCAACTCCATCATTCTCTTCAATAACTGAAAATGTGAACAATGCTACACTTCTTAGAAAAAAGATTTTAAGATGAACAAAAATATTTACATGATGATTTTTACTCTTTAGAAAACAAAGAAAAAATGTAATGGTTTTTTAATAATTTTTTAAAACAACGAAAATAGATTTTGGAAAAATATTATAAGTTTGTCAACAACCATAGAGTGCATATTTTGTTCTTTGATCATGTTAAAATGTAAGCCTGTCAACAACCATAGAGTGCACATTTTATTCTTTGATTGGTTTGAAGTGTATGCCCAGGATAACATCATAGAATATCCCCTTAGAGCCATTAAAAATAATACCAAACAAAGATCAGAAACAACAACAGAGAAAAACTGCTATTAAAAAGCACTCCTTTCTGTATAGTTTAATCCTTTTACAATATACGATCAATAACAATTAAAAATTTAATAATATTGTAAAATTAAATTTGGCTATAATACAATTGTTGGGAAATTAAGCTAGGATTTGATCTTGCTCTCAATAGAACAAGTACAAAATTGTTTTATATGATTTCCTAAAAACTAAGATCACTTTAAAATGATTAATGCATAAATCATAATGAAGCAAGAATCAGAATTTTTGCCTTATTCTAAAACTTAACCATATTCTTGTCATATCCTTCAAATAGTTTCTGAAACTTGCTCATCTCATCCACTGTAGTTGCCCAAGTGTCTTACCTCCAACGATATCCATAAAACATGTTGAAATAATTTTCTACCTATCATATAGAGGGTTAGGCAAGAAGTGATAGCTCCTTTAGAGGTTAAACATGCTTATAATAAGTTTTTGATGTTTTATTAATTTAATAGAAATTAAATTCTAATTTTAATTAAAATTATAAATAATTCTATATAAATTCTATTTATGCCCAAATAAGATTCAATATCTTATATTGATCGTTATTTATTAAATATTTTATTTAATCATAAAGTTTCTCAAACTTTACAATCAAGTCTAAATTGATTAAAATATATTTTCTCTCTTCAGCCCACTCTTTATGTGTGACCCATTAGGTTTCCATATATATTGGTAATGGAGATAAATTATAAACTTAAGTCATATTCATGATTAGATAAATTAAAATCCTTCAATTAATCTTTAATTATCTAATTAAATAATTTATATCCATATATCAAAATTAGTGTCTAGCAACACATCATGACCACTCAAATATTTAGAAATTTCAAGGTGGTTTTGAGTAACCTTTCCATGCATAATTTTTCTGTATAATTTAATCATTTCATCAGATAATGTTTTGATTAGATATAGATCATGAAATTAATGTCTACTTTATTTGATTCAAATTATATCAGTTCTCCACCTTTAGTAATTGATTCTATTAATGACATTTATAAACTATTTACAAATGGTTCACCTCAGCCAATGATTTCCCAAATCAATACTAACCGAAAACTATAGAAGATTCTCCCTAATTACTTTAGGGTGATGAATCCTTTATTGATCACTCAAACTTCCTCAATATAGTTCATATTATACACAATGACTATAGATTGAACTATAATTGACTAGAATAGTATTATAAGTAGTTTCAAAATATAGCAATCCCTATACAAGATAACTTCAGAGATCTCAAGTTAAAGAATCACTTATACAATCATCAAAATGAAAATTTCTATAGATATACAAGTAATGTTCCAAATGGATTTCTCATAAGGAGTCAAGTTAATGAACTTATTCTTTAACAAAATCCTACATGTTTGTTTAAGTATTTCCTTACTTTAGTCTATAGGATCGTTTGCTTCCTTTATAAGGAAAAACATAATATGTACTACTCTTTTTATGCTCTATTAATGTTCAGACTCAATAGAACAATAACTAGAAACAATTAAGGGATAATACATGCATCTAATATGAACCTCATAATTATGTTTTATCATATTTTCATTTACAATGTATAATTATCCTATAGAATTTATCGTTGATATCTAAATATATAAAAAATAAAAAAATGTCTTTAAATAATTTTGGCACTAAACTATAACCAGCCGATTAGTTGTAAGACATAAACCAACACAATCATAATAAGGATAAAGGAACATATGATGTTTATGTTCTTTTTCTATGTGACAATATATCTTCATTATTGCCTTGCTCTTCCTTTAATAAAGATCAAACCTTAAATAAAGAGTAAGACGCTAGATTCCAAACCCTTTCCATGAAGCTTAATAATTCTTAAACATATATAATATTTCAATCTTATTGATATACAAGCAATGTACATAAGTTTATAAGGTTATTGGAATATTTCTATATTTCTATGTTTTATTCTAATTATCTTGATTTGATATTATAAATGATTTTATTTGAATTTTTTAGTTAATTTGTCAGATATGTTGCTTTGAAAAGTGATCCTTTTCAACGATTGAGAAGTTTTTCACATTAACATAAAATGAAGGGTTGTAGACCATAATCTTGTTCAGATAAAGGAAATTATGAGAAATGCAAACATAGACTCACATAGAATTCTTTACTAGCACATGTAGGCATTTAGAATTAGGTTTAAAGGAATCCATTTTGAATACCAGTAGGTTAAATGCCCGTATTGTTTGGAGACAAAAAATTAAAAATTTGGTGTTAAACAAAATTTCAAACAAGAATGTTTTATAACTTGTGTTTTTCGTTGTCCACAATATTTGAAAATTTCTTATTTTATGAAATGTCTAGTTTTCAAAGAGTGAAAATTGACAAAACACCTTGAAACAACTTATCCATTTGGATATAGAACATTAAAGATTGAGAATTCTATCATAAAACTTATTTTACCTTATAATTTCCATAACTTTTTTATTTCTATTTATTAATTCAAGGATGATGAGTAACTAAATTGATGATTTATAAATAAAAGGACCCATTGTATCTCTTTTTTATAAGTTGTTTTTAGTTATTAAAAAAGTTTTATGATTGAAAAATATCTTTCTTATATTTAATAATGATTTACTAGTAACTAGCAATTAAATCATATATGAATTTGTAGGCACTAGTTTTAGAAAAATATGTTTGTAAATTGATTAAGGCATTGATGTTGGGAATTACATAGGATGCTAGAGATAGGCTTATATAAATCTTCTAGTATTAGACTCAAGTCTTTTATACAATTTCATAAAACTTAATATGTTTTTATAGGTTTTAAACAAATAAAGATAGAAATTAATCAATTTTAAGGCATATATTTATAACTAGAGATAGTGTCATTCATTAAAATATAAATTGTATCGGTCTAAGTTAGGGAGATATTATCTAGATATTCTTTTACATATGATATTTTCTCATTGAAAATTTTTTTCTCTTTTTTAACTAGAATATTAATGAGCATTAGGGCACTTTTAGGATAAAATTAGAATGTTTCAATTTTATTATTGATTAGATAATAATAGGAGAGTTAGAATTACTAGTTAATAAATCATTGTAGTTATGATACACTATCTGCTACTATATTACTATAAACAATAGGTGCACTTGCTTAAAAGTATTAAAGAACCCTCAATTGCATACTTAACTCTTATGAAGCTAAAAACTATAAAACTTAGTTTGCGAATATTGAAAAAGAACTCAAAACTTGTCTGTACAACTCTAGATTAGTGGATTTTACCTTTAGAAGGAACTTATTTGCATGGTCCAACAACAAGAAGGTAGATACCTAATCAGAAAAATTCTAGATATAGGGTTAGTCAATGCTAAATGGATGACAAAGTTTCCCAATAATTCAAGGCATTTGAATTCTCCAAGAGTATCAGACCACTCTCCTCTTAAAATAAACTTGGCATGAAAGGAAACTAAAAACACCATTTAGGTTCTTCAAGTTTCTAACTAAATTGGTGGGATATAAAAGTGTGATTGTTAAGGGACAAGAGACCCGAGTAAATGGATTTAAATCCTTCAAGTTCAACACAAGATTAAAGATAGTTAAGCAAGAACTCAAGAAATTCCACAAAGTCCACTTTAAGGATGATCTGCTTAAGTTAGTCGATAGGATGAGAGGGAAATTATAAATAGTCCAAAATGAACTTTATCATGCTCCTCAAAATAATGTTTTGGGATAGAAGGAAAAGATATGCTTAGTACTTACATGAATTCCTTTTAAGCCTGTAACTCCCTTCTCAAATAGAAAATAAGAGTTTCTTGGCTAAAAAAGGGAGATTATAACTCTACCTTCTTCTGTATATCCATTCAATCCAGGAGGAATTCCTATAAAATCTGGGGAACCTTACATATAAAGGGTAATCGTTACACTGACCAAAACCAACTGAAATCCCTTTCCTACAATTAGTTCGAGTTTATCCTTGGCTCACTCTAATTTCTTAATCTCTATTTATATTCTTTTGAACTTCATCTCTCCCTCACTCTCCCAAACCTAGCTTAACAATAGCATCAAACTAGTTTCCAATATTGAAACTAAGTAGGCATTATTTAACTTTGATCATAATAAGACTCCAAGGCTTGATGGATTTAATACATACTTTTTCCAAAGGTTTTGGAACTTATCTTAACCACATATATACAAGGTTTTTAAGGAATTATTTTCCTCTGGTTCCATGCTCGAGTAGAAAAATAAGATGTTTCTTTACCTAATTCCTAATATCCCTAACCTATCTTCTTTTTAAAACTTCAGACCAATTTCTTGTTGCAACCGCTTATACAAAATTATCTCCAAAATTCTTATATAAAGGCTTAAACCCCTCATGAATGATCTTAAATATCTCAAAATATGCTTTTATTTCTTATCACAACATTAAAGATAAACTCTTAATTGCACAAGAAGCCTTTAAAGAATACCACCACAAGAAGTTAATTAAAAGTTATTTCAAGATGATAGATATCTCTAAAGCCTTTAACATTCTCAACTAGAACTTTATTTGCCATACATTGTAGGCATTTGGCTTTCTCCAAACCTTCATTAAGTGGATCCATCAATGCCTTTCTATTGCCTCATGTAGTGTACTAATAAATGGAGAGTTTACTCAAATATTTCAAGGTGAAAAAGGGATTAAGTAAAAGGATCCATTATCCCTTTACCTATTTGCCTGAGCAATTAAAGTACTTACTAGGATGATTGTTCACAACATTGCTTAAGGGAAACTATTCAAGTTCCATTACAAATTCAGGAAAATGACAATTTATAACTTATCATTTGCAAATGATTTATTTCTTTTACATGTTGCAAATAAGGACTCCATACAACAACTACTAGAATGTCATCAAAGCATTTGTGGTATCTCTAGACTCTCTATAAACAAGCATAAGAGTCAAATCTCCATCTTCTTAGTCCTTAACTCCCTAGAATATTCCCTAGTACAAATATATGGCCTTTAATTGAGTGCAATCCCCTTAAACTCACTTATTTCTTCCTCTAAGCTAACTTATGATGATTGTAAGCCGCTCTTTGATGATGTCCTACAAATGAAAAATAGCTACAATTCTAAGGTTCTATCTTATTTAAGGAGAATCTAGCTTATTCCCTTAGTCTTAAGTAGCATGCACATTTAGTAGAGCTTCTATATAGCCCTTCCAATCAAAATAATGAAAGAAATAAAGAGAATACTCAAAAGCTTCTCATAAAGTGGAGTAGGCTCTGGCAATGGGTCTCTAAAGATTAAATGAAAGGATATTTGCTTACCTAAAACCTAATAGGTTTAAGGATTAAATCAATTTGGATCACTAATAAAACCTTTGTGGAAAAGAGAATTTGACATTTATTCAATGATAAATAAACATTACGGGTGAAATGGATGTAAGAAAAATGCTTAAAGGGATTTAGTTTCTAGTCTATAAAGCCTAGCTTTAGCAACTCGTTAGCAATTAAACACGTCCTACAGCTCAAGGAAAAAATGGCTAATGAAATGAAGCATATCAATGGTGATGGTAAGTAAAAAAAAATCTTTAGTTTGACAATTAGATAGACCTCAGCCCTATTCATCTCCATACTTTTCTCCATTCGATTCAATATGTATTTCCTCTAAATGTTAAAGTATATGTGATGATCAAACAAAACCAATAGCTTAATCCCCTTAGAGGTTTAGCAAATCTCTTACCAATAATGAAACCAAAAATGATAAAATCATCTAGCTTAAATGTTCCTCCAATCACTTTTCCAATTCCCCATACATGTCCCTATTCAATCCATTTTCTTATGAGGCCAGCTGGTACAAGTTTTTGTAGTTTAAGAATAATGTTTCCAAGTTCTATACATTTTGTGGATGGCCATAAATAATAAATTACTAATGCTAGACAAAATTCCATATAATAGATCAACACTTTGCATTCATCGTCAAATTGATCAACAAATTACTAACCACACCTCTTATTCTCATGCTCATACATTAATTACTTTTAGATGAGGCTAGTGGAAAAGTGCACCTTACAATGCCAGCTTACATCTCTGAATGACTCCATACATTTGGCTTTAAAGGTAAGATCTATAATCTCTGGTGGCTCCAAGATATTTAAACTATGTCTAAGTTGTGGTACTTATGAGATATACGTAGAAAGAAATCATAGAAGACTTAAAAAACTAAATTTGGAATTTTAAGTTCTTTGTAGGCTTGTATATCACAAGTTGAGAGAATTGATGATTATAAAAAAACCTACATAGTGCTTATAGCTTTACTTACAAAGGAAGATGAAATCTCTTATGACTATGCACATATGGGGGTATCAAATTCGAGATTACTCATGATACAAGATCTTTGATTCCAATTACAAACATTGAGTAACTACTCAATAAGATTCTAAATTCATGTAGTAGAGAGCCAAATATAAAGTACAATAAAAGGGAAAATTGCATATCTGGTTTAGAAACATGGAATCCTCTTACTCAAGCTCAATGTATCTTGGTGCCCATCAACCTAACTCATATAGTGAAGAAGAGAGAAATTCATATCCACTTTACAAGAATCACTTGCATTAATGAGAAGTTTTCATCTAGAGAATCCCTCTATAAGCATATATTCATAAGATCAAATCATAATTAAGGTCAGTACGCATCCCAGTTCTAGTTACATGTAGGATCATCTATGAGCTTGAATCATTCTTAGCCCACCAATTCTCACCTGTGTGGCAATGTAGTGGGTGGATACTTCCCCATTCTGCCTAAATCCAAAACATGCAACTAGAAGAGACCTTTAGATGGACCTCATCTATGAGCACACTAGTTATCAACTTCAAAATGTTATCAGTTGTAACTCGGAGGTCCGTTAGTGATAGATGTTATTTTATCTTCCTATATTTTTGAAAAAAGTTAATTACCCCATACAATTGAAAGCTTATAAATTAAATTTAATCATAAATGTAGGGCCAGTCCCATCACTTTCTTTTCTAATATAAATTCTTTACTTTCTTATAAAAAGATCTATACATTACATAAAATTTACCAGTGGATAAAACGATATATACCAACATATGTTAATAGTTGCAAGTATATATACATACCAAAATAAACTACATATTGTTTGCCTATTGGTGGCGAAATGAGCTTTAAGTAGGGATGGTTATTTTTAGGCGTCATGATTGATTATCATTGTCAAAATGGAACTTAACGTTAGATATTTTCCTATGAGGTGGACAACAATTGATTACATTTTACATTTTTTATATAAATTTTCAAAAAAGTGAATTATATTTAATCTAGATAAAGATAATAAAGTAGCTCAATAAAGGATCTTAAATAATAGGATGAAGTCCAGCGAGGAAAATGGACCTTAGTCAGTGTGGATCAAATTTATATTGGGCTTGTGCTAGAGAAGCTTGATATGGATGCTATATGTTGAAGGTTACGGTCTCCTATAGTTGCTGAAGAAAATCGTGAACATTCTGATTCTTTGACTCATTCATAGGTTCGCATGTTAAGAAAATTGTAGAAAGGCTTTAATGCATTTAAGTAAGCAACTCTTGTGAAGGTGTAGGTGGATTCACGCTGGAGTGAGATGACTTACTATTTCATCTGATTACATAGACTATTTAGTTGAATAGAACTATGATATTGCACATGTCGCAAATCTAGTTACTTTTTTAGAAGCTATTTTTAGACCCAATGTGGATTTATGGTAGGATATAATAAATGATAAGCTACAATCCATGAAGCATAACAAAATATGGGAGCTAGTTGATTTGCTTCAAATTTACAAACTCAATGATTGTAAATGGTTGTTTAAGACCAAGAAGGATTCTCAAGGTAAAATTGAGCAGTGTAAGGCTTGGATGATTGCCAGAGAATTCACTAAGAGAGAAAGGTTTGACTTTAATGTTACCTTCTCTCCTGAATCCTCTAAGGATGCATTTAGAGTAATCATAGAAATAGTAGCTCTTTGTGATATGGAGCTACATTAAATGAATGATAAAACCGCTTTCCTGAATGGTGACCTTTGTGAAGAGTTCTATATTTCAAGATCAAGAAAAGATTGACAAGGTTTACAGATTAAGAAAATTGATATATGATTTGAAACAAGCTTCTAGACAATGGTACCTTAAATTTGATGAGGTTATGACCTCTTATGGCTTCTTGGAAAATAAATTTTGAAGATGCTTGTACTACAAGGTCAGGGGTTGTATGTGGATGATATCTTGCTTGCATTGAATAACTTGACCATGTTGCATAATGTGAAGCAACTTTTGGCCAAGCA
The DNA here is from genome assembly GCA_027563595.1 of Erythroxylum suave. NCBI lineage: Eukaryota > Viridiplantae > Streptophyta > Magnoliopsida > Malpighiales > Erythroxylaceae > Erythroxylum > Erythroxylum suave. The sequence goes on from JAOSBN010000006.1 coordinate 10,665,780, forward strand.
TTTTGATGTAAAAGACCTTGGTAAAGCATCTTTTATCCTAGGTATTTAGATTCTCTAGGACAGATCTTGACACTCCTTGGGCTTCGCACAAATTGCGTACATTAAGCGAATACAATAAAGGTTTAATATGGCTAATTATAAACCTATTGTAGCACCTATCTCTCATGGTGAGAGATTATTTTTGGCATAGTGTCCAAAGAATGAGGTAGAGAGAAAGGCTATAAAGAATATGCTTTATTCTAGTGTGGTTAGTAGCCTGATCTATGCCCAGGTGTGCATTAGACCAGACATTGCATTTGTTGTTGGACAGCTGGGTAGGTATTTGACTAACCCAAGAATGGACCATTAGAATGTAGTTAAGCGAGTGTTGAGATATTTAAAAGGAACTAAGGATTATATGTTGATAAACAGAAAGGTCAACAATCTAGACCTTGTAGGGTATATAGATTCAGATTTTGCTATATGTCCAAATGATATAAACTCCACTTTATGTTACATTTTCATATAGCATATGGTGCAGTATTGAAGAGTATCAAGAAGACATTAGTGACTTCCTCGACTATGCATGCAAAATTTGTCATATATTATAAGGTTGTTATATAAGCGGTTTGGCTCAAAAACTTGATTTTTTAGTTGTTTGTGGTTGATTTTGTGGCTAGACCCATTCGGTTGTATTATGATAATCTTTTTGTTGTGTTGTTTAGTAACAACAATAAGAACATCATCTTAGCATTTAGAGGTCAAGTATTTGACCATTCAAGAGTTGATACAGAAAGGTGACATTGAGGTAGAGCATTTGAGGACTAAGGAGATGTTTGTTGATCCTTTAACTAAAGGACTTCACTTACTTATTTTTAAGAGACATGTATCTAACATAAGTGTATTGAAGTGCTTAGATACTGCTAGTTAGGGAACATTATGTTTGCTCCTTATATGTTTATATGTTTTCATGTATTATGATAGTATGGTTGTTTATTAATAAAGATGATCATCATTTATCCTCAGTCACATATGTTATTGTACGTTATTATAATACAGGCGAAAGTCTTAAGATTTGTGTTGATCTTAACCATTTTAAAGGTCATTGGGCATATATACATATTAACCTTGGGCCTATATCATTAAGACACATATACTACAAGAAAATGGTCGTTTTGTGATAAAAATATAAACATTTCATTGGTAAGTTAGGTTAGTGACAAACTTTACCGACGGACAAAGGTGTTGTAGAAACAGTCATAGCTAATAATTCCTAACAGAAAAAAGAATGTCTGTTATTAACTTTACTGATGAATAATTAATGTACCGTTAGTAAATATACTAATGGTTTCTTGTATGGTTGATTGTCGGTAAATTTACCGATGGACAATATTATTCTGTTGGAAGATTTTATTGACTGTTTGTTTTTTTCTATCGGTAAGTTTGTTAAAACATTACCAACAGTTACGTTTGTTCTGTAAGTGAGTGCACTGTTGACAGTAAAACCTACCTACTTGTTTAATGCTCAAAAACCACAAGTGAACGGGTCATAACTTGTAGTTAAACAGAGTAGATAGACACCGCTTAATTTAGACACAACTTTGTCTAAGAAACAAAATTGTTTAATGAAAATAATCTAAAAAATTAAATTAAAAATAAAAGACTAACACAAAGCAATAGACAATACCAAAATGCAAAAAAACAGAATTCTAGAATCTTACGACTAGAGATTACTTTCTCCCTATTTTGTCTCTCTTTTATTTTATCGATTGAATTGTGTCTCACCCTAGATTTCCGAATGTACTAATTACCCTCTCTCAAGGTGTAACTATTTGTCCCTAATTGAATTAACAAAAAACAATTTACTCCCTATTGAACAAAGAAAACAAGTCAACAATACTGTCATATATGGCACTAGACATTTATAACATTATCATTCTCCATAATACACATAATTTCATTCCAAAATTCACACATCAAATTCAATAGAAATATAGCAAAATAAAGAAATCAGAATATAAATGTAAAGTGTAGATAGTTACAAGTCTCTCAGCATGCTCGTGGTGGGTAATAAATCCTTCCGTATGTACGAGAAGACTCTCCCCCTGGTCCTCTTTGTCTGTTGGTAGAATTCTGTTCTGAAATGGACATTGCCTCAGGTGATGTTCAATACTGCTGCCAATAGCTCTATATTTGTTCAGAAATATACGGCAGTCGTACACTAGCCCTCTCTATCATAGCAACAAAGTCCCGATAACGTGTACGTGCTCGACTCTCCCATACTTTATAAATGATCGCTTCAAATCCAGAATCCCAAAATAATTCTTTTGAAAACAAAAGGAAAAAGATTCGATAAATACTTGTAATGTAATAATATTTATCTAATTATTGTACAAAAATTAATTAAAAAAGAAAATAATAATTTTTGTTGCACCTCAAACTCCTGATAACAAAATTCCTTATGGCTTGAGAGATATTCTTCCATACATAACCCTCAAGATCAATCTTTTCCTTAAATTTGGATGTCATATTTCTTAAGCTCGGTCTAGATGGAATTAACCTAATATAAAATCAAATAATTTTATACCATTTTAAAATTTAAACCTATAACTTAATTATAAACATATAGTGTTTTATGTATTTTCATTTACATATTATTGACAATTGTAATGTAAGTTCTTCCATCAGGTCCCTCAACTCTAGCTAATTTCCACCTCCTTCATCCTCATTATTTACCCCTAATATCTCTGTCAATATAAGGGTAGTGAATGATGTAGGGGTGGTAGACAGTGTAGTAGAAGGTACGAAAGGTGATGCCTCATCTGCAAGCGTAGTAGCTAGAGGGGGAGGAGGTGATTAAGTTTCAGCTGCTACGCTATGAGATGCTTCACCTGTACAGTAAGTACCTTCAAATCGTGGTCTAAATCTTGTTCGCATTATATTCTATCTTCTCTTTGGTCACATATTTCAACTTAAAATTAATATTTGATTGAATATTCTAGAAACGTTACAATTTGAATTCAAATATTGAAAAGAAAATAATTGATTTGTTTAATATAATATTTAATTACAAACAAAAATTAATCGCTATCATCACTTAATTGTAAATCAAAATCATCATTTTTCACAAGAATTTAAATCAAACTCAGGCTCTTCTATAAATCTCTAGGCCTCCTCACCCTCTCTAAATAAAATTTCAACATTTGCATTACATGGATCGTTTAAAGGTTCGTTATCCTTATATACGAGATGCTTTTATTTCATAAGCATCTTCCTGAAACGCTTCACTTTCAATTCTTTGTTCTCCTTTTCCATGTGATTCAAAAACACCCCTAGGTTTAACTTTGCAAACGGCCAACCAATCTGACTTATCTTATCATAAGCTAGGAAAAAGGACATAATACATTTGGATCACTTGCATTGCCAACATGAAAGGTTCAAATTGTCGAAATCTTCTTCGCTTGTTGATTTCAACTAGATTGTATCAGCTATGCACTTTTGTACCAACTTTTGAAGTTGGATCAAACCAGTCATACTTAAATATCACACTTTGCTTTATTGGCAATGCAGGGTACTCAATTTCAAGTATCTCAATAATTTTACTATAGTAATCCATCAATTCTCCCTATATGAAAACTCCACTATTTATTATTACCATGCTATAACCATGATATTATATATTATATTTGTATCTATTAATGAAATACACCGGATATCTTCACAAGATCACATATGAGCTTTTACTCTATTGGATTTTCTAAGGTTTGCAGAAAAGAAAATATCATATTAAACAATATAATGTCATTTGAAAACTTAAATCTTATAATTCAATCATTTCAATTATTTGTAAATGAAAACTTACATATTACTCGAACCATCGAGAAAAGTGTCTTCCAACTTCTTTATTGATATCATCCTGTGTTTTGTCAGGCATGAGCTCGTGTAACAATTCCTTGTATAATCTAAAATTATTATTATGTATTTCAATTATGAATAACACTAAATTTCAAAACTCAAATAATCAATTTCAACTTACTGCACGAAAGGTTGAACCTCTTGACAATTTAATAAAATGTAAACATAGTCAGCCTCAATTTCTTCCTCTGTTAACATTCTTCTTGTTAAACGTTCATATGCTCATCCAGGATATGTGAAAATGGATAAGTTATCCTCAGCATCACCAGTTCCTCCCTCACCGTCATTATGATGAACTTTTCTTTCTCTGGTGTGAGCATACGACTCAAAATAATGTGAACAACATGTACTAGCTTCCTCTACTAAATAAGAATTACATATCGAACCTTTAACTCTAGCCATATTTTTCACATTTTTCTTCAAGTGATGCAAATACCTATATAAACGAATAACATTATACCAGTTTAGTTATTAAAACATGTTAATGTTCAATTACAATCATTTTTGTTGAATTACCTCTCAAATGGATACATCTAACGATATTGAATTAGATTGGCTAGTTTAGCCTCCTGTGCTAAATAGACAGGTAGATGCTCTATACAGTCAAAGAAGCTTGGAGGATATATCTCTTCTAACTCACAAAATTATTAGAATTTCCCTATCTAGTTTTTCCATTTCAGCTAACTTGATTTCGGATGATGTTATGCTTTTGAAAAACAAAATTAAATCTGTTATTACTTCCCAAACCTTATTCGGTAGAAACTCCTGAAATACAATTGGAATTAGCCTTTGCATAAACATATGACAATCATGACTTTTCATTCCAAATAATTTGTACTTCCTCATGTCCACATACCTTGCCAAGTTTAAAATATAACCATCGGGAAACTTTAGACTTTTCAACCATTCACACAATATTTCCTTCTTTTTTTGTCCAAAGTGCAACATGCTTTTGGATATTTACTGGTGCGAAGATCTTTATGTAACTCATTCCTTCTATAAAAAAGTTTCAAATCAGTTTGTGATTTTGCATTGTCTTTTGTCCTCCCTTCAATGTTCATTATGGTATTGAACAAATTGTCAAAAATATTTTTTCAATCTGCATCACATCTAGACTATGATTTATCAAATTAGTTTTCCAATATGGTAAATCCCAAAAGATGCTTCGTTTTCACTAGCTAAAGTTTATACTAATGCTTGAATTAATTTCATCAGCTTCAAATTTTATAACTTTCAGCAAGCCTAATTCCTTAATCACCTGTAATATCTCTTCGCCAACTTTGTAAGGGAGAAAAGGTATTTTTACCATCCTATTCTTAATGGACTTTTGTTTATTACGTCTAAATGGATGATCCAGAGGAAGAAATTTTCTATGATTGTCAAACTAACATATTTTGCCCCCATTTGGAAATTAAAACGCATCAAAATCATTGCCACAATAAGGACAAACTAATTTTCCTATTGTGCTCTATCCAGACAATATGGCATATGTCGAAAAATCACTAATGGTACACATCAAAGTTGCTTTTAATACAAATTTTGTTTCAGAGACACATCATATGTCTCAACACTATATTCCCAAAGATGTTGTAATTCAGATATCAATGGTTATAAGAATACATCAAATTTATGCTTTGGATTTATAGGCCCTAATATAATCACTTTTTAGAACATATATGCCTCTTTTATGCAAATCCATGGAGGCAAATTATAAGGAGTAATTATGATTGGCCATGATGAATATTATTGGCCGGATTGAACAAAAAGTTGGAATCCATCTGTCGACAATCCCAACCTAACATTTCAACTTTCAACTGCAAACTCATAATCGGTGTCATTGAAATGTTTCCATGCCAGTGCATCTAATGGATGACTTATTATTCCATCTTCTTGTTGGTGTTCATTATGTCATCTCATGTGAGATGTAGTAATATCATAAACATATAGTCTTTTAAGTCTCAGAGTTAGTAGGAAATAATACATCCGCTTCCAAGGTACTAATTTATGTTTCATAGAATACTTTCTAGGCTTGAACTCAAATTGACCACAAAATTTATACTCTTGTAATTCCACATCATCTCCTCAATACAACATACATCCCAATTTGCAACAATCAATCTTTTCAATAGGCAAACCAAAACCCCTAATATGATCAGGAGGAAATGATTAATTATACCATCCAAGAATATTATCAAAACTACAATCAGAAATATGTTCATCAGACTTTGTGTTCAATATTCGAGCAATTAAAGACAATTGAGTCATTGTCTCACAATTTGGCCACAGTTCTTAGTTAGTTGAGTGTAGGAAGTCAAAAAACTGTTTTGAATGTGGGTTCACGATTTTCCATATTTTCTTAAAAGGTATAGCCGGTTGCATCATAAACCATTTACATGTAAGGATTTTCATGTGCATCCACCTTATTTGTACTAAATCCAATCCCCCCTTTAAACTCATTTAAGTTCGCTGACAATTATACTTCACTGCCCCTTGAGGTACTACAAATCAATGGTTCCTCGTGTCATGTATGCTCAAAATAATTTGGGATAAACTCTTTTCTAAACAAATGCCCATTAACTTCAATACGAAGGAAACAAATGTGTTTGCACTTTTTACATGGATATCTGATCTTTGGGTCATCCATAGATGTAGGTTGAGAACATGTATAATGAATAAAAGCTTTGAATCCCTTAACAAACTCAGGATTAATGAAACCATCAGGTGTTAATTGTCTATACATGCAAAATCTATTAACATTACTCATTTCTGCAAAATTGTTAATTTCAAACAATGATTCCATAGTTAGTATCCTTCATGTTCCTCAAAGTTTGTAGAACATCTAAACTTTACACAACATCCCTTAAGTATTAACCAATTGAATTAATGACCTATAATTGATTTCAAAACTATGGTATGTAGCATTGTTTACACCATGCTATACTCTAGCTTAATCTTAATTCTTCCCTTTGATACTCCAAAATTTCCATCAGTCAATGAAATAAATCCTCCTAAACTTGACATAATAATTAAACTCCAATAACAATAAATAATAAAAAATATTATCCAATAAGATCAAAAAAATGTATTCAATGCATGCTTACTAAAATAATAAAGAAAAATTCAGGGTCCAACATTTCTCCTCCTCTTAAAAGAAATTTCATCCTCGAAATTATTACTTGAGTCATCAAATAGTTGTGAATATTTCTCTTTCATGGCTTTCAATGGCTCCCACGTGGCTTCTTCCACCGAATCGTTTCTCCATAGGACTTTTACTAGTTTCATAGTCTTATTCTTGAGGACCTTCTCCTTGGTATCCAAGATCTCTACTGGAATCTCCTCATAACTAAGATCATCCCTCAATTGAACCTCATTGGTCTAAATGATGTGGGAGGGATCCGACCTATAACTCCTCAACATGGAAACATGAAAGTCATTATGAATCTGTGACAACTCTGGGGGCAATGCCAACCTATAGGTTAATGGTCCAATCCTCTCAAAAATTTCATAAGAACCCACATGTCTTCGACTTAACTTGCCCTTCTTGCTAAATCTCATGACTCCCTTCTAGGGAGATGTCTTAAGGAAGACCTTCTCACCGACTTCATACTCTATCTCCTTTCGATGTGCTTCAGTATAACTCTTCATTTTATCTTGAGCGGTCTTAAGCCTTTGCTTAATCAAATTGACCTTGTCCACTGTCATCTGAACCAATTCTGGTCCTATTAGCTTCCTTTCTCCTTCCTCATCCTAGCATATTCTTTCTACATCTCCTTCCATACAGTGCTTCATAAGGAGCCATCTGAATGCTCAAATGGTACGAATTGTTGTAAGCAAATTCGACCAATGGAAAATGCTCATCCCAAGCTCCTTTAAAGTCCATCACACATGCCTTAAGCAATGCCTAAAGTGTCTGAATGGTCCTCTTAGATTGACTATCTACCTGAGAATGAAAAGCAGTACTAAAACTCAACTTGGTTCCCATAGCCTCTTGCAAACTTCCCCAGAATCTTGAAATAAATCAAGGATCTCTGTCGAAAAATATGGAATCTGGAATCCTATACAGTTTCACTATCTCATCAATATACTTCTTGCTAGCGCATATAGAGAATCAGTTTGCTTAATTTCCAGAAAATGGATTGACTTCATCAACCGATCGACGATAACCTATATGACATCATGCTTCCTACTAATCTTAGGCAAACCCACCAAAAAGTCCATAGTTACCCTTTGCCAATTCCACTCAGGAATGGACAATGGCATTAACTTGCCTGAAGGTGCCTGGTGCTTAGCCTTGACTTGCTGACACATTAGACACTTAGTTACATATTCTGCTACATCCTTCTTCATGCCTTTCCACCAAAAATGCTCTTTCAAATCCCTGTACATCCTGGACATTGTGTGCCTCATCCAGTATCTCATCCTTCACCTCCTTGACATTAGGAATACAAAGCTTGTTTCCTACAACCATGAGTCCATCATCCCTCACTATCACTTCAGATTTCTTACCATTATGAATTTCTTCTCGAAGCTTACTTAATTTTGCATCCTGTGCCTGTAACTCCTTTACTTTCTCCCTGAGTATCGGTCTTACTCTGAAATTTGCAACAATACAATTTGGTTCCTCTTGTTTCAAGCTTATCCTAAGCTTAGTCATCTCTTCCAATAACGTCAGATAATCTGTTTGAACATGTGCTACTGAGGATTTCCTACTCAAAACATTCGCCACTACATTTTTCTTTCCTGGATGATACTCAATCAACAAGTTATAATCCTTAAGCAACTCAATCCACCTTCTCTGTCTCAAATTTAGTTCCTTCTGACTTAGTAGGTACTTGAGACTCTTATGATCTGTAAAGATCCTCGTTTGAACTCCATATTGATAATGTCTTCAAATCTTTAAGGAAAAGATCACTGCTGCCAATTCCAAATCATGCGTTGGATAATTTAATTCATAAGGCTTCAATTGCCTTGAAGCATAAGCTATCACCCTGTCTCCCTGCATTAACACACAACCTAAACCCTTTCTTAAGGCATCACTGTACATTGTATAGCCCTCATGTCCAGTAGGCAACATCAATACCGGAGCACTTGTTAATCTCCTCTTGAGCTCATCAAAGCTTTCCTGGCATTCCTTACTCCATACAAATTTCTGATTCTTCCTCAATAACTTAGTCATCGGAGCCACTATCATAGAAAATCCTTCAACAAATCTCCTATAATACCCGGCCAGACCCAGAAAACTTCTTACTTTTGTTACTCTCTTTGGTGCATGCCAATTTACCACTGCTTCAATCTTCCTTGGATCCACATGTACCCCATCTTTAGAAATCACATGTCCAAGGAATACTACCTTATGCAGCCAAAACTCACACTTGCTGAGCTTAGCATACAACTCCTTCTCCCTTAGTGTCTGCAACACTATCCTGAGATGCTCCTCACGTTCCCCTTTACTCTTGGAATAGACCAGAATGTCATCTATAAACACTATAACAAACTGATCCAAATACTCCTTGAAGACCCTATTCATAAGATCTATGAATGCAGCTGGAGCATTGGTCAAACCAAATGGCATGACTAGGAACTTGTAATGTCCATATCGAGTCCTAAAAGTTGTCTTGCTTACATCAGACACCTTAATTCTGAGCTGATGATAACCTAACTTGAAATCGATCTTGGAAAAGACCCTTGCTCCCTACAGCTGGTCAAACAGATCATCTATTCGTGGCAGAGGATACTTGTTCTTCATAGTCACCTTGTTGAGTCTCCGATAATCAATACACATCCTCCATGTCTCATCCTTCTTCCAAACAAATAGAACCGGTGCTCCCCAAAGTGACGAACTTGGCCTTATATACCCCTTTTCTAACAGTTCCTCTAACTAGTCCTTAAGCTCTCTCAACTCAGCTGGAGCCATCCTATACGGTGGTATAGAAATGGGTATGGTTCTGGGAATTAAATCGATGGCAAACTCGATTTCCCTCACCGGTGGCAAACCTGGTAAGTCTTCTGGAAATACATCAGGAAATTCCCTCACTATTGAGAAATCCTCTATCCTCCTTTCATTCACATCTGCATCCACCACATGTGCCAAAAAGGCTTCACACCCTTTTTCCATCATTCTATCAGCTAACAAAGCCGAAATAATTCTTGATGCTTGTATTTTCCTGTCCCCTCTGAAAATCACCTTCTTTTCGTTGCCCAAATCAAACTCCACTTCCTTAAGGCCACAATCCAACTTCGCTTGATACTTCTCCATGACATCCATTCCAAGTATCACATCTAAGCCTTTGAGGTCTAGAGGCAGTAAGTCCACTACCAGTCTAGCACCCTCAATGAAGAGTTCACAACCTTTGTATACTCGTCTTATTACCAGGTTCCTCCCTAAAGGAGTACTAAATATTAAAGAATTATAAAAAAGCACTGAATTCACATCATGTAATTTCATGCTTGCAGAAACAAAAGAATGTGTGGAACCAAAATCAATCAATACATAAACTGGAGAATTGAATAGTTGAACCATACTCGTGAAACCTTCAGGTGTGGTTGTAGCTTCCTCTCTAGTCATAACAAACACTCTTGCCTGGGCCTGAGCTTGACCTCTTAGCTTGCCTGGAGGTATAACCTTCTTTGCAGCTCCAAAACTGCCCATCTCTGTGACTGACCTGGTTCCCACTGTTTCTGCTCTCCTTGGGGCTTGTGACTGTGACCCCTCATTTCCTGCTACTTGAGGATAATCTCTGATCATGTGTCCCCTTTCCGCGCATCGAAAACACGCTCCAAGTAACTTGAGACATTCTCCGTTGTGTAGTTTCCCACAATGCTCACATTAGGGATTTGTGAATCTACTCCTCCCCATCCTACTATTGCCTCCTGTTGTTGAGGCTTGCACTGACCCTGCTTCTACTGGCTTGTCCTTACCAGAAGTACTACTCCCCACCTTACTCTATGTATAGAAGCTTTTCACACTCCTCTCAAGCACTGGAGCACGCATCCCCTTCTTGGAAGACTACTCCCTGTCCTTCCTCTTCCTGCTTACTTGATTCCTTATGTTCCCCAGTTTCTCAGCCTGGAGTGCAGTATCTACCAACTGCTAGTAGTCACAGAAATTATGGATCAAGACTTTATCCTTGATCCTCAAGTGAAGACCCCCCCTCAAACTTGTGGCACTTGTCTTCTTCATTAGCCACGACGTTTGCTGCATATCTTGAGAGTTGTGTGAACTTCAGCTCATACTCGCTCACATTCATGTCCCTCTGTGTGAGGTTTAGAAACTCCCTAACTTTCTCTTGAATGTAAACGCTCGAGAAGTACTTCCTCTTGAAAGCCTCTAAAAAGTCTCTCCATGTCAACACTAGAGGCATATCTTGACTATGGGGCACTAATTCCCACCAATGAAGTGCATCCCCTTATAGCAAGCTCACTACATAACCTAGCTTCTCCTCTTCCGAGCACTTCATCTGATTTAGGACCCTCTCGGTCCTCTTCAACCAAGCCTCAACCTCTTCGGGATTTATAGTGCCGTTGAAGTCTACAGCTCCATACTTGCGAAGCTTATCATATTGTCCAGTCTTCTTCATTGGAGCTTGCATAGGAATTTGAGACCCTTGGCCCTTGGCATATGAGAAAGCCTGAGCAAAGGCCTGGAAAAACCTTGGGTCAAAAGAGTTGGATTGGGGCATAGGAGGAGGCGGTGGAGGCTCCTCATATTGCATACTAGATGCCTTAGGATCAGGAGCAGCATGTGTCCCCACATCTTGTGGGACAAAAGACTCGTCGGTGCTCTCTTGGTGAGAGCTAGCTCGAGTCAAAACTCCTCGAGTTCTCCTTCGGGGCGGCATATCACTCCTAATATATTAAACCAAATAAAATCTTTAGTTCTTGCACGATAGTTCCAATGTATGCAAATAATTCAATTCGTATAAGTCAATGTCAAATCATGAATACAATTCAAACAATGCAAGTCGTTCATTTAAAACAATACATGCATACTTTATGTCTCAACCTTCCCAATTCATACTTCGGATACTCCTAGACTTGGTCCTTCACCTGGACCCCAACCTAATTTCTCTGATACCACAAGTGTTGGGCCCCCGCCTCTGAGAGACATGTGTCCAACATCCTAAGTGACATCTGGACTCACATCTCACAAGGGTGGAGTGCCCTCACCAGGACAAATCCTTAAACTTGAAATTTCATCTTGACCTCATCAAACATTTTGTCCCTTGACTGCTTCTTGATCCTTGATAATCACTTCTTGATCCTTGTTAATCACTTCTTGATCCTTGGTTAGTGAATTCTGTGTTTAATTCCAACTAAGTGACTGTTAAAACATACTGGATTAACTTCTCCTTTATATCGTCTATGGTTGGCCCATCGTTTGTGTTTGCTTATGGTCTGTATTTTATCGTCTAGGTTCTATCGTTTGTAGTTGACTTTGTATCGTCTATCTTTCATTTACGTCTATGCTATGATATGTCCTCGCAGACGATTCCTCGTGTCTGTGTTTCTTGCGTCTGTCTTTCATTTGCGTCTATGTATGATATCATCACAGACGATACTTTTCCTCTATATTTTTCCCTTGCGTCTATGGGTGACGTCATCACAGACAATAAACTTCATCTGTGCTCTCCTTTACGTCTATACACTGACGTCATCACAGATGATTCCTTTCGTCTGTATTTTTCCTTAAGGTCGTGTTTCCTTCTTGCCGTCTACATTACTTAATGTAGACTTAAATCTTTTCAACCACCATTCATTCAATTCCAAAAACATAATACACCATAACATAAGCATCAATTTCCTCCCAACGCATCAACTCATTTGTTCAACACATGCAA
>JAOSBN010000006.1:10678610-10707640 GCA_027563595.1 Erythroxylum suave
TAAATGGCCTCTGATTGAGAACTTGTTTTTCATGCACATGAGATGTTTTAGAGAAACATTCTTGAAAATCTGATTTCGAAATCTTGCATCTTTTAAAAAAGAAGCATTTTCATAAATCATGCACATAATTCATGCAACATTTATAGTGCACATAATTCATGCAACATTTTCACGCAACATTTATAATGCAATTAAAACCATTCAGCTTTCTTGATTTTTAAAGAAAACAATGAGTGGCTCGTTTACTCTATTATAAAACTGTACCCACCTTGAAATCCTTGCTTGTTTTGGTATTAGATTTAAGGATGTCTTCCCTCTTGCTTTTCTTGCCCCTCTTGATTTCCTTTAACAATGAGAACAATCCCCATTCAGTGAAATTTCATATTTGAGAACCCATAAGGCACATGCACTAATATAGATCCTAGAACCCTTAAACCTATACATTTCTTTAGCTCTTTGAACCAGAACCCCTTCAAAACTTCAAAAAGTTAAAAACAATCTTACCTTGAATCTTCACCAAATAATGAGATTCTTGGTTCTAAAGAAAGTTCTTCCTTTTCTCTTTCTTTTTCCCTTCTTGAGTGACCTCAAACTCTCTCTTTAATACTAGGAAAAATTGTGACCTAGTTCAAAGCTCTATTCTTTTTAACGTCACTGAAACCTCTTCTTCTTTCTCTCTCTTCCTTGTCTGATTTTCTCTCCTTTTCTCCATCCACGTGTTTGGCCTTTTTATCTACAAGACAACCTTTTCCTCTTCCCATCCTACCCTCAGTGTGTGAGAAAAGTCCACCTTACCCTTCCTTCAATGCCGTAGAACTCCTAACCTTAAGTGATCCACCCAAAATACCCTTATACATTCTTGATTCTTCAATGTCACCTACACCATGCTATACTCTAGCTTAATCTTAATTCTTCCCTTTAATACTCCAAAATTTCCATCAATCAATGAAATAGATCCTCCTAAACTTGACATAACAAGTAAACTCCAATAATAATAAATAATAAAAAAATATTATCCAACAAGATCAAAAAAAAATCATTCAATGCATGCTTACTAAATAATAAAGAAAAATTTGGGGTCCAACATTCTTGTTGTTACTCTTAGGTTCATGAAATTTTTTACCGATAAGCCTCACGGGATCTGCATCACGGGTTTCCAGAGTATATACCATCCTAAGGGATTATTATGTAAAGAATTGGTCTTGTCTATAAAATGTATTAATTCTTTGTGTTAATTCTAAGTTTTTATTAATCATATCAAAGTTGAAGTATTAATTGATCGAAATAATGAGCTACAATTGATTTCAAAACTATAGCACGTGGCATTGTTTACACCTGTGAATTAAGAAAACAAGTTCTTGCTATGACTCTTAGGCTCGTGGAATTTTTTACCGATAAGTCTTACGGGAGTTGTATTATCGGTTTCCAGCCTATATACCATCTTAGGGGTTTATTATGCCTCAAATTATCCATAACATCTCAAAACCATTCCATATACAATAAATGCTTATGTAATCATACATCTGCTCATCGATGATTCAAACATAACCCAACTATAAATAGTTAGACTATTAAAGAAGAGCATAAAAACTCATCAATGGCTATGCCATTGGACCTAGCACACATATATCCTAAGACATATTAGATGAAAGTAATACAAAATTGATGAAATAATATCAGGCAATTTCCTTGGTTTTCTTAATGGAACAAGCTTTGCTCTAATTGCCAATGCGATGGGAGGCCCAAATATAAATCCCCAAGCTTCTATTCCTGAAAAAGGAATTTAAATCATATATGTTGAAATGAACTAACATCTTGAAGCTGAATCAATGAGCATATCTACATGGTGAATGATGTAGGTTTTGAGAAAGCTATCACCAAAGAAATGTGAAATTATGTATTTTCATTCAAAATAGAATCTGTTGTTAAAAATCACGATTCACAAAAATGAATTGTGGAAGTTACACTAAAAAGTTTGATTTTATCATTTGTGTGACTGTTGCTTGAAAGTCATTATTAGAACTTTTAAGAAGACTAACTTATGAAAGTGATTCATTAGATGTATGCAATGAAGAATAAGAAAAATTGCTGATGTGTTTTTATTAATAATTGCTTGATTTGAAATTATTTTGCGGTATATAAGTAAAAGGATGTGATTTTTTTCTAATGATTCGATCCTATAATAAGTAATTTTGCTTCAACACTCACTTTTGATGTATTGAAGAAGAATATAGAGACAACAACAATAACAAGGATGGTGAAAAAGATAGAATTTGGTGAATATAAATATAAGAACCTAAAACTTATCGTAATTGTGCTTATCTTCTACTTTTCCATTTGGTGTGTAGTTGGTCTTATTCTGAAGCTAAAATTGGTGTATTTGAAGCATGTTCAAGTACTTAAAGAGATGTAAATTTTAATGTGAATATTACTATATAAACTTGAACAAATGTATTTAGTATTGCATGTGTTAACCAAACTTTGATCAACGGACATGTTCAAGTGCTTAAAGAAGAAATGGTTTACATAATAAATATTTTAGATAAAATCTAGTAATAATAAAATTTTCAATCTAACAATAAGGAAAACATTGCTTTAAAAAACAACACATTTGAATATTCGCTGGATTTAATCAAAGTAGGAGTTAATATTATCTTATGTCAATTTTTGGCAACTATGTTATCTAAGCTAATTTTAAAAGACATGATGATCATATACCAACTTCTGTTGTTTGTTTTGTGTATCTTTAAGAAAGTTGTATTTGTAGGTTTCAAATGCCATACCTTAATATGTATAATACCACAACTCCAAACACTCGATACAACTCCTATGAATAAAAATAACATAACTCATAACAAATAAGTAATACTTTCACTTTATAACGAGAATTTAAGTATAACTACCACTATGTATCAACATATACGATACTATAACTCCAAGCATTCAATACAACTCCTATGAACAACAACAAAAAAACCATTGCTCATAAAATATAAGCAATTCATTCACTTTATTATGAGAATAAAATTTTGAGTATAATGAATAAATGCCTCAGTATAATATTTGAATGTATGGCCAAACAATATAAAAGGAAATGTTTGTTCTAAGAGACATTTCATCAAACAATTCATAGGCAACCCGAATTATCTCTAACTAATAACAAAACAACTGCATTTTTCAGTATCTACCAACAATAACACATTTAAACAATAAATAAACCAACAATTCAACTAAAAAATGCATAAACCAACAATCCAAACAAAACCCACCCACCCACCGATGGTCATACATATAAGCATCTAACACCTTCATTTTTTGGAGATAAAATAAACCCAATAAAGTTGTTACCTGAAAATGATGCACAATGAACCACAAACAAAACAAAAATCGAGGATGGAAGCACTTTAAGAAGAGAACCGACAGTGTTAATGGTGGGAAGAGAGAAAAATAACAGAGGGGAGTGAGAAGAGGGGGGGGGGGCTTTGGGTCTCATAATTACTGTTAATAAAACGACGTCGTTTGGATTAAAACCAAACGATGTCATTTTATTTTATGACAATTCGATAGTTATCGGCCGAACGATATTTTCATTAATATTTTATCGATAAAAATGTGGTCCCGTTGGTACTCAACTTGCTTATTTTCCCTCTAGCTGTTGCCGCCTAATTTTGTGACAGACTCTCGTGTTCCATCGCTATAATATGTTTAAAAACTGGTGAGAAGTTTTTCCCTCTACGTTTGCTGACTATATTTTGGCCGTAGGTAAATCCATCAACTTACCGATGGAAAGTCAATTTTCATCAATGACTTACGATGAAATGTTTTCCATCGTTAATTTGTTATTTTCTTGTAATGATACAGTTTAATGTGTAAATCCATGGATTTTGACATGACATAGGAGGATATAAGTGTTTAATCCTATAAAGGTTTTCGGATATAAGTGTTTAATCTCATAAAGGTATTCTTTAATGCGATCTAGCATTCAGTAAGAGAAAACAGGTTTTCTCTGATACAATTTAACATTTAATGAGAGAAAATGGGTTTCTCTAATGCAGTTTGGTATAAAGTTTGGAAAAATCAAGACTTACAAACGAAAACATGATACATTTTAGATCATATAGGTATCAACTAGTTTGCCATGCTCCATTTTCTCATTCATATTAGTGAGGTATTAGATATGTGTGATTGTATTGGATCTGTGTCACAAATGATATATGTATTTGATCTTTTCTGGTATTGAAAGCCTTACAGGACAAAATGATAGACTTTCATTATCTTTTGATCAGATGATTTTTTAAAACTTGGCCGACCTATACAGTGACTTATTTAATCGTCTTTTGACCTTTTTATCATTAATATAACTATCGTAATTAACTATTGTCCAAAGGGGGAATGTTAGGTATTGTTTAATGAGGTGGACAAAAATTAATTACATTTTAATAGTTTTGATAAATTTAGGGTTAAGTGAATTACATTTGGTTTCAGATAAAGATAATAAGGTAGCCCAATAAAGGATCTAAATTAATGGATTAAATTCGAATGAGGACAATGGATCCCAGTCAGTGTGAATCGGATCTGTATTGGGCTTGTGATGAAGAAACCCGATATGGATGTTATATATAGAGGGTTAAAGTCTCTTGTAGCTACTAAGAAAATTGTGAATGTTTGGATTCTCTGACCCATTCAGAGGTTCACATGTTAAGAAAGTTACAAAAGGTTTTAATGCATATGGATGAGCAACTGTTAGGCTCCGAAAATTTCACTATTTTAGTAAGCACAAACTGAATGAAATTTGTGTTCTTGATGGGTAAATCATTCTAATTGGGGTTAATTATTATGTCAAGTTTAGGAGGATTTATTCCATGGATTGATAGAAATGGAAGTATTAAGTGGAAGAATTAAAATTAAGTTAGAGTATAGCATGGTATAAGTTAAATGGAAGAATTAAGAATGCATAAGGGTATTTTTGGAAGATGACTCAAGGTTAGAAGCACTAAGGCAATAAAGGAAGGGTAAGAGGGACTTTTCTCACCCATTAAAGGTAGAATGGGAAGAGGAAAAGATTGTCTAATAAATAAGAAGGCTCAAAACGTGAATGAAGGGATGAAGGAGAGAAAATCAAAAAGGAAGAGAGAGAAAGAAGAAGAGAGGTTTTGGTGAAGGTGAAAAAGAAGAGAGCTTTGAACTAGGTCACAAATTCTCTTAGTCTTAAAGAGAGAATTTGAAGTTACCCGAGAAGGGAAAAAGAAAAAGGAACAGAAGAGCTTCCTTTAGAGCCAAGGATCTCACTAGTTAGTGAAGATTCAAGGTAAGTTGGTTTTAAATCTTTTGGAGTTTTGAAGGGTCCTTGGTTCAAAGAGCTTGAGAAATGTATGGGTTTAAGTATCCTAGAGTCAATTTCATGTTTTGATTCTATGGGT
This sequence comes from Erythroxylum suave, assembly GCA_027563595.1. NCBI lineage: Eukaryota > Viridiplantae > Streptophyta > Magnoliopsida > Malpighiales > Erythroxylaceae > Erythroxylum > Erythroxylum suave. Next base: position 10,684,031 of record JAOSBN010000006.1, read on the forward strand.
TCTCAAATTGAATTTTCTATTGAATAAGAAATTGGTTTGTTATAGGAAACCAAGCCAGCCCGATCCAAGGCAAAGAAGAGAGACAACATTGAAGTTGGAATTGTCAAGCGCCTTAGGTGGGTAAAATATTTATGGTTGTTGAGCAATTGGGCAATTTCTTACCTATGTGTGTGTATGTGTTTTACATGAAATTCTCGTGTTGAAATTGAAATAATTGTGCATCTTTGAAATTTCATGATGCTTTGTGATTTTGTTATGACATTCGGAATTGAAGGAAAAGAAGAAAAGGCATGAAAAAAATGATAAAATGAAAGAAACACGAGAGTGCAAATTGTGATTGACTAAATTGAGCATGAGAATACGAAAATGCATGGAAATGAATATGTGCTTTTGTTTAGGCGAGAGTGGAACCGTTTCGTTAGTCATGTACACGTCGATGTAAAGCCTTCTCCCGGCTACCCGCTTGTGGCCCACGAGATCCAAAAATGGACTCATTTTGTTCACGGAGTAAACTTTGGTTTCTCTGTTTTGTTCACGAAACCCTCGAGCCAATTGTGTGTGCATTTACATTTGACATGTTAATTGATGCTTTGCTGTGAAATTACATTAAATATGATCTATGTGATGATGTACTGAGATTGAATTATGAATGCATATATATATATATATGTTTGATGGTGTGGCTCGTTGCCAATGGCTATAAATGTTTTAGCCACTGAGCTGTGTAGCTCAACTCCTAAATTTTCCCTTCTCAGGTGCAAATTAAGAAGACAAATGACCCTTGCAAGGCATTCAAACTCCAAGATAGATATAAGACTTTTTGTACTAAGTTAGTGATTTTGGATAGTATAGTCGGCATATCAATATTGAACATCTTTTGTACTTTGTTTCAAGTTTTGATATGTATGTTAAAATGTAACAAACTCTCACTGTGTTAAACATGAGACAATGAAATTAAATTCCTTTCTGTGTATGATTGTGTAAATTTAAAGATTTGAGAAAAATGAATTGTATATGTGCATAAGCTTAATTGTGGAATTGCAAATGGTATTAGTCTCAGAATAGTATATTAGAATTGGAGAGATCGTGTTCTGCATTCAAAGGAAAAACATATAGGAAGAGTATCGTCTGTGATGACATCATCCATAGAAGCAAAGGAACAACCCAGACGAAAGGAATCGTTTGTGATGACGTCATGTACAGACGAAAATGAAAGACAGACGCGATAAACATAGACGACATGTCAGCACATAGACAACACGTCAGCACATAGACAACACATCAGAACACAGACGCAAGAAAGATAGATGCAAGGTCGTCTCTGTTACACGCAATAAAAAGATAGACGATAGGGAGAGGTCAACACAGACGATAAAATTCAACCCCAGACGATAGACGAAAGACTGACGATAGACGAAAGATGGATGATAGACGAAAGACAGACGATAGGCAAAAGATAGACGATGGTCGAAAGACAAACGATAAAGGTCAACATAATTGATTGAAAGTCAAACATAGATGATAAATTGAACACAGAAGAAGAAGTTATGAAGTTATGCTGACTGACCAGAAGCATGTATATATGCAAATTATGGACTCACCAATGTTATTCAGTGACATTATTAGGCTCGAATGGAGATGGGCCACAAAAAAGGGGTTAGTTATGAATTCAAGTGGGTGTGCAAAAATGGTTGGATCTTCGAAATAAGATGCGATCGCCGGGCTCCAGAAATGGTGTCCGACAGCAACTCTTGTGAAGGTGTCGGTAGATTCAGAAAGCTCATTTAAAGTGATGAAACTGAAATTATGTATTTTATTTATTTCTTTATTTTTTCTTTTACGTTCGATCCAAGATACATAAATAAATCTTTTGTTACCTAGTACGCTTATCTTTCTTTATCATCAACGCCTTGGAACTTCTTCTCTTCCTCACCATTAATGATTTGTTAACGTTTGAAAATGCAGAAAGAGAGGAAGTGGGGACATCATACTCTAGTAACCACTATAACAAAAGGTCCTTTTCATGACGTTATTTTTTACGATGAAAAAGAAATCGTCACAAAAAGAAAACATATTGTGACATTTTAAAATAATCATCACTAAAACTAACCCTTTCATGACGAAAATAGTAAGCGTCGTATAAGGGAATAGCTTTGGTGACGTACAGCTGAAATCGACACCAAATCTTAAACAATGGGTGACGATATGTAAGAATCGTCGCAAAATAATACAATTGCGATGAAATATAAAACATCACCATAACTAGTCGAACATTTGACAACGCAAAACTGAGAATCGCCAGAAAATGTTATACATTTTTCGAAGATAATATAAAGTGTCACCAAAAGTTTAATATTTGGTGACGAAATTATATTTTCGTCGTTAAATTCTATACATTCAGTGATGATTTATATTAACCATCAATAAATGTCAAGCATTCTGGGATGATTTTTGAAAATAGTCACAAAATGTTGCTCATTTTGTGACGAATTTGTTAAAACGTCGCAAAATGTCTACAATTGGTGACGATTTATAAAAATCGTCACTAAATGATTGGCATTTTCATAAATTATTAATCTAACATATTTATAATCTATCATACTTATATGTTTTATTAGAGATTTGTTGTGAATGTTTACAACATATTATTAAAAAAAAACTAACAACATATTTTTAGATTTTTAACATTAATTAATCATTAGTATTTATTAACATTGCAAAACTTAGTTAATAAAAATTTAAATTGTTTTATCAATGTAATTAAATGATATATGGAGTAGTATGAACTTTGAATTAAAAGTTACCCAATTCATACACTCATAGAACTAGAACAATAACAATCAATATTCAATAGTATGCTACTTGACCCATAAGTAATACATATGTTGTTTGCCAAATTATTACAGATATAACAAGAAATAAACTTTAAAGCTGAGTTAAGTTGATTGACTCGCTAACTGACAATGATATAATTATTTATTTAGATTCCAAGTGACATTAAAGTCGGTAAAGGTAAATGAGTCCCCAATGTGTGGATTCCCCAGAAAGGCCCTTGCACGTTCGAACGTACCAATTAAAACAGTAATAGCTTTTCCCTTAAGTGTAGGGTTTCGCTAGATTTTGAACCTAAAACACAATCAGTATAGAAGTTAGATATTATCATATTAGTAAATAGTTAAATAAACTGAAATTGGGGTGACATGCATACGTGCACGAGCAAATGAAGTATTTGGAATTGATGAATTTGCCAAATCAATCGATTTTCCTTTATGGACTGTTGTGACATTGCTCCCACCTCCACGAGCATACATGTCACATTCGAGACTGAAGGAAGCTTTAAACAACATGCAGTAGTATAAACCATCAAATGTGAATATATATAATAACTTCATAAAAGGAAATGAGATGTACATAATAAGGGAAGTGATATTGTGCGAATGATACTAAGCACCTTAAAGCAGAAGATCAACCATGGAAGGCATACGATGATTAGTGTATATAGTAAAAGTTTCTTTTTCAGCATTGTTTTTCTCAGTAAGGACAATTTTGCTACATTCCTCCCAATGGAATGAATTAGGGTCATCGTGAACTAGTCTCCATGTCGACATTCCTTAATTAATAATGCTAAGAGGTAAATTCTTTTAAAGTTGAATTAGAATAAAAATATGATATGTTTAAGTCCAATTATAATGACAAATGAAACTAGTCAGGTTTAGCACTTAACGGATTGCCTAGAGTATAACACCTTTCAAATGCAAATCGTTATAGAAATATTATCGAACACCTTACAGACATGACAAACTCATCCTAAGATTCAAATGCAAATCATATGGTTTCCCTTCCATAACTATCATTAACACATTCCATGCTACTTTCATTCACAGACAACCTAAAACCATCCAAAAGCAACTTTAGAAGATTTAGTAGATATTGGTAAGGTAAACTAAATCGATTCGATTTCGAAACTAGATGAGCAAAATCCAAAGTCTCCAATGACAATGTTATAATAACATAACACAAAGAAATCAATATTTAAAGTATTGCTAGGATAGAAGATAACTAACTTTTCAACATTCCTAGTTATCGAAATTGATTAGATTTAATTTCAAATTCAAATAAAAAACGGAGTGGATAACACTATTAATGGATTGCGTAAAGTATAACACTTTTCATATGTAAATCGTAACGGAAATATCATCAAACACCTTACAGTCATGACAATAATATCCTAAGATTTAAAGGCAAACCATATGTTTTCCCTTCCATAACTAACATTAACACATTCCATGCTCTCCGACGACAATTTGCAAATAACATAACACAAAGAAATCAAACAACAAATACAAAACACAAAGAAATTAACTTCAACACTGCAGAATATACCCTATGTATAGATCTACACAAAGAATGTCTAGATCTACCGTAAAAGGATAAATATCACAACTTTATCACAGAAACTTGTCAAACAAAGAGCCGATCTAGCTAGTAATAGATTTAGAAATGAAGATCATCTCAAAAAGTTACAATATTGCAGACCGTGATTCGATCAAGTGAATAGCTTTGATATGTGGGTAAGATGTCAGAGATTGTTGGTTTTGGAATAGTTGATCGAGACTACAGAGGAATAAGGGTTTGGAAATAAAGGTAAGGGTTTTTTAAGAACAATAATGAAGGGTTTTTGCGACGTTTTACAAAATTCGTAGCCAAATGATACTTTAAGGCGACGAAAATATATATTGTTGGTAAAGCAAATAATTTTTGCGATGATTTTACATATTTATAGCATATTGTTGAACATTTTACGATGGTAAGAAGTATGTCATTGCCCAAGCGTAGTATTTTGCAATGAATAATAGTTTCGTTGCAAAATGTGGGACATCAGAATAACATATTAGCAACGGTTACATTGATTGTAGCTAAATGTTTGGAAATTTATGATGAATCTTAGTTTTGCCGCTGCATTCTACAATAGTTAAAAAAATTTAAGGTCGAACGACATCGTCTGTCTAACGTCAAATGACATCGTCCGATTTTATACGTTTAAACAACAGCAACATCCTCCGACTTTATACTTTTAAACAGCAGGCTCACCCCCCTTCCCCAGCAAATCGTTTCTGTATTCCCTCTCTTTTATTTCTGCAAATTTTTTCGACCGTCATTCTTCAATCAAGCTTCTCCTTTTCTTGTCGAGTTTTTGTTCTTTTCTTCCCCTAACTATTATCTCGTGGAGTAGAGCTCAACGTGGTGAGCTTTCTATCATTTCTTGTGGGTGTGTTTTTTAATGTCTTGAATATACCGAATGTTTTGGGTTAATTTGTTGTGGTCTCCTTCGTTTTTGGTTTGAGTTGTTTGCATGGATTGAAGGTTTTTATTGTTGGGTTTTTGTTTAATTGACATAATGACAGTGAAAAAAGGGAAAAGAACTGAAGTTTAGTTGGTTGAATCGTGTGGTGTTTGTGATGGTTGGAAGTTGTTCAATGAAGGTCCTGCTTGGAAGTTCATAGATGAAAGTTGTGTGTTCTACAAGTTTATGTTGTTTTCATTTGGAGACATTCAATTAGAAATGTATATCCAATCAACAAAGCATAAATGTAATTTTAAAATTTTGCATATCCATTTTAGACATGAGGATCCTACATTATTCATATGAACATTTGTTTTAGAGGTCAATCCACAAGTTGACAATCCTATGAAAAATTTTAGATATAAAGATCCTACATCTTTTAAATTGTCTTTCAAACTTAGAGGTCTTAGGTTTGAAGGTAAATGTAGCATTAAATCAAGATATTTATAAGCTACAACAAGTAAAAGGAAAGTAGCAATTAAAAGCACTAACAAAGATACTGACCTTCCAAAGAATTAAAAAATTTTGGCCATGGTTGTTATTTTGGATTGTACTTTGCATTAAACCAATGACCATGGATTATACTTTGTAAATATATTTTGGATTATACTTCATGTTTCATCTCCCAACTGATATTGAATTTGATACATTTTATATTATACTTTGTACTAGTTATATGTATGAAATGCATGTTGTATATATGATACAATATCATTTTATTGAAAAATTGGGATGTTTACAAAACAAAAAAATTTACCATAGAGGAAAACAAATCACAATGAAAACAAATATAAATTTTCCTACATTATTAATTCTTACATCCATACATTATTAAAATTGAGCTAAACCTATTTTGCAACCATATAAAAGATCAAGAATGAAACTAAAATTCCATTTATGAAATTGCATAAGTAAAATAAAGAAGCTTCTAGCCCACAATAGCAAATCACCTTTGGCCCATTATTATAGTTGGAACTACTAGAGTCTTCATATTCCATTTATGAAATAGCATAAGTAAAATAAACTATATACATTAGAACTTGTTTGTATTACATTATTCATCACTACATGACTTCATATAGCATGCTTAAATGACTTGAAAAGAAATTCTCTATCCAAAGAATGCAAACAAATTTGGTCACATTATTATTATTATTATTATTATTATTATTATTATTATTATTATTATTATTATTATTATTATTATTATTATTATTATTATTATTATTATTATTATTATTATTGTAGGTCGTTTAACCTTTAATTCATAAATTTCAATTTATTTATAATAGAATTTGTTTATAATAGTTTCCATGCCCATACTATTTTGAAGATTCTGTGTGGAGCTCTTTATTTGTTGTCAATAATCGCATACAATGATACATCTTCCGTCAGGTATGCTAATTAGTAGTAACCTGCATTGTTTTATATATCAGTTGTCGTTTAATTTTGTTTTATGTTGTTTACTTAATTACCGCGTATGATCTAGAACAACATTGTTGATTTCACGTAATATTAAACATAGGTTTTTTTAACCTATTATAAAACGAAAAATGTTATAACTTGGTTATCTTCTTGTATTGTATAGCTAAATGGAAAAAAGTTGGATGTCTTCTTGAAAATGGTCAACTGAATATATAAAAGGAGTTAAGAGTTTCATGCAATTTGTAAATGATCAAAAAGGTGAGGATTGTCGTATTCGTTGTCCATACATTGATTGCTTAAATGTGGACTTCCAAAGTCAAGATGTGGTATATAATCACTTGCTCATCCGAGGCATAGACAAATTCTATAGTCCATGGCTTTATCATGGTGAACGTAAGGAAGCAAGTTGTAGTAGAAGTGTTGGTACATCTTAAGATGGGAGTTACAATAATGATGTTGATGATTGTGATGTGAATGATGATGGTGATGATGGGACTGATGAGATTTTAGAAGATTGTCAGAATTATATGGAGACTATGAATGAAACAGGAATGCTAACATAATTGGTAGTATGAGCGAAGATAATTTTAGGAAGTTGTTGAAAGTTGCTCAAGAACAATTATATCTGGGGTGCTCTAATTTTTCACAACTATCATTTGTTGTGAAGTTGTTGCATTTGTAGGTTAATAATAAATGGAGTAACAAGTCGTTTGACATGTTAATCGACTTACTAAATGATGCATTACCTAGGGGATATAGCTTACCGAAATCTTACTATGATGCGAAGAAACTGTTAAGGGATCTTGGATTGGGATATATTTCCATTCATGTTTGTAAGTATGACTGTGTTCTTTATTGGAAGGAAAGTAAAGAACTTCAGGAGTGTTCTATTTGTGGTACATGAAGGTGGTGAGTGGATGATAGGAGATGGAAAAAGATACTAATGAAAATCCTTCGATACTTTCCTATTATGCCACGATTACAGAGGTTATTTATGTCAACAAAAACAGCTATAGATATGAGATGGAATAAAGAGAAACGCATTGATGATAACATTATGTGTCATCCAACAGACTCAATGGCATGGAAAGAGCTTGATAGAAAGTTTCCATGGTTTGGATAAGATTGTTGTAATGTTCGACTTGGATTGGCTTCCGATAGATTTAATCCTTTTGGTAATATGAGTAATTCAGATAGCATGTGGCTGGTGATTCTAGTCCTATATAATTTATCCCATGGAAGTGTATGAAGAACTCTTTTATGTTGTTGTCTTTGATTATTCCAAGACCTACTGCTCCTGGTAAGGACATTGATGTTTGCTTGCATCATTAATTGATGACTTAAATGATCTATGGGAAAATGAATCATAAACTTTTAAGGTTGTTGAAGGAAACACGTTTATAATGCATGTTGTTGTATTGTGGACTATAAATGATTTCCCAACTTATGGGAATTTTTCGGGGTGGAGCACTAAAAGGTGTATGGCATGTCCTGTTTGTAATCATCAAACATGTTCAACAAGGATACGAAGTAAAATATGTTATAAAGGTCATTGTCATTATTTGGAACATGGGCATAGATGGCGAAGAAGTAAGCAGTTTAATGGTACAGTTGAGATGGGTGAAGCTCTGATGCAGTTGTCGGATGATGACATTGTTTACTAGCTATCACATTTGGTTGACATTACACATGGCAAACACCTAAGTAATAGAAAACGTAAGAGAAATGATATTAAACTGAATTGGACTAAAAAAAAGCATTTTTTTTAGCTTACCATATTAGAAGGAATTACTATTCAAGCACAATCTTGATGTCAGGTATTGAGAAAAATGTTTGTGAGGCTATTTTAGGGACTGTTATGGGAACTGATGGGAAATCCAAAGACACTATTAAAAACAAGACTAGACCTGGAAGACATGAATATTAGAAAAGATTTGCATTTGAGAAGAAGAGATGATAAATCATACTTCATTCCGCCAGCTTGTTATAACATGTCAAAAACTGAGAAACAAGCATTATCTAGTTCCTCCAATCAATCAAATTTCCTGATGGGTATGCATCTAATATAGGCCATTGTGTGAATGTTAAAGAGGGAAAAATGTCAGGGTTAAAAAGTCACGATTGTCAGGTACTTTTGCAACGGCTACTTCCTGTTGAAATACATTGGTGTTTGTCGAAGGATGTGTCCATTACTTTAGGTCAACTTGGAGAGTTTTTTAAGCAATTATGTTGCAAGACACTTAAAGTTCAAGAGCTTGATAAATTGGAAAAATACATAGCATTGATTTTAAATAACGTTGAACTATTATTCCCCCCATCGTTTTTTGATGTCATGGTTCATTTGGCAATTCACTTACCATATGAAGCAAAACTTGGTGGATCGGTTCAATTTTTTTTTTTTTACGTCGGTGGGTGCTCAAAGCACCATATTACAAAAGACGACTAAAAACGCCGTTCAGGGCGGGTAGAAGTGCGAGGAGTGAGTTCCCACGCTGAATGGGAAACCTAATGTGGATGATAGGGGAGCTAAAGAGGCATGGGGAGTCGGGTTTGCCATTGTTGATGGGTGCGTCCACTCCTCGGTGTGAGAAGGAAACCTACTCCCTGCTTCGAATGTGGTCAAGCGAGAGTGTGGATGGATGGTTATAGGGGTGGTTAATGGATCTGCCACATATATATGAAGTATGTGTGGTTCATTATGGAGACCACTCTTTGCCAAGTAATCCGCTTGTTGATTGTGGACTCTGTGGATGTGATGGAACACTATAGAGGCAAAGTCCCTGGAGAGCCTCCTGATGTCTTGGACAATGCTGGGCTCCGAATGTGCAAATGGTGGTCGACGACTCAGTAAGTCGATAACTTCTTTGGAATCTGATTCTACAAGTAATTGTGTGATCTGTAAAGTCGCTGCCACTTTAAGACCGACTAACACCCCCCAACATTCGGCGTGATATGGGCTGCAGATTCCAACCGCCATGGAGAAGTTGGAGATCCACTTGTTTGAATCATTGAGGATGACTCCGCCTACTGCGGCCGTGCCGTCTGATCTGGTAACTGCACCATCCGATCGTAATCTATGAAATGAAGTGATGGTTCGATGCGGAACCCCTCGTGGTGTGTCAAGTTCCGGTCCGATTGCATTGTCTCTTCTAGTTGAATGCACAGTGAACACCCTTTGATTTTCCTTGACTATTGCCTTAATTGATGGGTGAATTGAAGACGTCGTGTGTTCTGCATGATTGAACACTTCCTGATTCCTTGTGCCCCATAGTATGTAGCAAGTTCCCGTGAACCACGAGCACCAGGGTATATTGTCCTGCATCAAATGTGAGGATAAATTAGTTTGAATCCAGGCATTAGTGTTATCTTCTTCCCAGAAATGGGGTGGTAAATCTGGTCTTAGTGCTACCCACACTAGTTTGCTTCTATAATAATCTCTCAGAACATGCAGGGCGGATTCCTGGTGTGGACATCTATGACAGGATGGGGACGAGCTTATGTCTCGGTGAAACCGCTTTATGTTTGTCCAGAGGGCATCTTGGGACACCTTCCATAGGAAGGTTTTGAATCGTTCTGGTGCTCTCTGCTTCCATATTAATTCCCATAATGAGGTTATGGCGTCCCATTGATTCTCACATAACTTCTGGTATGCTGACTGTGTAGAAAATTCTCCATTGGTTGTCCATCTCCATCTTAGGGCATCGCATCCATAATGTGGCCGCGAAGGTGGGATTGCTAATAGTTGGTGGATGATTGGGGGAGGTAACCATTGTGATAGGAGAGTGATGTCCCAAGATCCTGTGGGAGATATATAATGAATGGGCTTTGCATTGAGATCAATATCTGTGCTCGGTATGAGAATGTGATCTTTTAGCCGAATGTTGGATGGTAGCCAGATGTCATTCCAGAATGCAAGTGTGGTACCATCTTTGAGTTCCCACTTTATGCCTTGAATGACTATGTCATTTCAATGAATGTTTCCGATTGAAACGTAATTCATACTAAATTCAACAAGTTTTTCCTTTGTTATTTGTTTGAAACAATTCCTAATTTAGTAATGGTTTATGTTTAGGTTTTTATGCTCTCTTAAGCGTTATGTACGTAATAGAGCTCGACCAAAGCGGTCTATTGCAAAGGCTTATATAGCAAATGAATGCTTAACTTTTTGTTCAATGTACTTAACTAATGTGGAGACGAGATTTAATAGTTCGAAATGTAACTTTGATTTTAATGATGATGGTGAGTTGTCAATTTTCTCCCAAAAAGTTAGGCCACTTGGTGCTTGTAAATATATCGAGTTAAGTAAGGAGGAATTCGAAATTGCCCATTAGTATATTTTGAATAATTACGAGAACATCGATACATACATATAGTACTATATTCTTTTTCATTTAAACAATCATATTATAATTTTCTTCATTAACTCTGAGATCTTACTGTGTTTTTTTTCTCTAATAGAGAGCAAAAGGCTACAATTCAAAGAAAAGAGATCGTTAATGTTGAAGAAAGACATGGGCAAAAGTTTGTATCATAGTTTAGAAATCAAGTTGTTATATTAATTACAAATTATAAAAATATGAGAATATGATGAGATCCTCATATTTATTTTCAATTTGTCATACAGATGATATGATTACATAACTGTAACATGCTTGAATTGACAACAACATTATATAGTTTGGCACATGGGCCTCATATTTGTGAGAAGAAATACACAGGTTGCATTGTTAATGACGTGCGATATCATGTACAAGATCAAGATAGTCGTTTTAGAAGTTAAAATAGTGGGGTTGTTGTTGAAGGATGTCATAAAGACGAAATCATTGACTTCTATGGTGTCATATTCAAAATTATCGAGTTGCACTACATCAAGGATAAGAAGGTTGTTCTACTTAAATGCAAATAGTTTGATCTAACTGACATGAAAGTGAACGAGCATATTACTAGCATAAATGTTAGTAAGACATGGTATGATAATGATTTTTTTGTCGTTGTAACTCAATCCAAACAAGTTTTCTATGTCAACGATACTATGTTGGGTCACAATTGGAAGGTTGCTCAAAAGTTTCAATAAAGAAATGTCTTTGATTTTTGTGAGAGGGATATTTGTGAATTGGATGAAGATACTGATGAAGTATATCAAGATATTGGTTTGGAGATCAATAACGAAGGTATTCCAGTAGAAGATACAGATATATCATCATTCCATAGGAGAGATGCCGAGCCCAACATAGTTTAACTAGATGAAGTCCAATCCCATCTTTTACAAACAGATGAAGACTATACTCAGGATGGAGTGGATGACAATGACGATACTTTACTAGAATATATTAGTGACGAAGAATCTCCCGATAATGTACTTAATGATGATGATTTCTTCATCTTGATCACAATGATTGAATGTAAGTTTCATTATTTGTATTATTTCAAATGTTAATAAGATAATTGCTTTATGTAGTTGATGTTTTATTTATGTTAATTAAGTATAGTTTTAATGTTTCACAAAATGTTTTTTTTTGTGCAATTGGACATTGTACGATATGTTTATAATTCATTTTACACAGGTTCATTATAATGGTACCTGGAGGAAACGAAGGAAAGAGGGTGGTGACAGGAGATGAAGTTTCTCTCACAGAACAACCAGCAATTGCATCATCACATGAGGGAAGTCAGCAACAACAACCTTTACCAACATCATCTGGTAGTCATGAGGGATCTTGGTATGTTTTTAATAACCAAATATATTTACATTTATGCTCTGGTAAGACAAAAGGATTTGAGTTGCAATAGATGAACGTTGCAATGAATTCCAAGTTGTCCGTGACTATTGACCAGACGCAAGGACACCCAGTTGATAAGATCCAAGCAACAAAATTGGCTAATGAGTTGAATGTTGTTGTTCGTAATTAGTTGCCTTGCCTTCAGCATGTTAGGTAGTTGAAAGAAGATAACTTGCTGCAAAATGCTTTAGATAAAGTTTCAGTGATATTTTAATTCATTTCATTATATGTATTGCAATTTTATTTAACTAAATTAATAACTTATGTAACACATTTTTTCACTAGATGAAGTCAATATTGTTGATGTTGACACACCTGAGGTTTCAAACAGTGTGAAACAAAGGGTAAAGGATCACCGATATCGACTTCATAAATATTATCAGTCATTTTCTTCCGATAAAGAGGCAAGGAGACATCTGTCAGAACGGGAGACTAAAGAAGATTAGAATAAATTGTGTGACTATTGGGCTTCAACAAAAGTTCAGGTTTATTTTTTTCCTCTTCAAATTTCCTTTCATTAATTATGTTTATACATCTCATAATTACTTCTCTCAATTTAGGAAAAGTATCAGAAAGCCAAAGCCAACAGAACCTTAATGAAGACTCCTCATAATACTGGTTCCAAATCATTTGTCGTTGTCCGAAACAAATTTGTAAGTTCAACGTTTTTAATTTATTATTATATTTTTTAATACAATAAATTATAATTGGTTATTATTTTTTAAATTATTATTATAGAGTCAAACAGAGCTCCAAGGGTAAGAGTGTGACAGGATCACATTGTACAAGCACACACACTGCAAGGAATGTCAAGGCTAGACGTCTGAAGAGGCTTAGAGTAATTATTTAAGTTCAAATAAATTAATATTACATTTTATTGTTCTATGTAATAGTAAGTAATTATTTTTTAGTTAATTCAATTTTCTACTTTAAATTGTAGGACAAGATGCAGGAGTTATTTCAGATGTCAGTGACTGAAGGGAATCAGCCAATGTAGATGACATTTGCAACAACGTCTTTGGTACACGATCAGGCTATATCAAGGGTCTTGGGTATAGCCCTAAGCCTATTAATGCATCTTCGTCACAATCAATTACAATGACGGTGCTTCAAGAAGAGAACAAGCAACTAAAGACTAAGTTAGATCGTAATATTAAAGAAGTGAACAAGCTCAAAATTTTGGTTAAACAAATACTAGACTCTGCATATGTTAGTGGCAGTGACTCTAATGAAGACTCTTAGTTTGTAAGTTATGTGTAAATATTATATTATTAAAAATGCATTCCATTTAATATGTGTAAATATTTCGATTTATTATTATTTAAAAAATATGACGCTAACATTAATTATAAAATGAATAATTTTAATATTTCAAACTGTCTTTAAAATTGTATTCAATTCGTTTAAAACAACTATAATAATTATTAAATTCAAAATTAAATTTTTTCAATAAATAATATTAGCTACCAAAATAAATTCGGGACAAGAAGTCTAACAAATTGTAATAAACTAAAATACATTCGTTTTTAACAATTATAATAATTATTAAATTCAAAATAAAAATTGTCACTAAATAATATTAGCTACCAAAACATTTCATCATAAAAGGTCATTAGCTACGAATATAAAACGTCGCTAAAAATGTTTCGCTATAATAAAATATTAGTAGCTAAAACTATTTTGTTACCGAAACAAAATCGTCACAAAAACTTATTAGCTACGAAATATAAATCGTCACAAAACATGTTTACTTACGTTTAACAAACATCTCTAAAAACATTTAAGAACATCAAAGACTTAGTAGTTAAAACTATTTTGCTACTCAAATAAAATCGTCACTAATAACAATTACCTACAAAAAAAATTTAACAGGGAAACAATTTTCTCTAAGAAACATAAACATCACTAATAACTATATACCACATTCTCTCTTATCGTCAATTAACAGTTTTTGTGACAAAATATTTGTGTCGAAATTACTTTTCCCTGACGACTAAATGAAAATGACGAGGATTTTATTTTGCTACCCCAAGTTCGGGATGGTCTCGGTGTCGATATTGATTCATCACCCATTATTATTTGCGACGATTATTTACTCTTTGGCGACATTTAATTTTGCCGCTAATTGTCCTGTTTGTTGTAATGAACCTTGTTGTATACATGTCTAAAAATGTCTAAAAAGTAATGGGTATAGCGACTTAAAAAAATTTTAAGTAGTATGTTTCAAGATTCTCTAAAATAGAAAAGGCGATGAAGATGACAAAACTAATGGAGATACAGCGACAGATGTTCTTGAGTTATTAAGTTTTGTAAATATAAATTTACTCATTTACTAATTATATTATAAAATAACACAATTAGCCCCATTACAGCTAGTGACCACGAATGCCTACAGCCACGAAATACGTGGTCAGGTAAAAACTTAAACCATTAGAAACTGAGTAAACTAATGATCTGTGGCACAAAACTGCTATTTGTGCTTACCCTTTATTAGTCCTCGTAAGCCTAAAAGAGAAATTGCTATTGAAATCCTACAAAATGGGACCATACTGATGATACTCATCAATAAGAGATATTTATCGATGGATAGCCAAAAGGAGGTTGAATGCAAATTGCTTAAGTTAAAACAACTAGCAATCTTTCAAATAAACTTTTTGGTTGCACAATCAAATTAAATGTACCACTTTTTATTTCACGCACATCTAAAAGAATCTCTGCAGCACTTTCATGCTATATCAAAAACATAATTTACAAAAATGTTATTAATTAGAATGTCCATTCTGGAATTAGCAACCTAATCTGATCAATTTGTTGTACCAATGCAATCCACCGAATTTACTAATTACCTTAAATAGCTTAAGTGAGTAATTAAGTTATATGAAGAATCAAACATTGAACTTAAGATATACAGAGTCGGTGAAGTGGTTGATTACATTGTACAAGAAAAGACAAAATATCAACCAAAAGTTGTATGCTAACAAAGGTTGCAATTGCGCCACCTCCAACACGACTAAATCATCCTCCGCCCAACTTTTCAACCCTAACCCTTAGGGCCGAACCCTTTCGATTATATAAAATAAATATTCCTATTAGCTCTTTTTGGCTGTATTTTACATTTTCTAAGAAATGCGTTATGAGAAAATTAATTTGTTGAATCCAGATTTCGTAAATGATCCCTAAAATCAGGGGAGTAAAAGGATTGTTACTTATCACATCCTAATCCAATAAACCCGCCTAAATATAGGCAGCGTCACGCCAACATCAACACTCGTTGAGCTAATTAGTAATTAATACTTCTTTTCTCTTTATCAATCTATTTTATGATCATTGTACAGTAAGAATCTAAAAATTGAAGGGAAAAAGTTTCCGTTTTTAAATTTTGGATAAGAAAATAAATTAAAAGGGACGGTGACGTTGGAGGATAAAACGGGATGAGAACAAAATCTTGAATGGAGGTGTGCCTATACAAGCTTCTTGTTTGTGCTGTAGTCTCTCCATATCTCCACTCCACACGTTGTGAGCTGTCCTCTCCGGCTGTTGTGTTCTCTGTTTTTCTATGCTTGAATTTCTCCATCTCATCAGTTGTAACTTGTAACTGTTTCTTATGCACTGGGAAGAGATCGCATCGATGATGATGATGTCCCACAACAAGTTATTCCGTCCTCATGATCTTCTTCCTATTCCCTCCCATCATCATCATCTTCCTCTTTCTATTTTGTCCCTCTTCCTCCTTAATCCTCCTCCTCCTCCGACATTCTGTAAGTTAAATTTTTTTGTTTCCTTCCATATAATTATAATGATACGTTCTTCTCTCTCTTTTTTATGCTTATGCAACTGTGTTGTTCATAGACGTGATTTTTATGACTAATTTTTTAGTGTGATATGATGAACGTTCACACGTCTTGGCATCGTTCGTTACTCTGCATATATATATATATAGTAGTCGATCTGCATATGATGACTCTGGATCTGGGTGTGCGATGTTCTTGCTCTTCTTTTCTTCTTCTTCTTCTTTTCTCCTTCTCCTGCTACTCATCAATTATGCGATGTACTCATGTTATGATGTTGCATTGCATTGATTTGAATTACCAGTGAATTATTCTGATAAAGTTACCATATCCAGATTTACATGTCCTTATTGCTGTCTGTTTGATTTTCTTCAAGTTCTTGATATGATTCAACTCATAACGAAAACCCTAGACAGCTTTTTTTTTTCCCTGATAGAGAGTTGGGCACTTAGGCTAAGTGCAGCTGACTGTGACTACAAGCCCGGCTCATAAAATTGAAACCGAAAAGCTGGACAGAGTTTTAGCCATTAAATTGTATAATGTAAGACTAGTAGTAACTGTATGTTTAATGTACATTGAAATTAACTTTACCAGGATACTTTTCTCCTGAAGCAAAAACTTCTAGGTCATGAATTAAGTTTGCATGACCACCTCGAAAAGGACATAACCTATTTCGTAAGAACTACAATAACTGCCGAATATCATATGGGGCAAGTGGATGTCTGTGATGCTCAGGATGAGGAGACTCTATCTAGCTTGTTGCTCAATAGTTTATATATGACGTGTTACATAGGACTTTAGTGCTTAGTTACTAATGGTAAACTGGAAATCTAGGAAAATTGCCACTTCTGCGCTAAGTTATCAAATCAAACTGTAAGACACTTTTCGCGCGCATTAGGCTACAGGGTGAATGCTTATGACGGTACCTATCACATGTGAAAGTTAGACTCTTTTTGTCCTCATTTGGATAAGATCTTATTCCTAAAATTGCTTGCAATTTGAAAGAAGTTGCTTTTTATTAATCTCTTCTTCTTCTTCTTCGCAGGCGCATGGTAACCAGATTGTGAATGTTCCCGGTCCACGTATATATATATATATACTAATCTTCACGTCACAAGTATATAATAGCTGGCTCTTTGGCTGCTATCTTCCTTTCACTCTCTTCAATACTGCTTTTCCCGATAACAAACTTTGTTCTCTCTGGCTCTCTCTGGTTAATGACCATAAAACCTCCCAAACGCCCTTCCATGTACTTATAATCGCTTATTACCAAAGCCAAATGCAAGCTCACCGCCCAACAACAGCATCACAAATAACTAGTCCCTTCAAGACCCTAAAGCAAATTGATTCTCCAGATCATCAAAACAAGTCTCTTGATAAAGATAGGACTTTGAACATTATGGGTTCAGGTATTCTGGCTTCAAGTCGCATGTCATCATCCCCACCATCTTCTTCTCTCACTGGGGACTACATTGGGGTGGAGAGCTGTCTTGATCTGAAAGCCAGTAATGAGGAAGTTTTCACAAAAGAGAATAGTAGTTACCGGAGTTGCGTACCACGTAGTAGCAAAAGGAATCAATGGTCATCATCGAGGAACCGTAAGGAGTTTCCTCAGCCAATACCATTGCTTGCTCGCACAGAGAACTTGCCTTGTCGGATGCCCTGGGTTTTAAGGAGATACTATACTAGTGATGGAAGGTTGATTCTCAGGGAAGAGAAAGTGAGACACCATGAGTATTTTCGTGCCCATAGATCCAATGGCCGTCTCACTTTGCATCTTGTTCCGCTTGACAACGGTCTTGTTTTTAATCATGTCTATGATGGGAGAAAAGAGACCGAGAGTTATGAGCAAATTAGTCATGCAGAAGAAAACGAAGTTGGTTTAGAAGAAGTTGATCGTGAAGACGTTGTTGTTACTGACCAGAATTGCCTTGACGATGAAGACGTTGGTAGCGATCACCTTACTGTTATGGACGAGACTTCTGCTGACGATGATAAGGTTCACAGTGTTGATGTTACAGTTACAGGCGAGGACGAGGTTGTGCATGAGGATCAAAAGATATATCCTTTGGACATTGAGAATGGAGGTATTGGAGGAAATGGGAGTGTTGGTGCTGCTTCAGGCAAGTGTTTGAACTTCGTCGACGGTGTGATTGCAAGTCCTACTTGCATATTTGGGGTTCCTGTACCAGCTTTAAGGCCAGTTCATAGTTAGACCAAAGAAAAAGAAGAGAACTAGAGGATGGAAATACACGTGATGGTGAGATCGGAAAGAATTGTAAGGTTTACCTGGGTTATGCTTGTTTTTGGGAGACTGAGGCAGAATTCAGAACCCGGAGATTGTAGTTCTGCGCAGTGGATAGATTGTCCTTATTCCCTCTTCAAAATACCGGTGACTCTCCAATGGAAGGGACGAGCTTTGGCTGATACATTCATACTTCTACGCTTTTCACAAAGACCAAAGTTACAAGGTAGGTTATGTCCCAGTTATACTAGGTAATTTTGTTAAGTTAATGTTTTGACCATAAAATGAATAAGAAGTTGGGAATATCTTGCTAAATTCATAAGCAATACCTCAAAATCTTGTTTCAAAGATACACGTTCCAAAGAGAAGGTAATTTAACACTTTTTATTTATTAATTTATTTAAAGAGTTCTATGGTTCGAATGAAAATCCCCCGTATTTCGCAGACTCTGGACGCGCATAATTAAATTTCCATGGCACTGAACTTGGAGAGGTTGGCTCCTGGGACCGACTTCCAACGAGCAATAACTGCTAACTCTTTAACACGACGCCAACTTGAGCAGTGAAGAAAAATTTGGGGATACTCTAGCTGGATGACATGACTATTAATCACAGCAACAATGCAACCGTAAGCAGAAAATGCTCAGAAAGAGAGAGAGAGAGAGATAAAAAGAGCAGCATCTGCTGTCTGATGAGGACCATTAATCATAATTCGACGGTGATAATTAATGGAGGATTCAATCTCCCGGTGATTTATGTGGTTCAGCAAACCTTCGGCCAGCAAATGTCAATTACTCATGATTGGTCTCCATGTCCTTCCAAAGATTGTGCAGTAGCAGTGGTCAATCCGGTTAGCTTTCCGTAACTCCATACAGCCAACTAGGTTTGGCTGCCCGCCCTTTTCCCGCAATTTCATGCCTATTACTATATCGTTTCTTCCCAGAAACTTCACTTATTTTCATTTCAGATATCCTTTATTAGACATTCAATTCTCGGCTGCAATTGCTTATTGTTTGTCAGGATAATGTGATGCAATTATGCACATTAAAACAAATCCTACAAAAAGTACAATTGCAACTAAAAAAAAAAGAAATTAAGATGGCATGATTTTAAAAAAAATTTATAAAGACGTGAGTATTATATCTTACTATTTTTTGAATATTTTTATAAAAATTAGATTTTAAATATTTAATTTCACAAAAATTAAGTTTTTAACTCTAATAAAAAATATAGAACATTATTATTATTATTATTACTATTATTACTACTACTACTATTATTACTACTACTACTATTTTCTTTCAATCGTTTCTTTATTCCTTAATTTCTCAATCGTAAAAGTAAAACACTCGTCATAAGATCATTTTCAAAAATAGTAGATTGGGTTCAATCTTTCTCAATCATTGGAGCAACAAATTGAATTCAACCTATCAATTTAATCTTCAAAAATAGTAGATTGGGTTCAATCTTTCTCAATCGTTGGAGTAAAATGCTCCTCATAGGAGTATTTTCAAAAACAACAAATTGAATTCAATAATCCATTACTTTGGCTTCACGTGTACAGAGTGCATGCGATGAATGTTAGTTGTGGTGTAGATGATCTAATAATTAGTTGTGGTGTAGATGATCTAATAATGTCGGTATTGTTAGAAAATTAGCGTAACATTCAATCCTCGACTTAACGAAATAATTATTAAACATATTTTGTATTTAATTTCTTCAAAGTCAAAATTGCTAAAAATTTATAAAATGACACATAAATCATAATAAAGTTAAAATTGTAATTGGTACTTTATTTCAATCTTTAATCTTTTTCTTATTGTTCACTTAACCACTATAGTAATCTAAATGTTCAACTTCTAATTATATCCACAATAAATATTAAGAGAATTCTACTGTTATTGCAGAAATAGTTAGGTAATGAATACTAACTTGTTTAAAGCTTAAGTCTATTTATAATAAGTTTTGGACATTTTAGTAATCTAATTAAATTTTAATTTTAATTTTAATCAAACTCTAATTAGAATTACAATTAATTCTAATTAAATATCAATTATACAAGTAAGACTCACTATCTTATACTGGTCATTATTTATTAAATATTATATATTTAATCATAAAGTTTCTCAAACTGATAATCAAATCCAACTTGAACAAAAATACTTTTCTCTCTTCAATTCTTTTTTTGTGTGTGACCCTATAGCTACAAATCATATTTAAAATTAGAATTGAACTATTTTAATTTATCTTTAATTCTATAATTAAATAATTTATATTCATATATCAAGATTGACCTCTAGCAACATATTATGACCACTCAAATATTTAAAAGTGTCAAAGTAGTTTTAACAAATCTTTTTATGTATGATTTTTACTTATAATTCAATATTTTTATCATACAATGTTCCGATTGGATGCATAATATAAAATTAATTTTTACTCTATTTAATTCTAATCATGTTAATTCTTCACCATTAGCATTTAATTCAACTGATGACATTTGTAAACTATTTTACAAAGTATCACTTCACCTTAGTCAAAGATTTTTTGGATCAATACTAGTCAAAAACAATGGAACAGTCTCTCTAATCACTTTAATGGAATGGAATGGAATAGAATGTAAATGGATATAATATTAGAAAATTGTTGTTTATGAGAGATAGAAAGATTCATAATATAATATAATGAAATGTTGTTTGAAAAAAGGGCTTATAACATAATATAGTGAAAAGTTGTTTATCATTTTACATTCCATCCTAAACTCCCTAAATTGGAGGCTTATTTTTACTATTTAGGATGGAATGAGATGTAATATAAAACCTCTCCTTTCATCCCATCTCATTTCATTCCATTCTATTATAAATCATCTTCCTAAACGGTAGAAAAATGTTCCATTCAATTTCATTCCATTAATAAACCCTCATCCAAACGTGGCCTAAGGTGATCAATCCTATATTGATCACTCAACTATCATAAATAGTAGCAAAATATAGCAATCTCTATGCAAGATAACTTTTGATATCATAAATCAAAGGATCACTTATGCAATTACTACAATGAAAATTTTTATAGACATAAGTTGTTGGTTCAAGGCTTATTAATAATGCTTTTGATGAAAATGTTATAATATTTCAAAATTCAAACTAGATTTATTTCCTTATATAAGCAATGATATAATTCTTAAAAAGAAAAAATCATAGGATAATTGCTTCTTTTCTTGCAGGGACCTTCTTTATGAACTTGCCTATTCAGAAATGGTTCCATAAAATCCGAAAGGTTTTTCTAGAATTCAAATAATCAGCTCTAGAAACCTTGATAGAACATTCTTCTTGACGTCTAAATATTAAAAAAAAAAAGATATCGTATATTAAGCAACAGATAGTTGAGGAAAATGTCAAATTAAGGAAGAGCCATTGCATTTGGGAAACACACGAGACTTGTAAACTATCCTAGTAGCATCAATAATCTTGAAAGTTTTATCAAATTGTTTGTGTGTTAGAAAGTGAAATCACTCTATTAAGAGATACTGTGAAATCCTCTATACATTTCTTGTTGAGAGCTTTTAGAGTTTTGTTAAAACTACGAGTATCGAAGGCTGAAGAATTTTGAAAAATATGCATGTATTTATAAGTTTGGAGAGGCTCGTGAAAATTTACTACTTGGATTTTACAGTGAAATACTCAAGTTAAATACTTGGGGACTGGACATAGATTTCATTGAGTGTTGATTCATTTGATACTACACTTAGTTATTAATGCCTTATAAATGCTTAGGACACTCACTTTAGCTCATATTTAATCTTAGGTACTGTTACGATGCGCGACCATTCCTTAGAAGCCGAAATAGTATAAATTGATTGTGTCATTCTTTCTCTCTTCCTAACTTTTAAATTTCCACATTATAAGTTTGTGTTTTCAAGCGGCTCCTTTGGTTTTACAATAGGCTCCTTCTATTTTTCTATTGCAAGAGGTTCCTTTCGCTTATTGAGTGTTAAAATGCTCCTATCAATCAAAAGGTTCCTTTCGTTTTTTAGCATTAACTGACTCTTCTCAATTAACAGGCTCCTTTCGTTTTTTATCGCTAACAGACTCCTATCAATTAGCAGGTTCCTTTCGTTTTTAGCGCTATCAGCTCCTTTCAATTAACGGGGTCCTTTTGTTTTCTACGTTGACATGATCTTTCGAAAATGGATAGGACCTTCCTATTTATAAACTTATTTTGTTTAGAAGGATATTATCATTTTTCAAAGTATCTTGTACATTTTTTTAACACAATTCACCACCCCTCTTGCGTGTGTTTGCTTTATCATAAGTAACATTTGAAATGGAATTTTCATGTGAGGTGGATTTAGTGAACTTGTTCCTTAATAAGCACTTACACATTTGTTTAAGTATCTTCATACTTTAATTAATCTATAAGATTGTTTGCTTTTTTCTTAAGAAAAAATAGAATGCGTGTTAATCTTTTTATGGTCTATTAATATTCAGTCTCAATAAAACAATGACTTGGAATAATTTAAAGATAATACATAATTCAATATGAATCTTATACTTATAATGTCATCATAATTTTTTTAATATTTATTTATTTCATGGAATTCATCATATGTATAATATATATTTATCTTTAAATTTTAATATATCTTCAAATTTTACTTGCGACAATCTGCATTATAAGTGTTTATTTTTGTATGTAAGTTTGTAAGGTTGCGTTTGGAGTTGTGGTATGATAGGGATAAGTACTTATCTACCGCAGTTTTCAAACGCAGTTACATGTTTGGATCTGCAGTGAACAACCGGAGGTTGGAAAAAAGTGCAATGCTACCATAAAAATCAATAAGGAGAAAGAGAGTTGCGCTAAGAAATTGCTTCTGCGCTAGAAATTTTATTTTCTATTAATAACCTTTACTACAATTATTTTTTTTCATTATACCCTTAATTAATATGACTAACAATATATTTTATGAAATATTTTATTTACTAAATTTATTTTATTTATATTTTCTTATTTTAATTTAATATTTTATTAT
>JAOSBN010000006.1:10722243-10763638 GCA_027563595.1 Erythroxylum suave
AAATAATTATGGTTCTTTAATTATTCTTATTAATTTAATCTCATAAAATTGCTAATTATTTTTAATTTGGTTCTTATGCAGAATAAGCAAATAACCAAAATCTTTTTGTTTTGAATCCTGCTTTGGAATAACAGCCACAGTCTTCTTAAAAGTGGCTAGCCAGTGGCTTAAAAACGGCGTCTGTGGGTGGGTCCTACAGGCGCCTGCCCATTTCATTTACTATCTGTCAAATTTGTTCATAAAACGGTGTCGTTTCTTTCTTAAACAGAGTAAGACAGGGTAAGGTTAGACAGACGATCTGAACTCGGAAGGCATAGCAACGTGGCTATTAATGTACTTTTGTATTGGTAGTCAAGGTGAGATTGGTAGTGCCTCCACAGTTCGAGACAGGATCCTCTGTCTAATTTTATAGTGTTTTATTATATCCCATGAATCTCAATCATTTATTTATGTGGGTCCCGTATTTATTTATGCGGGACCCATACAGAATTCATATAAGTAAATGACTGAGATTTATGGAACAAAATAAGACACCATAAAACTAGACAGAAGATTTGAACTCCCATAGTTCTATACCGACGGAATCTTCACTAGTAGGGGTAGGCTTTTACAACCCATTTGTAATACAATGGTAGTGCTCCAACATTTGTACTATTAAAAACTACACAAAGCAAGAAACAAATAGCTGTTGTTCCTTAGTTTACTTGGCAAGTTGGCACATTTTCTGTGCTCTCAAGAATCCAATGCTTGCAGATTCGTCCTTTTTGTTCTACTAGGAATATGTTATACCGAACACTGCTATGCTTTTCTGAATAGAACAGAGCTAACAAAAGCAAGTCAATAAGAGACCAAAATTGCTAGGGATGTTCTTGATGGTTTGTTGACGGAATTCCAGAAAATTCAAAAGGCTATAATAAGGAAAGAAAATGATGTAGTGGAGGTGGAGAAGTGACGATGAGAGCTGAAATCAACCTTTTAGGATTGGCATGATCTAAATAGTGGAGTCTTTTTCCACATCTATATCGATCTTTCTGCAACCAACTAGCAAGAAGTGCTATGAACAGATGAAGAAAAAGGAAAGAAATGAAATCACATCTGTATGTACCTTCCACTAACAGATCCCATTACTCCCAAGGTAAAGTCAAAGTGCTAACTTGTTTCCTGTATCTAAACCAATTAAAATAACGAATTTTGGGGCTAGCATTTAGAGAATCTGTCTTATTGCATATTAATGGCTCAAAAGATAATAGCAGCACCTGCCTTTACTGGTAGAAATTTAGCAAGTTATTAGTGTTTCAGTGCTTCTACTTAATTTTAGAAGTTTTGGTTGGTATTGTTATTCTATTGTTTGAGATGCAACAAATTAGTGATTGGAAGTTGGAACCCAATTAATTTGATTCCCAAAGATAATGCAAATTTAAAGGTAGAGATGGAAGTTAAAGATAAAACAAGACTGATTCAATCATTCAACGCCTTAGCAATTTAGTGTTGAAAAGAAGAAAAGCAATTGTCAAATGCCCAAAAGCCTTGTTCAGTTATTATATTTCATAATAAAAATATGAATTAAGGTCTCTTCAACTTAAAAAAGAAAAGCAAATACTTATATTCGGAATTTGAAAAATTGTCAGTAAATAAAAAACATATCAGTCAACTAAAATAAATAATTTAAATAATAAAAGCATATATGCCATATAACATATTTTTAAAAAGTGAGAGAAAAGAAAAGTTTTTTTCAAGAAGTTAAAATTTTGCATTATTAATGTATGAAAATAAAGGTTGTTAGAAAATAACTGCTTGATATAGATACACCGTAGACTTCTCGATCATTGCATGAACACTCTAGAGGTGGGGTTACATTCATCAGTTGAAGATTTACCAAGTTTACTGCTCGGATTAAAACTTCCGGATCACTGGGCACTAGATGATTTTGCTTAATTTCTCCGTTCTATTAGAATGAGGATTGTTGTAATCTAAGGAGTATATATTATATATTGTAAAGGTTCTGCACAACCTCCGGCCACGCTTTAACCTTTACTTGTGTAGGTCTTCAAGACCCCTTCCAAGCAAGCAGTACATTCCTCGGTGAAAAGCAAAATCATGGAAACCCACCTCGTCAATAATCTCTTGTTATTGCATTTATCTATCATAAAACCCACAAAATCGTTGTTGAGTTGTCACTGGAGAGAAAGTTTACGATGGCAGCAGGTGGCGATGAGGAGAGAGAGCAGAGATGGTGGCAGCTGGAATGGAGACAGCGGTGGAGAGAGTGGATGAGCAGGCGGTTCGACGGAGATGTGTGGTGCAATGGCAGGCAATGGCCAGTGAGGGGGTGGGTTGTGGGACGCCGACTGGAGGGAGGCGTATTTTTTAATTAATTTTTGGTTTACAAATTACTCCCAAAATTTTTTAAGCTTCACACTACTAACTGAAGTTTGACCGTTATTTTAAATATTGGAGGTATTAACTGATATTTTAAATATTGGCGGGTACTGTTCTGGACAATCGGTACCGTCAGTTTTGCACTTTTGTTTCACCGGAACTAGCTGCTACAGTACGAACCACACCACTCTGGGTAGAAGTCATTTGAGCCTAGTTATCCCTGAGTTTTTCTATTTTTACTTGTAAAGTCACTATTATGTAGTAATCAAGCCTAAAGATCTATCACCTATCTCATGTTTGGCTAGTAAAGCCAAAAAAAAGAAAAACAATTTTGTATCTTTTTTCTCTCTATCGCCTTTTTTTTTTTTTTTGCATGTACTTTTTATGTCTTCATTCACATGTACAATAAAATTTATGTACATTGACCTGTACTTTTATTTCCTACAAAAATATTTTTAATTTAAATTAACTAATTTTTGAGACTATACTTACTTTTTGTATTTAAAAAATGTTTACGATGAAATCTTTGAAGTAGATGATGGTTGATAGATTAATCCTTGTTGGTAATTTTCAATATAAGTAATGCATCTAGTATGAAAACTGTGGTTGGCAGTGAAACAAAAATAATAAATACAGACAAACTCTACAAGTAAGATGATGACATAATTTATTTTTTATTAAAACTTTAAAAACAATAATAAAATATGATTAAAAAAGAGTCAAAAAGAATAAAGAAACATTTTTCTTCTATTTTTAAGAAAGGAATATAATAAAATTTCGATGGTATCAAAACAAAGATGAAAAGATAACCACACCTAATTTAGAGCTAAGCTTTGATACTAACTAATGTAAACCCTAGAGACTAAGTTTGAATTAAATCCAAGAAAGCTAAAATAGGTATATAAAAGAATTCACCTATTGATCATAAAAAATAAATAACTAAATTTATTAAATGTTTGAATTCCACTATGAAAACTTTCATGATAAGTTTAAAGTCCAATGAAAAATAAGTAAAAGAAGCTTTAATGACTCTCAAATAATAAAGATGTTCAAGATTTTCCCAACTAAAAAGGAATATGTCTTAAATGCCAAATAATTAAAATATGGAATTTTGAGTGGGTATGGCTTGTTACAAACGTTTTCCTTCAAACACTGACTTATTCATTAGTTGCGACAACCCCTTTGTACGACAATTTCACTTAGCTTCATTAAAGTAAGATTCAACCTTGTCTCGTGATTGTTGACCAACTTACTTATTCTTTAGCACCTCACGACCCTTGCAGTGTTTCAATCTCACACCCTTGCAAGAAAACTACAAAAGAACTAAATATTCATGATAACAATAAGAATAAAAAAGAGATGGCCAATTTATAACCCTAATAGAACTCTACTAACTAAGATCATATCTTATTCTACCTTATCCTTATCAGATTACGTCACACTAACCACTAGAATGACATCCTTATCCAATTAAAACTCTATCTAATAGGCTTAAGTTACATCACAATAACAAAATAAAAGATTACATCTATTTAAGAATGATCTATCTATATCTAGAAAGATACAAAGAATTTTCTCATAAATTCTTTGTTTCTTTTATTAGAAGATAAATATCATAAAAATGATTTAAAAAATAGTGCTAAGAATCTTAGTTTTGAACATGAAACTCTATTTTGCTATGACTTAAAGTTGTTTGAATTGTTTGAGGAATTGTTTAAGAGTTTAAGCTAGGTTCATTATTAGAATGACAAAATGATTCTTTTCTCCTGTAGTTCTAATAAACCTCAAGTCATAAGCCAATATCTCATTTAATTATGTCATCTTTTAGCAAATAAGCTATTAAACTTTTCATGTTTAATACTAACATTATTAAAACTCATTTCCATGTAAAATAAAGTAGGATATGAACTGCAATGGAAAAACAAATGTTAAGATTTGAAATAAAATTTAACAACTAATAAATTATTAAATCATTTTGTTAATATCACTTATAGATAAAATATATATAACTCAAATTTTTTTTGATAAATTATATTTTACAAATAATGGCAATAAAAACAATAATTTAAAATTAAGAATGAACAATGGTCTTAGATTCTTATAAGTTACCATTTTGTAAATCCATATATATCATGTATAGATTAGTCAATAAAATAAATATTAAAATGCTAAATGAACATATCTAAAGAATATATTTAAAAGAAAAAGAGAAAAGAAATGCTTATCTTTAAGGAAATACATCTAAAATGTTGTCCAAAGATTGTTGCGCCTCCTTATGCATGAGGATTGATAGCTATCCAACAATCCTAAGATATGACCCAAAAAAACTAATGATCTTTCCTTTATGCCTTTAGAAACATGAGTAAGATGATATCCTAAGACTATAGTGCCTCTCTACTTACAAGTGTTCATTGGGTATCCTATGAATTTAAGATATAACTTAAAAGACTTACAATATCTTTTCGATATGTGTGTCTATGGGAATTTCTTATAAAAAGCCTTACTTTTTGCACACACACCCACACGCAAACACACATACAGAAATATAGTGCTTCCAAAAGATATATTTGCACATGTTCATAGTAGTTTTCCTTAAACACCTTTAAAGCCTTTTTTTAAAGGTTAAAATAAATTGATAAATGGATCCCAAAGGTAATTGAAAAGGCCAAAGCCAAGTTACAGGGTCACCAAAACAAGTAACATCAAATCTTGATTGAATCATAGTCATAACACATCTTTAAACATGTAAAGAACTGAGCTAAAACATAGTGGATAAATGACTTACTTCTAAAGATTTTAGCCATGAGCACCACTAAGCATCAGGTAGTGTTAATTATGATCTACCTTGGATTAGTAGTTATTAACCTCTTGTAACAAATTGCTAGTTCCCTGTACGGTGATGGAGATTGGAAACAATTTAGGTAGATCCATTTTTTAGTTGGTTCTATGGTTGCTTCAATGTAATTGTCACTAAATAATCAAATTTGAAGGAGAGTCCATCTATTTACCATTTTAACACTAGTTTTTGTTTGTTTTCCATTAACTATAATGATTTTCATGATCGAATCCAAGATAAGGTGTTGTGAATCAACGATTGGATGTCTTGTTTTATATTTTGGAAAGTTACATTCCTTTCTTTCCATAGTGAATATATCTAATAGGTCAAAGCCAACTTAAATATTGTGCACTCTCATCACATAGTTGGTGCAGTCTCTTTGCCCATTCTATTATTCTCATCCATTCATCTTCTTGATACTGTGTATTACAAAGCCCTTAAATTTGGTTCCACAAAACTGTTGAATAATGACATTTGAAATATACATGTCTTATAGTTTCTGTGTCTTGATTACGAAATTTGTAGTTGAGATTAGTGTGAAATAATCTTTTTTTAATTACTGACCAAAGGATAAAAGAAGCATGTGATAGGTTATGCTTGACTTTTAAAACACTTTTTCAACGCAACTAAATCTAATTATTAAGATAATTTGAATTTAGAACTTTCAAGGAAGATTAATATGATTAAAGACAAAGATATAACTCTCAAAATTAACATAATTAAAAGATAATAATAAATTGAATTTGAAAATTTGTAATTTATAATATATATCCATTATAGGAAATTTGAAATTTAATAGAAAAGGTGAGATTTATTAAAAACATAAACCAAGTTACTAATTCAAATTGTTTTATAATTCCTCAAATAATTAGCAAGCTAAAACATAAGTACATCTTGAGTTAGGAATTTTCTTAACAAACTCATCTAAAAAATTGATTTTAAGTTTTGAATATAAAAATCTTACATAATATTTAACAATCTCGTAACAGAGTTAAAGTCCATATACTTATCTTTATTGTAACAATCTCTTACCAGAGTTAAAGTCCATATACTTATCTTTATTGTAACACCCCCTATACACAACCTACAACCACCTACATACATGTAACCAAATTCCTGTACATATATTCATGGCGTACATTTCTATTCATTTATAGAGATTGTCATCACACATTTGTCTATTCAATATTGTACATATACATATTACCAAATTTCATATCAATTAACATTATCATTTGAAATAGTATTACATCTTCACATTTATATGATAATTCGATAGAACTATTACAAGCTCCTTTCTTACATATACAATTATTTTTAACTAAAAAGATACATTCCAAAAATACATTTACTTTTAACGATTGGTCTTGGTCCCTGCAAATAATCCTTGTGCCTTACTCGGTCCCTGCAAATAATCCTTGTGCCTTACTCCTATTACTTGGACCTACAAGGATTAACACTCATGCTAGGCTTAAAAGCTTAGTAGGGAAATACTTAGTTTGGATGACCACTCACAGCAGTTATTTGCCAAGTATACACACATTCAGGAATATCATAAACTCACATAAATAGTGATGGCATAATCAATCAAGGTACATAATGCAAATATGTTTCAGCATATTATTCATATACCTTAAATTCATATTTATAAGCCAAATATTGATATTCATTGCTCATCAACACAAATTATTCATGTTAATATGTTGTATCCCTTATTTATAACTGTTTAATTTACTTTCTGTATTAGGCTTATACATTCCTATGAGTGTGGATAATGGGAGCTGTGGATATCTGAAAATATCAAACTATAGATACCCAAAGGCATCAAACTGTAGAGACAATACAGTCTCGAAATGAAGACACCATTGGTGTCAAACTGTAACAGCTGCACTGTAACCTTATAGGCATGTCTATCTATCCATCACTAAGATATTGAACCAGACAGTATATCATTTTCCTTTAATCATTTGTCAATTTCATAAATAATATATTGACAAATCATATTATATTCATTTGAATTTATAAAAGTTATATTTAAGTTCATATATGCAAGTCATCACTATTAGAATGGGATACAAATCACATGTACTCGTATGATTTATTTCATATATGTTTTTTTCAATTTTGTTTCTCTATGTACATTAACATAATTCTAGTAATATAAATTCTTGTACAACATTTAAATTTAAAACATGTTAAGCTGTACTTAATTATGTTTATAAAATTAATATGTAAACTTGTACATTTATACTATGCATACGATAAGAAGGAGTAGCCTAGTTGGTTAACTCCTCACTTAAGACTAAGTAGGTCTTGAGTTCGAGTCACCAAAACAGCCAGTGGTCTATAAAGGAAACAGTCTCTGTATCTTTATAGGAGATGTGGGCATGACTGCGTACATCTTACGCTCCCCATACCCTGCTTAGGCGGGAATTTGGGTATCGTTGAATTTTTTATACGATTCATATATGGCAAGTCATATTTCATTTATTTCTAGGTGTCTGCAAAGTTTCATAAACATTACTCAGTTATGATTTGGTAAAAATCGAAAGTGAAAAACTCAAAATAGTACAATTTGAGCTAAGCACACGATGGGTCTAAAAATGGGCAAACAAATCAATCCAGAAGCAAATCCCACGATGGTATCCACTTGTTCCGTAATTTTCACATATAAAAAGTTCAACTTAGACTTATAGGTCTTCAAAATATTTGTTCCCCTATGTCTCTAGTTTCCTTAGCATAAAAAAGAAGTCATTTGGACTTCTAAATCATGATATATTCACTAAACATCTTAAGTTGCTCCAAAACAATGGCAGCATCAGATCACCAATTTTAATCTCAATTTCTAATGTCATGTAACCAGAATTAGGTCTAGATCTCTGCTAGAAATTTTTATTGATATGTCTTAAGTTTCATCCCAAATTAGAATATTCCAATTTGGAGGTTTGTAGGTCAAGTTATGGCCAAAACAATGGGACTAGTTCAAGTGAACTTTAGACAGAATTCCACTAAACGTTACTCTCTTTTAATATTCTGACAACTATTCCATGTCTAAATAATCTTTGTACACATTCAGACATGCACAAACATAAATTAAACTAAATGTAGTCCCAACTTTGAGACCAAGTAGCTCTTCTAATGCTTTTCCTTCTCTTTCCCTTTAGCTTTGCTTGATTCATCAACTAGAAACACCACAAATGCATATCCCAATCTCAATTCCAACCTTATAATATCAGCACTTTATGAGCAAAAAAGATAAAGATGAGAAAAAAAAACCCACTAACTTTTACCTTGATTTCCAGTTAAGATTAACTTGATTCCTTATGCTCAATTCCTTACGCAAAATGAGAAGAGAAAAATCTAGAGTTAAAAATCCTAAAATGTCATGCCTTTCTCCTCTTTTCTACTCCCATTTCATGAAAATTCTAGATTGACATATATGCTTAAATCCTATTGGACCATATGCTTCAATTATATTGAATCATGTGTTAACTTTAGGTAAATTTGCACATTTGATCCTTCTTCTTCCTTTAATTCCCACATTGACAGATAATATCATCAATTGATTTCATTCTAATCTATATCTCACATATAATTATTCATGTCCATGCCAAAATGAACAAATTACCAATTTACTACTATCTTTTTAAGTTAATTACCATTATATCCCTTACTATGCTTATATGCACATAAATATTTATGTTCACTTTTTAATACACCCCAGACATACTATAATGCTTTTAGGGTATATGTTGGGACCTTACATTTATGCTATGATAAAATGTTGTAATAGATTAAGTGATACAAGTTGGTAATACTTAATAAATATAAAAGATAATAATTGAAAATATTAATATTTATAAAAAATTTCAGTATGCTTATAAAAAAAAACAATTTACAATGATGAATAGAATATGATAGCTCCAACTCATAAAATTAGGGATCTAGTTTGGTCCAGTTTGGTAATTTGAACATCTTTAGAATTGTTCTAAAACTATTATTGTTTACTAAAGGTCTATTATTGGTTTATGATTTTGTTTTCAAATTCAATAACAAGACTTGTATGTTTGATTTTTTTTTTGGTTTCTTCGAATTTTCAAAATTATGAAAACTATGAAAAGTAGTTTTTATTTTCTGTTTCTATTTTTCATAATCTGATTTATTATCACCTAAATATATATTATTTAATAGATCAATTTTAATAAAAATTATGAATAATTTAATTTAATATTATATTTTAATTAATTAAAATTAATTATTAATAAGAACTATGAATAATTTAATTTTACTTATGAATAATTTAATTTTACTTAATTTACTAACTAAATAAAATAAATAATTATTAGTAATATAATTAAATTTAAAATATCTTAAATATACACATTTCAAATAAATTTGTATTTAATAATTAAAATATATTTAAAATAAATATAATTTATAAATAAAAAAGTAAAAATTTAAATTATTTATGTTATTAAAATAAAATAATTTTGTTAATAATTTGTTAAAAATATTATATAAGAGAATACAATAAATTTATTTAATCAAAAATAATTTTTTAACTTTTATCTAACATGTGATTATTATCAATGATAAAATATAACGACGTTGACATTAACATTAACATTCAAATGGATTTTGCTTTTATTTGAAAAATTAAAAATAAAAAAACTAAAAGCAAAAATTTAAAACTAAAAACTAAAGACTACAATTAAAAAAAATGGAACAAAATAGCCTCTAAGTAAGCAAACATCAAAGTTTTACAAGTTATAACAAGTTTAAGACGAGGCTTAGTAAATGAACAAGGATATTTTCAAGCAAGAGGTGAAATCGAAAAAAGAAAAGAATTTCTTTTGACAAATTCCCATTCTCGCTTCTTAAAATTTTTGAAGTTCACGGACAAATAATTTATTAAGTTTAAAAATTAAAATATTAAATAATAATTACTACTAAAAAAAGTAGGAATTCTAGCTTAAAACATCTAGGGCTAGGCATGTTTATATTTTTGTTTCTTATCTTTATTTTTAAATTTATTTTAAAAATTTTGTTTGTTTGAATTTTTTGTTTTTATTTCTTACTTTTTTCATAATTTATGAAAAGTAATTTTTGTTTTTTTACTAAATATATATTATTTAATTTTTTAATATTAATCATTAATAATAATTTATGAATAATTTCATTTAACATTGTATATATAATTTATAAATAATTTCATTTAACATTGTATATTTAATTAGTTAGAATTATGAGTAATTTAATTCAAATATTAATTTAAAAATAAAATAATTATAATTATTAATAAATTTAATTTAAAATTTATTCAAAATATATAAATTTTGCTTTAGTGATCAAAAATTTTGAAAATAAAATAAAATATATAAATAAAAATCATTTATTTAAATAAAATATTTAAAAATAATTTATCTTTAAGTTTTTACTTAATATATAGTTATTATTAGTAATAAAAATATAATTATATTTAACAACCAAACAAATTTTATTTTTTTGAAAAAACAAAACATGAAAAGTGAAACGAAGATATAATATATTTTTACTTAATTCGATTTATATTAAAATAAACAATATTTGGTTTAATTTACCAAGTTCTTCAATTGTTTCTTAGAATTCAAAAATCTAAGATATTTTATTGTTAGTTGATCATATATAGTAAATGTACGATTCTTTACTGGGAATTAATTTTTAGAAATTTTTATTTAATAATTCAAAAATTATAAAATAATTCCCATATAAATAGATATTAGATTTTAAATATGTAAAATTAGTGAACTTGAAATTTATAAAATATAAAATTAATGTTTTGGTCTACTTCTGTTAAACACAGTCCCATACAATTTAATTATACGGCGGATTTAAGTATTTTAAAAATACATAAAATTAAAATTTCAATTAATCGAGTAGTGCAAAATATTCAGAATTCACGTGCAACCTAAGACAAGTGCAGGTGAGATCTACATCCAATGGCTACCAATATTCCCCCCAATTGAATATGAAAACGAGGGGTTATCTGGTAAATTATTAGTTCTTTTCTGTTAGATTCAGTTCAGGCAAAGAGAAGCACTTTGAAAAGTTCCCCATTTGGTGGTTTCTCTCTCTTTCTCCACATCATGCGAATCCGTAATCTGCCTGTCTTGGGTCCTGGAATTGCTCTCTTTACATCTTATCATTAGTCAAAAGAATAAATCTTGGCATAGCTTTTGGATAAAGCCATCTGGGTAGTCGGGAAGCTACTTCTTCGGTTGAAAGAACACTTCTTTTCATTAAAATCCGTTGAAAAACTTGTTTCTTTCTTTGATTTTGAGGTGACTGACACTATGTCTGATCTAGGTTCTTGGTGTTCTTTTCTTTAGGATTGATTCGTATCACGAAAGAGTAGTTCTTAGCTCTTTGCTGATAAAGCTTTTCAAGTGGCTTTAGAATGATTGAAATTGGATCTTTTGTAGAGTTGAAGATGGCTTTTGGAGATTAGAATGAAAATCTGAGTTGAGTTGTTCCTTTAGGAGATTCTTCAATGGCAAGTGACGATTTGGTTGAGCTTAGATTCAGGTTATCTGATGGCACAGATATTGGACCATCCAAGTATACCCCAGCAACCAATGTGGCAATTTTAAAAGAGAAGATTGTTGCGCAATGGCCAAAAGGTTGCAACTCATTTCAGATACTGTTTCCTTTGCATCCATTTAAGTGTGACACACTAGGACTCTTCTCAGATTTCTGTTTCCTGTATCTTGGTTTCTTAGATTTATTGCTCTATAACAGAGATGTGTTTCATGGTCTACTGTCGGTTTACTTTTCAAAACGATAAATAGAAGGCACGACTAATTTTTGATTGCTTGTGTGGATTATTTAGGAATCTGGCGAGTATGTCCCTTTTTCTGTCATGTAAATAATGTTGTTTTTCCTTCTTTGTTCATGATTTGAATGTCTTCTACTGATACCTTTTTTGAGAAGTCCTTTACAAGTAAAAAGGATCCCATTTCCATTCGATACTATCCGTTGAAGCCAACACTATGAGTCTCTTGACACATTAACTTCTTACAATGCTCCTGGACAAGCATTCCAATCCCCTTTTGGAGCTCTTCCAACCTTTTTCAACTAAGATTTGCAATGAAATTTTGGGAGATTTTGCCAAGGATATTATAAATAATGGCATAAGACAACGTGCACTTGGTCAGATTGCATGCTTTGGTGATTGAAGCACAATTGACTTCGAGAAGCGATTGTTGTTTTTCAATTCGAACCTATTGCAGCTGGAATTAAACTCTCAACCTGAAATTCCAGCATTATCACTCTTAAGCGTCTGTCCAGCTTGTTTAAAAGGAATTATTATGATGAAGGTTTTAGAACCATTTAGTTTGGCTTTCTTCAGCCTAGTTATCCCAGTTCATCTTCCTTTTTTTTCCCTAATCGAGGGGAACCTTTCTATCTTGCCACCTGACAGGATCTTCTCCTTTCCTCTTTATTTCCTCGGTGTTATATTCTTCTATCCCTTAGAGAAATTCAATTTCAAGAGATGGAAACAGATGGAGCCTTAACTCTAGAATCTCATAAACGCATTTGTTATCCCACTGATTTAGTGTTAATATGATATTTCTATTCGACAGATAAAGAAAATGGCCCAAAGACGATAAATGATGTTAAGCTTATAAACGCTGGAAAAGTACTGGAGAACAACAGAACAGTTGCTGAGTGCAGACTTCCAGTTGGTGAACTTGCAGGAGGTGTGATCACCATGCATGTTGTTTTGCGTCCTCCAATGCCAGACAAAAAGAATGGTAATCCACACTACTCTAAGGAAACATGCTTGGATATGTGTTTGTATCTCTGCCCAGCTTGATTCACTTATATTTCATGCCAGCTTTGAAATGTATTGTTTAATTCTTCTACTCAGAATTAAACTAATTGAAAGGAAGTTGGAAGAACTCTCTTCTTTTTGCAAAGGCAGAAATTATGCCATGTTGAACTGTTCCTCGTATGTTTTCCTTATCACATGTTTGTTATAGTGATTGAAACAATTTTTTAGGTCATGATGCTGATTTATTTTCAATTTCAGTTTTTTTGATAAGAAGTGTGGAGGGTTTAGATATTTTGAGTGAAACAATGGGATTTTCAATATTAAAAACGTATTCCAAGGGTGTGAAGTGGTATGTTCCAATACAAAAGTGAACCATGGGATCCAAATGTAAACCTAACAGTTGATGCATTCTTTTGTAGACAAAATGTTAAATGATTCTTCCAAGAAGAAGGGGTGCTCATGCTCAATCTTGTAGGCCAACATAGAGGGAGTTGCTGCAGTTTCATAAGTTTGCTTGGGTGTCTCTTTTCAGAACACACGTGTTCATGGAACTTTAATGGATTCAGAAACCAAAAGCTTGAAGATCTGTCACAAAGTTGTATATTTTGTTTCCATCTCCAGATTTCTTCCACAAGTTTTTATTTTACTTCATTCCTTGCTTATGAATATACTAAAGTTTGGGATCAGCTTTCATGAAGAAACCTCTCCTCCAACGAAAGAGAGGTTAGGCAAAGAAGAAAGTGAGAGAGAAAAAATTATTGGTGGTCGCAAGAAATGACCATACTTGATATGTAAATTCTTAATGCTTTCTTACTAGAAAAGCAGAGCCCACCAGTTTGGGATAACTCTTCAAATTCAGTCGTATGTGACAAAGATAGATCGTTTCCATTTGTTACGAAACTAGATAGAAATTGAATCCGCAAACGCTAAACCGGAGTATTGGTTTGAATCGAATGGTTTTATTTGATTTGCCTTTTTTAATCACTGCTTGGGTATTTAGAACAATGAATGCACAAGACATCCAACCATTAGATGATAATTTGGTTACACCTGATTTGCAGAAGACAGTGTCGGTATGTCTAATCTAATGCTAGTCTAATTGGTTTGAATCGAATGGTTTTATTTGATTTGCCTTTTTTAATCACTGCTTGGGTATTTAGAACAATGAATGCACAAGACATCCAACCATTAGATGATAATTTGGTTACACCTGATTTGCAGAAGACAGTGTCGGATTGTCTAATCTAATGCTAGTCTAAAGTTGTAGATTATACAGATATGCGTTTGATGATATAAAATAGATGATATTTGCCCAATCATGGAATACAGTACCAGTTTTGGTGCAGTATCTTCTCAGTGGATCAGCTACCAACATTTTCAACTTCAACTGCAAAAATTTTTCGCAACACTAATTGAGGAGACTTGAGTCTCTTGTACGACAAACAAATTCGTTGTGTATAGCAGCTGCCATTATTATTATTAATATCGTTGTTGACTGCGGCTTAGAAAACCTTATTAGATGAACTTGATCGGATGGCTGCTTATGTCGTTTGAAACTACTTGCAAGTAGTCTACATACGTGCTGCCATTAAACTTGGATGAATATATATATAAAGAAATGCAACAAAACAGGAAATTATAGATTAGGGTTTTGGGAAGTGCATCATACTGGACAAAATTGATTTCGACATTTAAAGAATTTGATTTACTATACAGGATATGGATTACAGGAAGGTATGCTGTAATGCAAAAAAATGGTGTTGCAATTTATTTACAGAAAGAACTGATTTGAAGCTTTTGGCCCCCACCATTATATGTTTGCAACATGCAGATGCAGTAATGGAGTTGCTAATTATCCAGACTACCGATATAATTTATACAGCAACTATTACTTTTTATCCAGAGAGAGTAGACATTACTAGAGGTGCCATGATGACTACAAGGAATAGTCTCCAGGAGAAGCTGAAGAAGAGTGATTTAGATGATGGGTCTTTCTGGATGTTCGAACATTCTTGAGTGTCATCATAAGTTTCTGTCTTTCACCTTCCACTTCCGCAAATTGA
This sequence comes from Erythroxylum suave, assembly GCA_027563595.1. Classification (NCBI taxonomy): domain Eukaryota; kingdom Viridiplantae; phylum Streptophyta; class Magnoliopsida; order Malpighiales; family Erythroxylaceae; genus Erythroxylum; species Erythroxylum suave. The sequence continues at coordinate 10,737,335 of JAOSBN010000006.1, forward strand.
AGGCTCAGCTGTGAGTAGCGGTCATGCATTTCTTTTAGTTCAGATTCCATCGCTGTATACCTTTCCTTGGTTTCCAACATGTCTTTAATCAGCTCGTTGATGTCTCTAAAGCTCTTAAAAACTGCTTCCTCGTCACTATGTTGTTTCAAGAAAGAACTGTAGCATTTAAAAAAGTTTCATATCAATTAGCATTGAAACTCTAGTTCCACAACGTCAAAGCATCCATTGCTTCATAGAAGAAAGCTGACAAATTTCAAACAATCGAGATAAAGATCTTAAAAATTTTCAATGGCATCAATCTTGCAGGAGTCAGGCCCAAGTGCAAATAATGTCCTATAAACTGCCAACAAAAGTTTGCACATCCAAAAACTTATCAGTCTTACTGAAGCAAAGTTCACCTTGAAAAGGCCAAGGTCATGAGACACTGACATTGGAACCTCAAGAAATACATGAAGCAAGTACCAGGTTTAGGAGAGTTCCTTTCGTGGATGAAGTGAGAAAGGAAAGTCTTAAATGACCAAATAACCACGACAAACAAAGAAAGAGAGAGAGGGAGAGAATCCAATCGTATCCATGAAATAATGAAGCAAAATCTGCAAGCATACTGTGCATCGTGCGCACAACATTTTGCAAGTAGAACAGAGACCAAAGCATGATACTTATCTCAAATTACAGAATAGTTTCTTTTAGTTCATACATCGTATCCATACATAACATTTGTATGCCCAAGGAAATTTGAAGAAGAAAGCACCTAAATTTTTAGACTGATCAGTACGTGGACAAGGATGTCACTTGGGCTTTCAAGGACAACACAACAAACAGAATCTCTGTGAGAAATTTTCAGGGCTAATTGTTAAATAAATACCTTTGAAAATGGAAGCTTGATCTCTTTTTTGCCTGCAAAGCTTCAGCGAGTTCAATTTCTAATGCGAGGACCCTTTCCAATGCACTGCCACTCCCTGGAAATTCATTATAGAAGGGGAACATACTGCCTAACTCTTCATTGGCCTGGAAGTAGAAATGTCAATAGTCTGGGTTACAGTCCAGCACTTTATTATAAGAAAATAGGCTAGATATTGGTTTACCTTTTCTAACTGCATTAGCTCTCTTTGCAAAGCAGGAAACTTTTGACCAAAATCATTATCATTTTCTGAAAGAAGTGAATTTTCATTTTTCATTATCTCCAACTACACGAAGAAGAAAAAGGAGATTAGACAGTAGCCACATATTTTACAAGTAAAACTAATGGTTATGATGTTATCCACATCTCCCAACTCATGCCAAACAACATGCTGCTTTCAAGTGGTACGAACATGCCCCAGTTACCATGAGAGTAAATATATGCATACCTCATTGCTTAAAAGGTCCATGCTAGATTTTAAACTTTTGACTCTGAAATGATCATTGATCAGAGTAAGATGCTTCATGTCACCATGCAGTAAACTCTCCTTACTAATAACTGAAATTTGAGGTCCGTTGATGCTACCAGATAAAAGAGAATCCTGTTATATTGTGGAAATACAATCATTTTAGGCTCAGAATAAAATATAAAATTTGGAAGACATTAAAGAAAAAAACCATGTTCCATTACAGAAAAAAAATCTTTGAGACTGAATTAGACACAACTATATTGGCTAATTTTTAGTGCTCAAAATAGCAAAAATTTAGCTCAATTATTGGTAAGAGTTGTGGATAATAACACTCACAATATGATAACGATGGGCAATGCATTAGTAAAACAATAACTTCTAACTGGCATAACAAGAGGTGTCACCGTCAGCAGTAATTGGTATCTTACTTGTGTTTCAGCATTTTATGTTGTATCGCACACTTAATTCTCATCCATTACATAACTTTTCATATTTCCATTTTGAGATTAACAGGAAAGAACAGACAATGTTAAAGTTTCATGACTTAGAGGACGTGAACCAAAACTTGATTTTGATGCCAAGTTATAAAAACTCTTAAAAGTGTATAAGTAGCCAGACAAATAAATGCCATTGTTAAAACACAATTCATGAATCGTCACTAAACCTTTACCAACGCATGATCTCAAGGATTAGTCAATGAGATTAGTAATGAAGATCATGATAAACCAAAATAAGATCTGTAATAAACGCTATGAGTGACAATGAATAAAATCAGAAGCGGGTTGGATTCATATATTTAACAAGTTATTCTTACCTGCTCTAGCTGGACATTGCTAGGTGTTATGGACTGGTCAACTTCTCGAGGAGAAGTTGAGATTGCTGGTTCTCCAAAATTTCTTGCAATATTTTGTTCCAAAACCTTAACAGTTGGCTCACCATTTTGACTGTCGCAAGAGAGTACAGCATTTTTCTCATGGGCATTACTCAGAACATACTCACCAGAAGGGACGCAATCTAGTTTACAGGACGGACAATTTTTGTCCTCCACAGTATTTACTGTTGATTTTGAATTCTCTATCAATTTTTTTATCAATGTGAGCTCAATTACAAGTTTTGATTTCTCCTCCTCACATTCACGCAACAAAGCTTCAAGATTTTTCTTTTCTTCCTTACAGCACTCAAGGCTTATTAATGAGCATTCCATCTCAGCCTTCATCAAGTCATAAGCATTCACTTTTTCACGCTTCTCAGAAAGTACCGATTGCAACTCAGATTCCAGTTCCATGATCTTCATTCCCAGTTCTTCATTTTTCTTCAAATAAGACGCTTCAAATTTCTTCCTATTCTCTACCTCATCAACGGCATCTTGTAATTTCCAAAGCATTTCTTCACTATGCTTTTTGGAAATGGAAAGCTGTTGTTTCAGTTCTTGCAATCTGCCTTCATACTGCTCTTTGATAAATGCAATTCTCAATGACTCTTGCATGGCAACTGGAGGCTTTTCAGTTTCCCTTTTTTGATGGTTATACTCCTCGTCAGCCTTATCTTTGAGCTCCTTCAGATGAACAGACAAATTCTTAAACTCTTCTGTCTTCAGAATCTGTTCAGAAAGTCGTTTTGTAAGCTCATTGCACTGTTTCCGTAATGCAACAATCTCATCGCTACATTCTCCTACAGAAATAACATAATTTTGCTGCTCATTCAATTTTCCTTTCAGTACAATAACTTTAATTTCTGATTCTTCCCTCAAAATCAACAAATTATCAATTTCTTCCTCGTAACTCACAAGCATAGCTTTCATTCTTTCAACTTCATCAAAATGCACACTTCGATCTCCAGAACGATTAAGCCCTACATTTGCAGTCTTGTTCTTGAATTCCTCTATCTCAGCTCTTGTAACTCTGTTTGTCTCAATAAGTAATCTATTTTCACTGTTAGCTGCATCTAATTCCGATTTTAAAAAGTTGAGGCTAGTCAACAAACTCAGATTATCCTCTGCATGTTTGGTTTCACTGGAAAGACAGCTACTGAGAGAAACTTCTGCATCAACATGCTTCTTCTGAAGTTCAGCTAGTTGAATACCTAAGGAGTGAATTTCCTGAACAAGTTCTTCGATCCCGGTTTCATACTGACATTTTGAGAAAATGAGTTGCACATCTGAAAATATGAAGAGTTGATGCACTTCTAATAGCCAACTTTCAAGATCAGAGAAAGAACAAGATTCTTCACGAAGATTTTTAATGCATTCCTCATGCTGTGTCAAAAGCTGGCCAATCCTGGCATTCTCTGATCGGAGGTCCGATACCAGTTCCTTGTGCTGAACTAGTTCAGATTCATGCTGAGCAAAGTGGAGTAGCTGACACTGCTTCTCATCTAATTGTGATGTCAAATCTGTAACCGTACTCTTTAGCCTAATTATCAAGTCTCTCCCATCTTCGGCCTCTTCATGCAAAGTCTCTAATTGTTCTTTCACAATTTTTAGCTCTAACTCTAGCTTTCCACATTCCACAGTCTTATCTTGCGAAGACGCCTTAAGAGCTTGGTTTTCATTCCGTAAAAATTGCAGAGATTCTCTCAAACCGTTTAGTTCTGACACCAGCTTGGTAGATTCCTCAGATTTTTCCTGCAAGGATGCCATCAAAGCCTGGTTTTCGGCGCGCAAAAATTGCAGAACATCTTTCGTTCTATTCAGCTCTGACTTAAGCTCAGTGATTTCCTTGATTTTATCCTGTGAAGAAGTTGTCAAAGCTTGTTTTTCATCATGTAGGGATTCTAAGTTTTCCATCAACATTTTCAACTCTGATGCAAGTTTGGCAGATTCTTCTGCTTTATCCCGTGAAGTAGCCATCAAAATTTGGTTTTCATCTTGCAGACATAATAAACTTTCCTTCAAATCGTTCAGCTCTAAGGACAGTTTGGCATAATCCATGCTTTTATCCTTTGCAGATAGTATCAATACTCGGTTTTCATCTTGTAGAACTTGCATACTTTCTTTCAATCCGTTCAGTTCTGATGCAAGCTTTCCAGATTCTTCAGTCTTAAACTGTAAAGACAACGCTAAAGCTTTGTTTTCATCTTGCATAGATAGCAAACTATCATTCAATTTGGTTAAATCTAAAGCAAGCTGGGATAATTCCTCAATTTTATTTTTCAAATTTTGGTTTTCATCATGCAAAGATTGTGAACATTTTTTCAAAGTTTCCCACTCCAATTCAAGCTTGGCATATTCTACATTCTTATCCTGTAAAGACATCATCAGATCTTGGTTTTTCTCTGCTATTTCGGCTGCATTCATCTTATTGCTTCCAAGTTCTGCAGTTATAGTCTCTAAAGCCAAAATTTCCTGAGCAAGCTCCTCATTCTTCAAAGCAAGTTTTTGCAGCTCAGTTTCAAGACGATCAAGATAGGAAAAGAGTTCTTCATGCTTCTCTGAGTGTTTTTTCTCAACTTCAGAGCTAGCTTTAAGTCTACTGACAACAGCCTCAATGTCTAACTGAAGCTTCTGGACCGAAGCATTTGACACATCTAATTTATCTACTGCACTCCTGATATCATGGTCTAACTTTTTTTTCATCTGCACAATCTCCAACTCAGCTGCCGCACTAGAAATATCCCTTTCATGTTCCAGATTTTTCTTCTCTTCTACAAGCTGGAGAATCCTTTTACATGAATTATGCTGAAGCTCTTCCAATTGTAACAGAATACTCACCAAGTCACTGGATGGAGCCTCCTGACTGCAAGATGTACTCGAGCAAGGCAGTTCATTGATAATTCTGTCATAAGCCCCCTTTAGGGTCTGTAATTTATTTTGCAGAAAATTGCAACAACTCTGTAGATTTTCTTTTGCAGAAGCTAGCTCATGTAACTCACTTTTAACAGTTATCAACTCTTCCTTCAGAGCAATGTTTTCATTCTGAAGATTACCATGTTCCACAATCTTCTTTTCTAATAAATATGCCAATTCAGTTTTCTCCTCAGCACAAGTCTCATATTTCCTCTCATAACTTGAGTATTGCATTGCCAGAGACTCCCATTCAGCAACCTTCTGCATAACAAGATGATTTTCATTGGTAATATGGTGTACATTTGATTCTAAGATCTGGTTCTGCAGAGCCACTTCATCACATTTCTTGATGCAAATATCCTTGAACTCATTTAGGGAATGAACTTCATCCATTGAGTTCTTCAGTTTTTGCTTCAATAACTCATTCGACTCAGTTGAAAGCTCCAGTTCCTGCATAAGCTGCATTGTTCTCTCTTTTGTGAGTCTAACATCGTCACCAGCTTCAAGCAAAGTTTCCTGCAATGCATTTGAAAACACATCCAGATACATATTCACTGAATGCATTTCACAAACTTCCTCTTCAAATTTTTGGTAAATCCCTTCCTGCAAATGAAGTGATCTCCTCAAGTCATCGAAAAAGATGTCTCCACCTAGCTGTGGCTTCTTTACCCCAGCATGATGATTGGGAGTTGGTGATAATTTTACTATATGCTCCCCAGAATTCAATACCTGGCTCTCAGAGATTTCTTGGTGCCCTTCGAAGCTTGGTTGTGAAGAATTTACAAAAGCTTTCCTGATGAGGTTTTCGTTGGTCTCAGACATAGACAAAACCTGAATCGAAAGTAGCTGAAGGTCCTTCTGTAGCTGGTCCACAGCGATAGAATAGTTTAAGCGGGCTCTTTTAAGTGCTGATTCTGCAGTGCTAGCCCTCCTTTCAAGCTCCTGATTTAGAGAACCCACGTCCAATTTCTCTTTTGACAATCTTAATATTTCAGCATTCAGGTTTTGGTGCATTGTTTCCATCTCAGCCTTGGTTGTTGAGATGGTATACAAGTAACCGGATTGGTCATTTCTTAGATTCTGCAACTCTGCCAACATCCGTCTTTGATTTTCCTCCAATTCCTGGACAAGGGCTTCATAGTAACACTCCATCTGGACCATTTTCTTTGCAAGGCTTTCCTGTTCAGTTTTTGACTCATCCAATTCTCTCATAAGTTCAAAAACTTTTCCTCTCAAAGCATCTGTAGAAGATACAGCATCAACTTCATGAGATACAAGGTCAGGCAAGCTAAGACAATGAAACATGTCTACTTCTGGTTGAAGCAAGCCCCTGTTATGATCAGTTCCTCCAAGAAACTGTCCATTATTTTTTGAATCGACTTCTCTAATCTCCTTCATGCTTGCACCCTCAGAAACTACCAAGTTTAGATTGGAAATTTCCAGTCCAGTCCTCTGCTTGAGATTCTGCATAGTGCCGAGCAATTCCTCCAAGCCCAACTGGAGGGATCGGTAGTCACTTTCATGGTATCCAAAGCATGCCTTATTTTGAAGTTCTCTTATTTTACCTTCCATGATCAGAAGCCCCTTTAGCCATTCGAGCTGTACATCTTGAGGTTTTGACATTGCTTCTTCTCTGGCAGTAAAAGGTGGGTATGACTTAGCAATCTTGACTTGCTCGAGATCATCTTTCAACTTTAAACACTCTGATTTCAAAACAGTAACCTCTTTAGCTACCTCTTGTCCAGAAGCAATCTCATCAACAAGTCGCCTGGAAAGTCTTTGTGCTTCATAACCTATTTGATCAGCATGACTTTGTAAGGAGCTCACCTCCAGCTTCAGCTCTAGAATAGATGATTCAGCCCCTTCTAAGCTTCCTCTCAGATGATTGTTCTCTTCGAAAATAGTCGCCAGGTCCACAGAAGTGTCTGAATTCCAACCATGAGTCAATTCACTGGTACCTTGAACAATATAGTTATGATCAGAAGGATTCCCTTTCTCCAGCTGAGGGATTTGAGCGAGGCAAAGTCCTGATAAATCACCAGAAATGGTACTTTTAAGGCTTTCAAATTCATGTGTGCTGGATGTATCGTTTTTCTCTGCACATAAACTTCCTGAGGTGTTAGAAGAGCCATCGAATCCAGCAGCGGAGTCATAGTCTTCAATTGGCCCCACTTCTTCCTCAATTGAGACGAGATCTTTAGATTTCTCTTTGAACCTAACTCTGGCATTTACCTATAGTGTTAGGAAATGGGAAAAAGTTACAAACAATTGATTACAAAGATAATTTAGAGTACCATTCGATAACTAAAGCAATCTCAATGGAGAAAATTGAGAGTTAAGTGTAAATTTGCATGTCATACGACACTAATTTAAACAATTAACAAATTACCAGTAACATTTATCAGTTAGTAGGGCAAAGAAATGGAAAAGGGCTTCGATGTCTTAAGATTTAAAGAAGATAAATGGTCAAACTATTTGATACACAAGATGCATTCTTAGGAAAGAAATATACAAGAAGATCATCTTGATTATGAAGTATTGTCTTATTTATGCAGTAATCATTTCATTTAGAAAGCCTATTATTTTTGTTAGTCTATTGTTAGTAAGAGAACAAGTCATCAGATCCCTAATCTGTTTTACTTCCTAAAATCTCTATGTACTGAGCCCATTTAAAGGGCATTACAATGAATAAGAAGGCAGTAAAAAAAATTTCATAAAAATAATTGATAGAAAACTTGTCAAGGACGAGACGAGAAGAACTCTAGCAAGGAAAAAAAAGGATTTCCTTGTGCATTGTCCTATGACTACATCTTACACACAAGCATAGCAATTTGGTACCCAAACCTAAAGTGATGCGGTAAGAACAATGAAGTGGGGAGCAATAGCCATACCTGTAGAGACCAAAGAGAGGAAAGAAGCGTTGGGCAAGCCGGAGGGATTACTATTCCTAAATATTCTAAATTAGAATTTCTTTTACATGATGGTATTGACAATCTGTTAATTTGGATCCATAAGTGTGAACAACTCTTTGAAAATCATCAAACATTTGAAGGAGAGAAGGTGGGGTTGGTAGTATTCCATCTTAAATGGGAGACTTAGTTGTGAGGTTACAAGGTCAAGCAAGAGGAAGCGGATATGGATTGAGAGACATTTATGAAGCAATGTCACTTAAGGTTCGATCCTCCTATGAGTCTCAACCCCCAAGTGAATTAGCCAACGTAAAGTAGATAGGAACGGCGGAGGATTATTAAGAGTTCCAATCCTTGTTGGTGCAGATCATAGAGCTCACGACAAAGCAATAAATCAACCTGTTCATGCTGGTGCTATGGAACGACTGCAACAGAATTACAACAACCAAACAATTTAGGAGTTGCCATTGGCCCACACTTACGATAAGAAATTGAGAAGCAATCACGTTGCTCTAGGGAGGAATCCTAAGGCAACAGTTGCTTAGAGCAGTTCAGAAGCAATCTTGGAGGTAGAATTGTACAGAAGAAAAATTCTAGGACAACATTCAGTATTGGGAGCATAAATACACCTTTTTTTTTAAGAAGTTAACCAAGACAGAATTGGAGGAACAAAGGGCAAAGGAGCTTTGCTTCAACGTAATAAAGCATTCTATCGAGGACATAAATGTAAGAAGCTGGTCTAGGTAAAATTGGTAGAATCCCAAGAAGAGGAAGAAGGATGACCAAGATATCCGAGGTTGCTTGTCTAGGGGGAGTAATGATATGCAACATGCATTCTTTGGAAAGAAATATACAAAAAAAATCATAATGAACAGGAAATAATTGCAGTAGTTATCTTATTTACGCAGTAGTCATCTTATTTAGGAAATCTATTATTTTCATAAGTCTATTTTTAGTAAGAGAATACGTTAGAAAATTCCTATTCTATTTTACTTCCTAAAAACTCCATGTAATAAGCCCATTTAAAAGGCATTACAATGAATAAGAAGGCAGTTAGAATTTTTCGTAAAAATAGTTGATAAAAAGCTTGTCAAAGACAAGCTTTCTGAATAACAACTATAGGATCTAGAAACGGAAAGAGGACTTCTCTATGAGTCATCCCGTAACTAAATCCAACAAAAAACACATCAGTATTTTATAAATATTTATATCCTTTCAAGGAGTAAGTTCAGCCTAATTAATTAAAAAAGATAAAGAAAGTCAGCAAAGAGCAATAAGGAAGCAACTGATTGAGATAGCCTGCATGCTTATGGATTTGGAACACTAGTAGATGGCATAGGATGATTGAGTCACAATCCCAAGTTTTTAGCCTAATTAATCAAAAAGGAAAAAGAAAGCCAACAACGAGCAAGAAGGAAACAACTGATTGAGATAGCTTGCATGCTTATCGATTTGGAACGCTGCCAGAGTGATAGCTTGTATGCTTATGGATTTGGAACACTAGTACATGACATAGGATGATTGATTCATAATCCCAAACAGCCACCAAGATCCATTTGAAATCATGCAAATCTCATGTTACACATACAATTGATGCAAAAAAACTTGAAGTCTGTAAAAGAAACAGAAGAGGAAAGATTAGTCAACCACAAACTTTAATTTGGTAGAATGAAGATTGAGAATTGAGTTGATACAAAGTAGACTGAAATTTAGATCGTGTTAGAATTCCTTATTAGATACAAAATAGTAGTATATGTTATTCTATTTTAGATATATTATCCTAGTTGTGTATGACATATAAAATTTCTATTGTAATAGGATTTAAATTATGAACTCTTTCTTACTATAATAATGGTTCTAAGAACTGTATATATATGTGTATTCAAATCTTCATCAATAATAAACAACCTAAAATTTTTCAACAAACTTGAGCTTTTAACTAAAAGGTGTGATGCTTTCTTCGAAGAGTGATTCTTAAACTCTAGGAGTGATTCTACTTTCCTACCTTTCATTCTTTGCACTCACCACAAAATTCCAGCAACCAAAATCCTAACTTCCAACATATTAAACCCTGAAATCCTAAGCCTAAATTTCCAACAATCAAACGTTAAAATTCCAACTATACAAAACATAAAATTTCAATATACGTAGCCAAACTTCAAACCTGAAACTTGATATTCCGATAGCCTAATATCAGCCATATTTCCTAATTTTGAGATTTTTAGCTACTAGTTAATAAGTCTTCTATTTGTCCTACATCAATTTGGTATTAAAGCTTTGGTTTACAATGGCGACACAAAATGAAAGGGCATATCTATTTAGCGACCTAGAACAAGATGAAACACTTCTTAATATTGCAAAAAAATTGGGCATCAATAATCCACGTTTACAAAGTGCTCCAAAAACCAACTTACATATAACAACTCCCATAAGAAAACATGTTCAACAAATTATGGAGAGTACAGAGACCCTTGACATACATTCCCTAAAAGTCAAAACTCCCACAAGAAAAAACTATCCTAACCAACAACCTATACTTGATGTTGAATAAAAGAACGTGGTAATAAGCAAAAAGAAGGAACTGATATTGATCAACAGCACGCAATGTGTGGGAAAATATTTACTGAAAAATCATGTACTGATTTTGATTCCTTAAATTTAGTAGATCAATTAAATCTTAGAGCCTACGTGTAGAAGGTGCTCAAATACTTCATGATATGGAGAGATTGACAATGGAAGATGATCATAACATGGAGAGTTTGACAGTAGGAAATAAACAAAGCATTAAAGATGAAAAACAAAATGAATTGGATTCTTTGGCAACCTAAAGTTGAAACAATTAAACAACAAGTTCAAACACATAAACCAGAAGCTGAAACAACAGTGCAACAGATTAAAAGAATAGGACAACAAGCTAACATAACAGAACATGGAGCTGAAAAGATTAACCAACAACTACTAGGGGTTTTGGAGCTTGTTGGTTCAAAACTTGATGATATCATCAGTGTTGTTGACGAAGATTGTGTTGTAGTGGCTGATGAAAGAGAAGTAGACTTCAATGAAGATGCACGATTAGTACATAGGAATAAAAAAGATTAGAGTACATTTGCAAAGTCAAAATTCAGCAACGATGGCAAGTTAGTGCTTTTGACTACAAGAAGCAGCAATATGTGTGCTCTTGATATGTTGTAGTGAAGCCACGTGATTTCGTTATGAAACCATTTACAAATATATTGGTTATGACTTATGATGTCATCCACACTATTAAATTATTCTTCAAAGGTTGTACATTTTCGTGAATTACGTTTAGCCATCATATTTGATCATGACGTGAAGTTTATGAGTTATCTTTAGAAAACTCTATGAAAAATATTGAACATTAAGCTTCAATTTTCAATTTTTTTCCATCCCCAAACTGATGGACTAATGGAGATGGTGAATAGAAGTTTGGGGGACTAGTTAAGATGTTTAATCGGAGACTATGCAAAAAATTGGGACCTAATTCTCCCTATGATAGAATTTGCATAAAGTAGTTCTGATAAAAAACCAAATCCGTCTAGAAGGTATGGACTGGTATTCCAACGTAAAAGGAAGAATAAACTTCTTGGGACCAGCGGACAGGTGGCTAAATAAGAGCCATTATGTTATTTGGGAATATTCATAATTTGTTACAATTTCTATCATATGTAGAGGGGGTAGGAAATGTAGTGATTATCATCGTTTTCTATAGCTAATTGCTTGTGGGCTTGTTTGGTTCTCCTAAACCATTCTAGGCTGTTCAAGGATATGCATCAATGGTATTAGAGCATGTAACAATTGGGTATGGTACTTACGAGAATGGAGAAGATAGATGGAATTGAGAAAGACACAGAAGGATTAAAACAAGCTGTTTCTAGTCTAGAGGAAAGGTTTACCTCTACTCAGAAGGATATCCGAGACATGCAAAGGATAATGTCAAGGATGGAACGTATCTTGTTAAAAACTGCAGAAGATGACCAATCATCTGCCATGACCAATTTGCAACATGGTCAAACGTTGAGGATGAAGACACCTTCAAAACTAGGGGAGAAGGTCGAGACCACCGTGCGGAAGATACAAATGCCACTCTTCAACAGCATTGATCCACAGGCATGGATTTTCAGGGCAAAACAATATTTCCAGGTGTACTCCATTGCCGACGAGAACCAAGTAAAATCAGTCAGAATTCGCATAGAAGGAAGGGCACTTCACTAGTATCAGTGATTAAGAATCATATCCGGCTTTCCCAATTGGAAGGAATTTCAAGATTCCTTGATTCTTCGTTTCCATACAACAAAAGCAGGTGACATGTTTGATTTGATGTTGGAATTGAAATAGGACGAAGAAATACCTCCATAGTATTTTTAAGTGGGGTTTGACTCCTGAGATACAAGCGGAAGTCAAGCTCTTCAACCCAAAGTTCTGTTAGAAATGACAGAGGTGGCTCAAGAAGTGGAGGACAAAAATAAAGCCATGGAGAGGGTAGTAGCTTACCGAGTGACTCGACCAAAAATTTGGTCCAACACAAAGACGATGAGTGTAGTCGATAGTGTGCCACAACAACAACCCAACACCGGACAGTGGCCACTCATACGCTAAACAATTACAGAGAACGAAGCTCTCGCAACACCGGACAGGTGGCCACTCATGCACTAAACAATTACAGAGAATGAAGCTCTAGAAACGTTCATCGTGAAAAATTATTGAATAACATGAGGAAGAATATAGAGGTTAGGTGGGTCTTTGATGCTGAAATCCAGCGACGTCGTAGCTTGGAGCTGTGTTTCAAATGCAAGGAAAGATGGCAGCAAGGGCATCGCTGTAAGTTACCTATTCAGTGCTTATTACCGCCGATGAAGAGGAATATAAAAATGCAGGAGAACATATTTTGCGTGAAGAAGAAACCAAAAATAGTTGAAATAAAGGTTGAGCAAAACACGATTGAGCCATCAAAACTATCGCTAGTGGGAGTATCTTCATGCCACACGATGAAGATGAAAGGAGAGCTACGGGGTCATGAAGTAGTAGTGCTACGGTAGTGGGGCCTCTTATAACTTCATCTCCTCCAGCTTGATTGATAAATTGAAGCTAGGGGTAGACAACTCCAAGTGTTTTGGGGTATTGATTGGAAATGGGGAGTATATAGGTGGCCAAGGAATTTGCAGAAACCTGTCTTTTTTATTGCAAGGTATTCGAATTAACCAAGATTTCCTACCCTTTCAACTAGGGAGCGTTGATGTCATTTTAGGGATGGCTTGGCTTAGCACCCTTGGGAACATGGAAGCAAATTGGGGAATGTTGACGGTGAAGTTTCAACAGGATAGGAAGACTGTTTGTCCCATGGGGGACCCTACACTAGCTCAAACACAGGTGACCTTAAAGACACTACTCAAAACCGCAAGGGAGGAAGGCATTGCCTGGTGGGGTGGAACTTAATACATTGGAGGAAACACCGAACCTATCTACACAAAAACATGTCCAACTAGAGCAGCTTCTTGAAGAAGCCCAGAAGATATTTACAATACCCCAAGGACTACCACTGCAAAGGTTCAACAATCATGCTATTTCCTTAAAATCTGGAACTTAACCACCCAATATCTGAACTTATAGATATCCCCACTACCAAAAAACTGAGATTGGGAAAATTGTGAAGGAAATGATGGCTGCTGGGATCATAAGGCATAATAATAGCCCCTTTCCAAGCCCATTTCTGCTTGTAAAGAAGAAGAATGGTGAATGGCAATTTTGTGTTGACTATAGGACATTAAATGAACTAACCATTTCGGATAAGTTTCCAATACCAGTGATTGATTAGTTGCTAGATGAATTTCATGGAGCCAACCTCTTCACCAAACTAGATCTCAAGTATGGTTGTCATCAGATACGAGTCAGAAATGAAGATACTGTCAAAACAGCTTTCTGAACACACGAAGGACATTACAAGTTCCTGGTTATGGCATTCGAACTCAAGAACGCTCCTGCCACCTTTCAAGCAATCATGAATGAGGTATTTCGACCCTTTCTTAGAAAGTTTATTCTAGTGTTTTTTTATGATATCTTGGTGTATAGCTGCAATAAGGAAACACACTATGAACACTTGAGCGTAGTATTTAAGTTGCTAGCAAAACATCATCTGGTAGTGAACTTGAAGAAGTGCAGTTTCATTCAGAAGCAGATTGAGTACCTTGGCCACATAATATAACACCGAGGAGTTGCTACAGACCCTTCCAAAGTGCAGCACATTATATCTTGGCCTCGACCTAAAATGGGGAAGGAATTGAGAGAATTCCTTGGGTTGTCAAGATATTATCGAAGATTTGTCCAAAATTATGGAAAGATAGTTGCCCCTCTCACAGCACTGCTTAAAAAAGAAGGTTTTTGTTGGAGCAGTGAAGCTGAAGATGCCTTCAAACCCTCTAAAGCAACAACTTAGCTCACTGCCGGTTCTTGCAATGCTTGATTTCAATAAGCAATTTATTGTGGAGACTGATGCATCACCTGCAGCAAGCTGGGAGACCCATAGCTTATTACAATCAAGCATTATCCCCAAAAGCTCAATTGAAATCTATTTATGAGAAAGAACTAATGGCTGTAGTTTTTGCAGTTAAGAAATGGAGACATTATCTGCTTGGAAGGAGATTCATTGTCTAGACAGACCAAAGGAGTTTGAAGCATTTATAGGAGCAAAGGTTAGCCATAGAGGACCAACATAAATGGGCCATGAAGCTTATGGGACTTGAATTCGAGATCCAATATCGACTAGGTAAGGAAAATAAGGTTGTCGGTGCCTTGTCAAGGGCAAAGCAGCAGTTGTTTCATTTATCAATCTTGACATTTGGATAATGGAAACAAATTGAAGATGAGCTGCAGCAAGACCCTCGGATGAAGGCTATTATTCTTGACATTGGTAATCATCCAAACTTCAAGCTATTGCAAGGACACTTGTACTATAAGGACCAGGTGGTTCTATCAAAGAAATCTACATTAATTCCACAAATTCTGCTAGTAAATCAATCTTCTCCTATTGGGGGCCACTCGGGATTCTTTAGAACTTACAAAAGGATTGCTATGATTTTCTACTGAGAGGGTATGAAAGCAACAATTAAAGAATTTGTTAGATCTTGTGAAACATGCCAAAGAGTGAAGTACGATTCAGTAGCCCCTGCTGGACTGTTACAACCTCTTCCAATCCCGAAAAGAGCATGGGAAGATATCTCAATGGATTTTATCAATAGGCTTCCTAAAGCTATAGGCATGGACTCTATCCTAGTAATAGTTGATCAGTTGACAAAATATGCTCATTTTATATCACTCTGTCATCCTTACACAGCAAAGGGTGTGGCTGCTATTTTTATCAAAGAGATTATTTGATTGCATGGAATTCCCAAAACAATATTGTCCGACAGGGATCCCATTTTTGTAAGTTACTTTTGGAAGGAATCTTTAAATTTTGTAGCACCAAACTCTGTCTCAATTCAGCATACTATCCTCAATCCGATGGTCAAATAGAAGTTGTTAATAGAAGTTTGGAAGATTATTTAAGATGAGCCTCATATTCCAAGCCAAAAACTTGGCCACAATGGGTGCCATGGGCAGAATTCTAGTTTAATACCAATTACAACAAGAGTATTGGAATGTCCCCTTTTAGGGCTTTGTATGGATGGGATCCCCCTTCCCTATTACATTACACTCCTCTCAGCTCTAAAGTACAAGAAGTTGGCAAAAGATTGGGTGAAAGGGATGCTATACTTGAGGAACTTCGCTCAAATCTGGAGAAGGCCCAAAATAGGATGAAAAGCCACGCTGATCATCACACAAGGGACATAAGTTTTTCTGTGGAGGAATTTGTTTATATCAAGCTTCAACCCTACAGATTCAAATCACTGGCTGCTAAGAGAAATGAAAAGCTTAGCCCTCGTTTTTATGGGCCACTCAAAATCACAAAAAAGGTGGGAACTGTGGCCTACAAGCTAGAATTACCTCCAACTTCTCAGATCCACCACACATTTCATATCCCCCAACTGAGGAAAGTTGTGTCCAACAACCAAACCATGCCTACTTTGCCCCTTGGCCTCAATGAAGAGTTAGAACTCCTTGTTCAGCCAGCAGAGGTTTTCGACATTAGAACATGCTCAAATAAAGTAACTAAAGCATTGATTTGAGGGAAAGATCTTCCTGATTTTGAAGACTCTTGGGGGCAAGCCTCTATTATAGAACAACAATTCCCAGATTTCCACCTTGAGGACAAGGTGGCTCTTTTAGGGGGGAGAAATGATTAAAACCAAATCTATCTAGAAGGTATGGACTGGTATTCCAACGTAAAAGGAAGAATAAACTTCCTAGGACCAGTGGACAGGAGGCTAGATAACAACTATTATGTTATTTGGGAATATTCCTAGTTTGTTACAATTTCTGTAATATGTAGAGGGGGTGGGAAATGTAATGATTATCATCGTTTTCTATAGCTAATTGCTTGTGGGTTTGTTTGGTTCTCCTAAACCAGTCTAAGCTGTTCAAGGATATTCATCAACTTCTATAAATAGGTCTACAGGTAAGAGCTTTTGAGATAGTCTTGGGAGTTCAACCACGGAAGCCTATTGATCTAGTTCCTTTACCACAAACAACACGAGTTAGTATTGAAGCTAAAGGTTTTGCAAAACACATAAGGGACATCTTTGATGATATAGGACAAAAGATAATGACCAACAATTTGTCTTATAAAGAACATGCTGATCAACATCGTCAGTTAAGGGAATTCAATAAAGGGTATATAGTGACAGTTGGAATTTGTTCAAAAAGTTTTCAAAAAGAGAAATATAAGAAACTTCATTCGTGGAATGTTGGACCTCATAAGATCATTAAGAAGATAAGAGCTAACGTTAATGGTTTGGAATTACCAAGTGACTTGGAAATAAGTCTTATCTTTAATGTTGCAAACTTAACTATTTATCATGGTCAAGATGAACATGCCGCTATTGCAGTTGTAAGAATTCAAGTCAATCCTCATCTTAAAGAGGAAATAGAGGATGTTCTTGGTGAACAAATTGTGGTCACAAGCGATGGAGGATATCAAAGACCAATAACATTACTTAGATTTTAGAATCTGAATTTCAAAACTTGAATAGAGACTTATATGATTAGTATTTATCACATTCTATGTTGAGGACAACTTTAGACAAGTCAGGGAGAATTAATGCAAAAAAACTTAAAAGTTTATAAAAGAAATAAAAGATGAAAGATTAGTCAACCATAAACTTTAATTTGGTGGGATGCGGATTGGGAATTGAGTTGACATAAAAGTAGGCTGAAATTTAGATTGTGTTAGGATTCCTTATTAGATATGAAATAATAGTATATGTTATTCTATTTTAGATAAAGTATCCTAGTTATATAAGACTTATAGAATTTCTATTGTAATAGGATTTAAATTAGGAACTCTGTCTTACTAGAATAAGGGCTCTAAGAACTATATATACCTTTGTTCAAATCTTCATCAATAATAAACAACCTAAAATTTTTCAACAAACTTGAGCTTTCAAGTAGAAGGTGTGATGCTTTCTTCTAATACTGATAGACTCTAGGAGTTATTCCTAATTTTCTACCTTCCATTCTTTGTGTTCACTACAAAATTCCAGCAACCAAAATCCTAACTTTTAGCATATTAAACTTTGAAATCTTAAGATTAAATTTTCATCTGTAAAACTTTAAATTTTCAGCTATATAAAATTTCAAACTTTAGCATTCCTAGCCAAGAAGTCAAACCTGAAACTTGATATTCCAGCAGTCTAATATCAGCCCTATTTCCTAATTTTATGATTTTTAGCTACTAGTTAATAAGTCTTCTATTTGTCCTCCATCAACAATATATCAATTTTTCATTGCTAGGAAGTTAAAATCATAATTCACTAGACAAAGAAGGGAGCGAGACAAAAAAAAGAAAAAATAAAGCAGTTTATCTTTATCTATCAGTTGCTTAAGATACATCTTTAAAGGGCAATTATTCAGCCACATTATCCACGTTGTATAACAATCACAGTTCCTAGGATAACCATGCTGACAGATGAAAATAATAACTTATTTTAATTTTTTTGGGTGGGACAAGACGAGACTGAACAATCTTTCCTTTTCCTGCTTCTGTTCACTGTTTCAGTAGGTCATCGCTTGGACTACGTCAAGATCAACCTTGCTATAACTCAAACTTTGCTATTTTAAAAGCTAAAATTAAAAAAAAAGACATATGTGGAAAAGATATGAACACAAGACTGCAATTCAACTGTTACAGCAACACAGTTCTTTACTATTTGCGATTTATATGAACACAAGACTGCAAGCCAAAATATACTTTGTCTTATGTAATTAATAGCACCAAGTCATTGTTGAGCTTGTTATCCAACATAGAAAGAATTGTGAGTTCATGCTAATAGATATAGATCCTCATTTTTTAATGAACTAAGCTTGTTTCGGCAAACACAGTCTAAACTTCCATACAGAATCAAAAAAAAAAAAAAGAGTAATCTGCATGCAACTAGATTACACAACTAAAAGAAAATTTGCTAATATGTTCGGAAATATTCCTCTCAACAATAATCTAACAGAAAAAGATATTATCGAGATGGAGGACCCCTCCCATAGAAAATATTTTGATTGGAGAATTCTCAAGGTTTGCCTTATTAATATAAATAAGGCCAATCTTGAGTCCTGGGTCGATACCAGAACAAAAAAATAAATATTCAAATTGGAACTAATAAGTATCAAATAATTGATAAAATGGATAACAACGTTCTTTTTCCAAGTAAAACAATTACCGAACCTTATCTATTTGATCAATTATATCTTCTGAGGATAATTCTTTTCCACCAAAAGATTCATCAGGACTATTCTGGTCAGTAAGGAATCCCCTCTCTCTATGTTCTCTCTGTTGCTCAAACTCCCTGAACATCATTAAAGTAACAAATAGGTATGCAGAAAGAGGTGAAACATGAAGCATAAATATTTCAATGCAGTACCTGAAGCCAGTCTTAGAAGTGAGAAGTTGTACCGTAACCTGAGGGTGAAGAACACATTATGTTTGGGCATAAATAATGACAAAATGAATTTTAAAACTTGAGATAATTCAGTAAAACAATAATGATTAGGAGATATAGCTACTAGGAGCCACAAGTACCAATCCTATTCTATTAAAGTATGACACATCAACAAGGAACAATTCACAATTCACAATTTTTTCAAAAGAAACACAATTTATGAGATTCAAAAATACTCACATGTAAAATAGCTCCTGAGTCACATCCATGGAGAGGCACAGCAGCAATAAGGGGTTTTAGAGCATCAACATAATCAGAAAGATTGATGGTAGCCTCACCAAGGACACTAGATCGAGATGACCCCTAATGTTAAACAGATTGAGATCATAGACAATACATCTCTATGAGAAACACACAATGCCGCAAACAGTATGTTGCATAAATATAAAAGAATCCAGGGAAGAATAGTTCAAAGAGAATCTACCATTGCTACAACAAGTTTATAAAGCTTTTCATCGAATTTCTTAGTTCTAATGTCTTGGAGAAGTCTTGTAGTCTCATAGATAGGATCAGCCCATTTGCAAGTTCCATTTCTGACATTGGCTTTGGTTGTCTTTGCAGTTGCTTTTCCAGAATCCAAAGGAATGAAAGATATAAAAAGTTTGTCCCATCCTGATTGCGGAATCTACATTAAACAGGAATGATTATGTAATTAAATAGACACATAAGATCCCATAAACTAGATGAAGAAAAGGTAGAATATCTCCAAATTCCAACAAGAAGCATCGGTAATTAAGCCACCACTGTGTAAAAAGTTCAGATCTCATGCTGTTTTCGAACATGTTATGCACAGATTCCAGCCTAACTCAGAATGAGGATATTCCGACTTCTACTACCAATTTTTGCTTTATTTATTTCTCTACAGATGAAATTGCCATGTGAAAATACCAAAGTATCCATTATATACTATGATTATAGTGATGTTCCAGGTTGTTCTATAGAAGATTTAACACACAAAGTCGATACATATAAAAGTTACATGATGACAAACTCATAGCTTTGATCTGGAAAATTATGTCCATGTCTAATTTGTAAGAAACTTGCTAACACACCTAACAAAAAGCAACTCCTTAAGTAGCAAAGATTCATAATGGTTTATTGTACTTTCAGAATGTAATTCCTGCCTCAGTATGACAGTTTATTTCCTTGCAACATGCTTATCATACTGTTGGCATATTCAAAGTTGAGTACATTACAGTTAAAAGGATTTATACAGTAAAACTTATCTCCTACATCAATGGTTTTAAGGGTTATGGCTTTTCTTTATGGGCGAGTTGCTGAATACATTCTTTAAAGTGGTTTAGGGACATTACGATCATTTTTGTAGTTGTGAATGAAAGAGTCTATGTCTGAAAAAAATATTGACCTATAGCTCAGGAAAAAGAAGAATTCTTAATTGATGAATCTGATATAGTAGATACGTAGACACGTATATAATTTATGAAAGTGACAACCCCAAGCAGGTAAAACAAAAACTTACATGTGTAGCATGAAATTGCAACCTGAAAACCACCTTCACTTTTGTTTTCTCAAGCTTCCACTTGGTGATCCTTGACATTACTGCATAATCAGTCTATGATTGGCTGCAAAGCATTTTAGGTATAATAAATACACAAGGAGTACAAAGCAGGCAATAAGTCTAAGGATAGTGAACATTTCCTAAGATTGGACATGAAAAATGGCCCTCGAGAGTTCAATAAGGAATGAGCAAACAGAAGAAAAAGCAAGTTCATCACTATGGCCCCAGAAGGCATCTAAACTTTTCTGCGAGCTATATGCAACAAACGACCATTAAACAAAACGTGCATATGTGTGCGTGAACCAAATTGTACTCTATAAACTGATTCTTATGAAAAGGAAAATTGAATAAGATCTTTCTAGGCAATAGCACCAAGATCCTGCAGTTGCAAAAGACTTGAATAAGATGTTAGGAAAACCCAAGATGCAAATGCATATAAATTAGCTCCTTGACCAAGTTAACATCAATCACTCTCAAGTCAAGCTGTTGAGTCCGGTTTGACTAGTAGCAAAAATAGCGGATAAACAGCACAAGATCTAACAACTCTGAAACAAAAACAAGAGAAATGCAGTAACGAGCTCAAAATCTATAGAGGAAATTGAAGCTCGTAACGGCTAGTTGGGCAGAAACGCAAAGGATACAAAACAATACCAAGAACGATCTACGAGAAGCAGAAAGCTTTGGACTGGACAAGGTCAAAAGGCAAGTAAAAACTATAGCAAATGCATCCACTTGAGAGTAAAGCCTTGAGGTGTTCAGTGAGACTGACACCAAAGGAGCAGAGAGCAAAGGATCCAAAACGAACATAATGCCCAACTGATGTGGCAAGAAAAATGCACCCTTTTTAAAAAAGTGAAATAACACGGACGTTTAAACAAGAAAAGTAATAAGAACCCAGTTGTTTTGTGTACAAGAAAATGCCAAACAACTTACAGAGAAAAGCAGAAGAAGAGTCCAAATACCCCCGGTAGGAAAACTTTAGAAAAATAGAGAAAAACGCCAACAGAAACGCACAGAACAGAGAATGCAGTTCAGTGAGCTGCACTATCTAACTGTATAAGCCAAAAGCCATAAACTTAGATCGGGGACCTAAAAGCGCAAATCAAAATCACAGAATATTTTAGGAGAGAAAAGAATAATGGCGGAGTCAAGTTAAAGATGAAGCACTCACCTGGGCCGGATCTACAGGTGCTTAAAGTGGAAGCGAGAGCAGGGAATCTTCAAAACGAAGTTTTTGCGGTCCCTGTGTTGGGGTTTGGACCGTGTGTGCGAATCTGGGAAGGAGCTGTGTTTGGTCGTGTCATTATGAATTCGCTTAGCTGGGTTTGATTAGTAATTAGCTTGTAAGGTAGGAAGATGGCGTTGATTTGGATTGAAGTTGAAATATGAACTTACAGCTTACGGATTTGTAATTAATAATAGAGACATCCCGCCAAAGCCTGAGCCTGGAAAACCTGCTCTTGTCAGCTTGTGATTGTTTATTAATGAACTTGTCAAATTACTCATATGCCCCCACACCCAACTGACTAAATAATATAGCTATGGTTTCGGTACTGATAAGTTCTGACTGAGTTAAGAAATTCTGAAACTCTCGTCGTTCAAATATATATATTTATATGAAATTTATATAAAGGTATAGATTAGAATTCATAAGAACACTGTAATAATCTGATCTCCTGAAATCAGGGTTGCAAAATGTAAATTGTTACGGACAGTCGATGGTGGAGCTTCCATGGAAGGTGTCCTTTTTGAGAAGACTCGACTATCTGAAGAAAACAAAACTTAACATGGTGCAAATCCTATCTTAGCTTCATTGGAAGGCTAAATGGTAATATTTGTTGGCGAAGTAGGTAAGAAAAATATGAGCTTATCATTTTTTGGATTTTGTTGATCAGTAGATGCAAAAGCAGCTAGGTTGAAGTAGACTAAAGTGGGCTTGTAATAAAAGAGAGGATGTAGAAAGACAAGCTCGCTTTATCAAGTATTTGCTAGTAATTTTGGAACGTGGGTGGGAAAACCACACGTGTAAGGTAGGTTAGTGTTGTGTGTTATTGAGCGATGAATGGTTAAAAATGGTGGAGCAACTACACCAACCCCCGATCATTAGGATGGTGACATCGTGCAAGTAAATTATAGTCGCTGTTAGCCTATTTTTACAATTTTAACTGACCAAAAAAAGTCCAAAACAACACTGAAGATTCAATTAATGTCTTCTTTAGAACAAACTAAACTATCCCCTCCAGTCATCTATATTTTATATGAACGAACGACAATAGAGATGACTTAGAGAACGAGCATACTGGAGAAATGTTGGGTGGGGCCACAATGAGTATAGGGTACGTGGACGCCTCTGCACATGGGTTTGGTCCTGACATTCAAAGTTTTGGTGATTAAAGTCGGCGAAAACATGATAATTGTCACATATTCACTCACCGCCACCAGCTCTGGCCTGTTCCTGTAGCCCTTTATCACGCGATAAAGTCATTTTCCAATCACGTGTGTCACGCACGTGACAGCATTCAGTAGTTTTCTTATAGAGCGTGGTCACTATTCAGACATCATACATATTGATGTCTTTTACATCAAGAAAGAGTTTTGTTTTTGACGTTTCCTATCACCGTGACTAATCAGTCAAAATTAAGTGACAGTCCCAAAAAAAGGGAAGAATATGATCCAGAGGGTCCAATTTAGCCTACACAACACCCATCATAATACATCAAGATTCTCAAATAATCCTAATTACATTTTCTTATGCTATGTACAGCGAGTATCAACTTATTAGATATTATTCCTATTTATTATATATTGCAAAAATAGCATTTTATGCATTCTGATTGCGTAATAACACTATTCATATAAAGATCATATTTTTGAATCAATAATTACCACACTTTTCAGCAATTAATATGGTAAACTGCAAAGAAAGAATCATTGTTCAATACACATTATAACTAGGGACATTCTTAAATTTTATAAGCCCTAGGTAAAATTTAAAAAAGCCCAATAAATAAGCAATATATAAATATGTAAATTTTAAAAGTATATTTTATTATCAAATTTTAACATCCATACATAAGTGACTCAATTTATAAATTCGCATTCTCAATAAAATATTAAATGATCGTAACATCAATAAATAATATCTTTCAAATATCAGTAACAATAAAATTATTAAAAATAGTAGCTATAACAACAAAATAATAATAGTAGCAATCGAACAGCAATGTTAAACTGCAAAACACTAAGAGAATTGTACTAATAAACACATAGATGATCATGATTTATGAAAAAAAAACAATTTTTTCGTTCATTTCTAGACGCAAAATCATTAATAATATTATCAAAATTAATATTGTCTATTATATCCTTCTCGATACATAAAATAGCTAAATCATTTAACTTTTCTTATGACATTGATAACCTTAATTAGGGTTTCAATAATTTTAACTTTAAAAAAAATTCTAAAGTTTCAATCAGTGACATTAACTCATTTGGCAGAGTCATTGCAACACTTTTAATTGAGAAAAAAATTCAGCTAAATCCACATCCGACACGTTATCATAAGAAAAAGTTGTTGAAAAATTAGTGCAACATTCTCTTAATTTGTTATCATCCAATGACCCTAACTTCTTTGAATCAAATAACAATCCAAAAAATATTCAAATCTTTAGTAAATTAAAAAATATTATAAAATTAGAAACTTTACCTTTAAATTATCACCCAAAATTTAGAAGTTAGAACTGTAAAAATCTTTTACTACTAATATTTTAATTGAGTATTTTAGATTCCTAAGTTGATTAAAATAAAAAATTGAGTGTGAAAAATACACCCAAATGTTTTAAAGGAATTTATAAACGTTAGCATTGAAGTTGAAAAGGGAAAATAGGACTTAATAATGTTTTTCTCTTAAAGTTTGGATGAATGTTTGTAGAATGTTAAAATAAGATTGTGAGCCCTGTGGCATGAAAGAAAGATATGCTAAATATTTTGTATATTTGACTTCTATGACAACTATTATGATTGAGTATGGGATAATTAATTCTTAACTTAACGAAATTATAAATGGTATAATCAGATTAAGAAGGCCCTAACGAGGATGGGCCTTAGGTAAGTGTCCCACCTGCTCTTGCCCAGGGCTGGGACTGATTATAACAATCATTCAGTTACAAACAACTCCCCTACTTTATCATTTAATCAAATTACCAATTTTGTAATCATATTATGAATTTAACGAATTGTCTTATATGGTAAAAACAAGTTTAAACCATCTTGATCAACACTAATTTTATTAGGTAAATTGATTACATTTTTTTAGGAACAGTCTCTGAGATTGATCTTCCACCTCCAGATTATATCAAACATCAAAAGTTTGACCGCCAAATCTATTGCTCCCTCATTAACTTAGTATTAACTCCCATCGCACATCTCACTTTTGGTTATCACACTACTCAAGATCTCTAAGTCAACTTGAGATACTTTTTTTTATATAGAAATCAATGTCTTACCATTCCCTTTTTTCGGGAAAGCTTCGTATATTAAAGAAAGGCCCTACACCTATTTTTGACTCTCTCTATCATCTTTAACACAGCTAACAAACTTACAGTAAATAGTAATAAAATCTCATAACGGGATCTTATCCTCTTCACCTTAAATGGCTTACCTACAAAGTATGAATCCTTCATCATTATCGTTGAACATAGTGACTCCATTGTTTCCTTTATAAAGCTTTGGGCAAAGCTCCTTATTTACGAGCAGTGCTTCTTTCCTACCATTGACAACTTCGTTCTCTGTTGAAATTACATTCATCATCTCTTATTTTGGTGGCAAACCCTCAACTAGGAGTGGCGAGCTCAAAACTAAAATCAAGCCCTAACTCAGAACTATTCTAACTTAATAGGCCCAACAAACTTCCCTCACAATGTCAAATTTGTTAGAAATAAGGACAATACTGTTGCACATTGTGGATTCAGTACTTATAGTTTCATTTCAATTTTGAGCCTATCATAATTTATGTGATTTATATAAATGAATAAAATTAAACACACAAAACAGTATTATAGAAATCTCACAGGCAAGTGTACCTATTGTTCTTATAATATAGTTTAAACGAGTTAAGTGTTGATCTTATAAAGATTGGGACTACTAATAATAATTCTCTTTTTATAAAGATTGAGACTACTAATAATTGTTAGATATATGGTATACATCTGTTAAGTCAGAATTTTGACTTCACGTATAAAGTGATTTTGATGACAAACAAAGATAAGACAGAATGAAAACAAATATGAAAAACAGAAGGAAGCTGTGAAGAAATAAAAAGCAGACGTTGCAAAAGCAGACGATGCAGAAGTCTAAGCGCGAAGCAAAAGCAGACGTTGCAAAAGCAGACGTTGCAAAAGCAGACGATGCAGAAGTCTAAGCGCGAAATAAAAAGCAGACGAAGCAGCGAAGTAATAAAAAAGCAGACGAAGCGCGGATGAAAAACAGACGAAGCGTAGTCGATACCAAAATCAGACAGAAGGAGTCGAAGGTATCAGACAACCGAAGTTACAGAGTGCAACTGCCTAACCGTTTCTTTCAAGATTCAAGAAGCAGTTACTCAAGAAGCAGTTGAAGACTC
>JAOSBN010000006.1:10767427-10778533 GCA_027563595.1 Erythroxylum suave
AACGTTTGTTGACATAAAATGCTTGACATGCCCAATCTGACTTTGTAGGCTCAATTAATCCTTGCTTCAAGAGAATATCACATTAATCTTGTGCAAGCTTCAAATCTTCAGGGTTCATCCCTGGATGAGTTGCTTTCGTGGGGTTGATATCCTCGTTCTTCTTAAATGGTAGACTTATAAAAAAGTCAGCATTTTTCCATAGAGGATTTGGATGAGTAAACTGTTCATATGATTATGGACAGTATTCCAACAGTTTATCTCGTATGGTAGTGTACTATGTTGGAACTGAGCTGAGTATAATCACATTTGTAAGAGCAGTGTATGGATTGTACAGGTTACGATACCTGAGGCCTATGGGTAGGATATGCAAATGTTAGGCTTTGTTGTAAACATCGATACCGATCAGAATATCTGGGCCTGGTAGATTGCTTCAAAGAACATGGGTCTATACTGTACACTGAGGAAAGAATCGAATGTCGATTATCTTCTTTGTGATAAGCCTTATCTTAAAGGAATTACCATCTGCTGCTGTAAAATACTCATCATGGGTAGTCCATGCATTAGAAGGTAAAATGTTGGGCTTCATGATCGTACGACTGGATCCAGTATCCATAAACCCAATAGCTCTGATGGGTCGATCATATTTATCCTATTGATACACATGGATCTGAACATAAGGTGTCAGCACTGGTGTACGATCTAACTTCTTACAGGTTTGCTGGATCATATAATTAGAGTCCTCTGACTGTAACCTCGAATAGTCAGAGTCTAATTCTGTTGAAACAGAGACAGCAAACTTAGTGTCCTCGTCTTCCTGAGACTATTCCTCAATGAGATTTTCAAAGTTGTTGGCTTCATGGATAGGTAGCAATGATTCCATATGCTCCAACAATTTGATGTCTTTCTTAGTCTTGTGAGGACATTCTCTAGTGAAGTAACCTTCTCGTCCAGAGAGAAAGCAACTGGTAGCTTTCTGTTTATAGGAGGACTTCTTGAAGAATCTCATAAACCTTCTGGATTTGGTATTCTTACCACGATAGACCTTGTGTCTAGGTTTATGATCATCTGTAGGTCTGCGAGACTTTCTCCTAAAGTAGACTTGTCAAAGATGAACTTTCTTCTTGCTATGACAATCACAAGTCTTTTTATCTTTGCATTTAATTTGGAGATAAGGCTTCTTACAAACCTGTTTCAATACTGGACCTCCTTTTATGATATTCTTGAATAAGGCATGTTGATCACATAACTTATCAAGAGAAGCTAATGCGAGCTAATAGATTTCTCCAAGGGATATATTTGACATATCACGTTGTAGAGAAACTATGGTCCTTTGTAACTCTGGTTGTAATTCATCTGGAAGGGATGAAATGAATGTATAAAGAAGATTAACATCGTTCCATCCATTGGGAAGATAATATATGTCCGTCATACGCTTGTAATGCTTCTGGATATCTCGCTTATCCAATGAGCAACATTTTATAGAGAAATAATCCTGACGGACCTGTTTAGCAATAAGTTGAAAGTCACCAATAAATTCCTTGTGAATGATTCCAAGGAGTACTCCTGCTGTTGTGACTTGTAAATACTGAAGACGTTGATAGTCATTAATACTTTGCCACCACTCTCGTAAAGTGCCAATGAAACGAGATGTGAACTCAGACAGGATATCTTGTAGTGGATGATCAGGTCTGGTCATTTATAAATCTATCTAAGCACCAAACTCTTGTAACCGATCTCTCCATTTCTTTGGAGGAAGACCATCAAACGTAAACCACAGACCAGAAGAAGGCTTAGATGTCCAAGTATCCTGTGCAGTAGGATCTACTTGAGGTGTTGGAGTTGGCCTAGGTCTGAACTGTTCAGTACCTATTGATTCCGCTTCACTTGTTTCAGGATGTTCTTCAGTAAACTCAGGCATCGTCATAAGAACTTGAGAAAGTTCTGAGAGATCAATAAGCTGTGTTGAGTCATCCGTTGATGGTTCAGAGAAAGATGATGTAGAGGCTTCAGAGGCTCTATAGTAAGCTTCTAAGTGTTGTTCTGATTGATGTATCGAACTGGTTTCTACTGCAGTCTGTGTCTCAAGAGTTGCAATGAACTCTGGCATGGGCGCTTTATCATTCCCAGTAGAGGTACAAGGCTAAGACATTCTTTGTTGTGGAAAGCTAGGTTCATTTGGAGAGTGGATACGAACTCCTCCAGGTTTTCTGCACTGATATTCAAGAAACACTGAACCAGTTAGTTCAGTCTGCTTCTCAGGCTTAGCTTTGGATTTCGATTTTCTTGTCGACTTAGCTTCATTTGCCTGTGTATGAACATACTGCCTAATCAAAGGGTAGTTGAACTTGAGTACCTTTGAATAGTCAGCTTCTTCAAGATACTTCTGATTTTGAGAAGTTGATTGCATAGGATACGTAGTTGGAAAGACTGTTGAAGTCGAACCATATATGTTTTTGGTTTGTGCAGAGTGCATATTAACTTCTATCTGTTTGACAATTCCTTGTATCCTCTGTATCTCTTTAACTTAAAAGTCAAATTTAGGCTCCATGTAATGGGCAGAGATGTATTGACAAAGTTCAGCATCAAGATCTAGGATCTACTGTTTGTATGCTTGATACAACTATTGAATCTGTGTAGTAACTGAATCGAATTTATGGTGTGTAGCAATATTTTGTTGACTGATTCCATCCAGCTTTGAATCAATCCTTTTCAGAAACTTGTTCTGTGCTACAACATGAGATGTCTGCCAGTTTAACACTTCATTAGAAGGATTTCATATTGGTGTACCTTGTGAAGTGATTCCTGTGGCTCGGATATACGGGTTACAGATAATCCTCTGTGATTCATCAGTACTCCTAGATAGTTGAGGAAAGTCATCCTCATATGGTCTTATCATCATACAAGGTATAGGAGTAGGAGTCAAAGTAGGAATAGTAGACTTTGGCTGATGTGGTTCCTTCGATATCTTATGTAAGGATTTAGGTCAAGATTTGAAGATCGGTTCAACACAACCTCTCACTGGTGAAGTAGTGTGAGATTTGATACGTCCAATGTCTGGATCTAGAAGTTTCTCACCTTTCAGTAGATGAGAGTGTTGTTGTGAGGATATTTTCCCCTCCTTCAATAGAGGAGAATGATCAAAGCCAGACCAAGAGCTGGCTTAAAATGAGCTAGACCAAGACCTAGCTTCCTTGTCACCCTTCAGTAGGTGATCATTCCTCAAGCATATTCTAGAAGATGGATAAGGATCATCCTAAGATGGATGATAGAAGTAAGAAGGTTTGCACCTTAGTTTGGGCTTTTTCTTCTTCCTTCTCCTTCGATAATAGTCATCATCATCGTCATTAGGGTCTGAATCTGGGTTGAGACAGATGTCACTATTGGACTCACACATGGATGGGTCAAAATCCCATATAAAGTGTCCACGATGATGGCTGATGTAAACTGGGTCTCCATTGGATTTGAAATAATGGAACGGAGGACCATCTGAACCTTCCGTATGTTCAAATATGGGTTGGATAGGTTGTATCATCATGATTGCCCCAAATGTGCTAGATCGGGCTCTAGATGTAGAAGATTGGGTTGGATCTTCTGAGTTGGGCCGAGTATAGATGGATCGGACGCTTCCATCTCTCAGAGTCTACAAAATTGATGGAGTAGTGGTATGAAAAGAGTGTCGGTGAGGCACGTGAAACACCTTTTGGTAGTTGGTGATCCATTCTGTTGGCATCAACTTTTCAAGCTCCATAGCTGGTAGCTGCTTCCAGATCTGAAGAATAGTGGTCTGATCATTAGATCGATCAGCAACTATGTATAAGGCATCCGCAGTAGAATTTGGGAAGTTCAAGTCCATTGCATGATTTTGTAGACGATAGATCATCTGGTGATGTAGAGTTGCCATGATGGCATCCGGATGTTGATCTGCTCCAGTGATTTGGATCTGAACTTGTAGATGTTCAGATAACGTGGGATCATCCAACCTGATGTTGAAATAACGTGATATGGTTAAGATGACGCTGCCGTTGTTGAGGGTTGTCAACAGGGTACCAATCAAGGCATTTTGGTACGTTGTGTAAGCAGTGTCGAGTAGAGATATCCTGGCTATCGCAGGTATTCCCTTTCATCCGTGAAGAGTAAGAACAAGGCATATTGCTCTGACATGTAAGTGCTTATGATGCTAATCTTTCCAGAAAGAGATCAGATCTTTAGGGATCTCGAGCTTTACGTACTGTTCTGCAGTTATCGATCTGAGACCACACTGTTCCAATTTGGAACTCTGGATGATTTCCTTCACTCTTAGCCTTGTCATTGACAAGATAGTACGAATACTTCTCGTCCATATACGGCCACGACTGTAGATACTATAAGGACTCAACAAAGGTAGAGAAGACTCACAAATATGATTTTCTACAGGCACATGGGTAATTTCTACAAGGTTTTCTATTCTATTAGACAACACACGCTTTACAGAAGACGGTAAACTAGACAAACTCAAACTGGAAGATAAATGAACTGGATCTTGTGTTTCCATACTCATGGGTGTCTCTCTCCTACTCACTCAGTCTTTACTATAGCTTGGCAATAAACTCTTTTCTCGTACAAATTATATATGTTGTATTTGTGCATTTCAGAAGATTATCACTAATCCGTTCAATTTATCATTATTTATTGTTTATAGATAATGACATTAATTATTTTCTAATAATTATCATTTGAAAGGTCACATCTTTTAAAGTCTTTAGTTGTGTCCTTTGTTATCATCTCTCACTCACACATGATGAGGTTAGTTAATAAGTTATGCATCATACTTTTCCAATAACTCATGTAACCAACATATGATGAAGGCATAATGTCAAATATTTGTTAGGAATATATGAAATTTCAACTAATGAATTGATCATCAAGTAGATTAAGCATGTTATATTTTAGATCATTTATTGCATCAATCATCGTCTCAGTCTCATTTTATAAATATTTTGTCTTCGTACTACTTTTTATAGAGAAGGTGATCTCTTTTAAATACATCTTGATGCAAACTTGGAATTGAAATATTCTCAATGCTTTGAATCAAATTAACTCACCTTTCTAGAATATACCATTATATTGAATCATTTATGATTTTCTAGTAACATTATAAGTTAGCAAACATTAATTCAATTCTCTAAAATTAGAACCAAAAATGGTAATTTAAATTTGAGTTTCACATAGCCTTAAAAGGATACGCACACAATATGAGTTGAGAATATGATTTATATTGTCCTTATTGGTCAAAAAATGCACACATGATTCATGTATTACAATATTGACTCTCTTTTATTACATCGTATGTCTTTCCTTAAATACTATATAGATGGTTGTTTAGGCACACCTGATGCTTAATTTGAGTTCACTTGTTTATTTATTCAATCCACGGTTCATAACTCACATTTGATATGTTAAGAAAAATTAGGTGAACATATCTTTTTTAGGTTATGTCATTACTAATAACCTTTTACACTCTTTAATATTCTTCGCATCAACACTAGTGTTTTAAGCCTCAAGCTCTGGTTTGTCACTTAGATAAATTGCTTAAAATTTGTCTCATCTACATTCCTACAAAATAATAGAGGCAATGACCTATATGGGAAGGTATCTCGTATCTGTTTGACATACTTTTTATATCTAGAACTAAATGTTCAACACTTATTTAATATTCTCTTTAGAACATAAAGCTTAATTTAAAATCAGAAATTCTTATATTTCTATAACTAAATTTTCGTTTGCAAGTCATTCTAGAAAATGTTATTAAAATTCTCAATTAAACATATATTGCATCAAGTATTATATGACAAACAAATTATCATCATTGATAACAAGTATTATGAATAATCACTAACACATTCATTCTCTTTACGCTATTATGTCCTTGACATAGTTATACTTAATATTTATGCGTTTGATTTGTTATTGATATTTGAGCTCTATATATTGTCTTTTAATGTACTTGTTGATACATAATATAGTATGCAAGAAACTACTGATTTCTTTAAAATAAAGAACCATCTTTATCTCTTGTTCTTCTTATGGCATCTATAGACATTACTTATTGCTTAGGTGCTCACCTTTAACGATTGACATCACAAAACACTATATTATCCTCTATATAAAATTGTTCAAGTATTTCATTGTATATATATATATATAAGAAAGCTCTGCTTGAATGATAATGACCTTAATTATAAAGGTGTATGCAGTTTTAGTAATATTCTTTATTTTGATCATGGATGATAACCAATTTGTTTCTTCCCTTAACAAACTGATTATTATCCCTAGCTATCAACAATATCATCTCTATGAAACGATAAAATCATACATTTATTGTTGGATCTTTTAACATATACTAACATGTATTTTTTTAATCATAGTAAAATTGTATGACTTGATTATAATTCTAATGTAATATACCAGTTATTTCAAGACTATAATATGTTATAAATTGACTGTAACAATATGAGCATGTAATGTTCTTAGCCCTTTTGAATGAAAACCAATGGTTGTACCATATGGATTCCTTCATCTAGTTCTTTACTTAAAAAGATATTCTTTATATCCATTTGATGTATATGTTGAGATCCATTCC
The DNA here is from genome assembly GCA_027563595.1 of Erythroxylum suave. Lineage (NCBI taxonomy): Eukaryota > Viridiplantae > Streptophyta > Magnoliopsida > Malpighiales > Erythroxylaceae > Erythroxylum > Erythroxylum suave. Next base: position 10,774,047 of record JAOSBN010000006.1, read on the forward strand.
TATTATTAAGGTTAGAATCAATCAAACTTTATGTAATCCTCACAAAAAAAAAAGAATTTCTCATAATTGATCTCTTTGATTGTTTGTATCCTTTTGCCACAGTAAGATTAAATATATTTTTCATATTCCTCAGCTTATTATCTTATATTGGAATACCACAAAAGTTATTCTTTTCAACTTTAAAATTGTACGAGGAATAATCTGCTCATAATATAGGTATAATGAAAATTTGAGAAACGAATTTCTCTACATTCATATTGCTCCCACTTGAATTAGATAGAGGTAAAGAGCTCTTATTGGGTTGCAACTGTCATTGAACATAAACCAATTCATCATCTCCTAAATTGCTCCAACTTAGATAAATACCATTCAATTGCTTTTATATTATAAGAACATTCTAATTTAGTCTCTCATGTAGAGATAAGTTTTGAACTATCTTTTCTTGCTTTGAAAAATCATTCTCTAAGAATGAGATGTATTGTGACACAAATTCAATTACTTATTTATTTCCTTGTTCACCTTTGAATAAATACCTTTTGGAATGTTCAAAAAATGTCTTCTGAAGACACTCTTCTTTCCTCTAGAACCTAAATTCCCATCTTTATAAAAGGGATTCTGAATATAGGAAACAAAAATATTCTTAAACAAATCAGATATGGTTAATCAGGTCTCTTATCTATCTATATCTCATACAATGTTTTAGGATATGAATTAATAGGCACCCTATTAAGTACATATGTGATCATCAAGGACATATCACCTAAATAAGTGATATGGAAATTTACGTGTGTCATTGACATATCACCTAAATAAGTGATAGGCAAATTTCCCTGTGTCATTATAGACCTAACCATGATAAAAGTGTTATTTCTCATCTTTGCACCACCATCTTGTTGATGGATTCATATGATAGTCATTAGTTATCCATTTAATTTTCATTACATGACTTCGTGAATTGATCAAATAACTCTTCTTATGCTTGATCGGTTCTTGAAGTCTTTATCAACTTTATCTTGATGATTCTTAACTAAAGTCATATACTTTTTGAAATAACAGAATGTTTAAAATTTGTGAAATCAATTTTTTTATACTAAGTATAATTATTGATAAATGTGATGAAATAACTACTTTCATGCCATGCTCTCATATTTGTTTAGCCATAAATATTTTAATAAATAATTGTAATAGCTTAGCAGATCTTTTCCCATGTTCAATGATTTTTGCGTTATTTTATGTAATTCATCTAAATAAAATATGCTTAACCAATCAATTTATTCAATTTTATCCAATATGACCAAGTCTAGCATATCACAAGTTGGTATAGATATTATAAAAACTGATATTATAAAAACTAGATGTAGTCATTAAGCAAAAAAACTAATTTCATTTGTTTAATAAACATTATATAAACTGCAAAAACATCCAACATAAAGCCATTAATAATATAATTCCAAGAAAATGATCCTTTCCACTATTATGGAAATTATCATCAGATCCAAGGATAACTAAAACGTGACATAAATAAGACTTTCTTTATGGGAGGTCCTTTTACTTTCCCATTTTAGGTTGCTTTAGTTCTTCTTGGAATCCTACGAATTATGGAAGATTTTCTTGTACTTTTCACTTAGAATCATCATAATGCTTCCTTTTTTTAGTTTTTAAACCCTTATGAGCATAATTTAGCCATATACGTCTTTGAATATGGCTTAGAAGCCTCAATATATTTATCAATCGGTGCCTCATATTGTCCTATATCATCTTAATATTAATATTATTGGTTAAATACATTTTCATATGCCCTAAACAGGAGGCAAGAATATGTAATAACTTACACTAGCTCAATATAATATAAGGTATGACTAACATCCATCGGTTCATTATGTTTGCCATTAGCTTCATATGTCTTAACATTGAAGTCTCCTACCTCATATTCCTTAGCATGATTATACCTTTTGATGTCTAACATAACATCATTATATTTTGTTGTATAAGCCAAAGAGTTCTTCTTTTATAGGAGCCACATTCCTTATAATTCTCCTATGTGGAGTCATAATGTACTTCTTAAAGACTATTATGATTTTGTGTAATGAGACAAGAGCCTTTTGCTCTTCTAATACTTATTCACACTTCCAAATTTCTAAATTGTCTCCATTAAAGTTTATACTTGTAGTGATTTTTATGACAAAATTTTAGATACAATAGTCATTTTCCTTATACACATATGTCTATAATTACACATTTAAAGTGCAAAGTTCTAAATAGAAACTTGAATTATTTTCTCAATTATCTATAGAATCAAAAGATCCCCAAGTTTCCAATCATTATTTATATAATAATTGATCAACAATTAATCATTTTATTTAGGTGTATTTATTTACAAATGTCTCAAGCATGATATGTATAACCATACATATAAAAAAAATCAAAGCTGAAAGAATAATGCATTTCAATAAACACATAATATTCAAGATTTAACAATTACTACAAACAACTAATGCTACATAAGAATCGTTAATCAATAAAAATGTGACTAACACTTATTGACTAAAATTATAAAATTCGATGAATATTAAAAATATGAAATTTGGCAAACTTTATAAGGAATTGGGCCAATTAGTTCTTTAAATGAATCATTGAAATTCATATCCACAATTATCTTTATAATGTTCTTTGATAGGCTACTAAAATTAAGACCTTAAGATAGTTCTCTTCCCCTATATTCTTTCAAGAAAGTGTGTACCATCTAACTATATATGTGAATATGATTAGATGGAGCATTCCACTCTAATTAACAAATCTTTGTGTTGAGGCATGAGTTTTTTTGCAAAGCACTTCATTTTTGCTAATGGGAATGGAGAACCCTTGATAACATGCAAAGATGAGACCTTGTATCATGTTATTCACTAATATAATATGTAACATTAGGTTCATCCTAAGCACCATATGATATTGATCCAATTATTCCCTCATAAAATTCACACAATTTCATTTTGGTAAAGTTCGAATTAAAATCGGGTTGTCATTATAACCATTTTTCTGAAATGAATTTGAGGGAAAATAATATTTAGCATTTTTAAATAATACATTGAAATGTGTCCCATAATATGAGCATATCATTAAAGCCAAAATGTTTGAAAGAGCATGAAAAAATGATTTCTTTTGAATCATTAAACCTGATATTTGTTTAACTAATTTAATTTAATTATGAACTCATTTCTAATCTATTATTATTAAACTTATGAAATTATTTTAATTAATATTAAACTCATCAATTTTAAATTTATAATTCAATTTAAAATTTTGTTTTTAAATATTATTAAAATTCATTCGTATTTTCATTGAATTTAAAACTAGTATCTAAATAAATTTATCAATTTGATATGCAAGTCTTAACTTGTTCTCTTACTCATAAAAACATTTAAGCCTATTATTAAAATTCATGTAAATCCAAATATTAACCCATATAGATCTAAATCATTTTAACCCAATTTTCTTTAATTATTTTACAGTCAAAATGATGTTTTATCGACTCATTTAAATGGGTCAAAATTGAGTTCAAATACCAATCCAAATACAACCCATAGTTCTAAGCCCATTGAAATGGGCCTATCCTATATTAGCATAAATGTGTAACCCTACACACTATGGATTTTATCAACGACCCTTCTCTTCAAGGCTAAATTCTCATAGTATGATTAAATAATTTTTCTTTTCGTGAAATGGGAGAAAATTGATAGGAATGGGCGAATGTAGGACACCCCGCCAACGAATTTGGCGGGGTGGAACACGTGGACCAACGTATCCACCCCGCCATGCAGGATGGCAGGATGCGGCCACGTGGCCATCCCGCCATTCTTAATGGCGGGATGGAGGTTGCAGGCTTGCAGCCTTTTACAGTCCACCCTGCCATTCTTAATGGCGGGGTGGGTAGGCTACAGGGGTGCAGCCTACTCTACAGGGGTGCAACCCACCCCGCCATTCACAATGGAGGGGTGGGTAGGAGCCAGCAATAATGTTGGCTCTCTCTACTACCTTATATAAGGCAGAAGCACCGAAGCTCTTTGGTGCCTCTTTAAATTTACTTTCTTCGGTGCTTCTTCATCTTCTATTTTGTAGGTTTTCATTTTGCAATTGGCATTGCTTCCTCTTTTGCTTGGGGTTGCTTTGGTTTTGCTAGTTTATCAACGAATTAACTAGCATTTTTTGCTTTTCTTCAACAACAAGTCTACCAGCATTCTTTGGTCTTCTTCAAGGTTTATTATTTCATAATCTATGCTTTTTAATATGTAACGTTACTTTTTAATAAATATGTTTTTTTATATTAGATATTTGTGATAGTTTTGTATTTGATATTTTATTGTTAAATGACCACACAATTATTTGTAGATTAGTTAGTTGAGACCAATAAGTATATTAATTTTAAATAATATATTAAGTTACAAATCATGTTGGCTTTTCTCTTTTTATGTCATGGATTTAAGAGAATT
>JAOSBN010000006.1:10778633-10789183 GCA_027563595.1 Erythroxylum suave
TATTATAAGAATAAATACAATGGTGAAATGAATAATAATAACAATAACAATATGAAGAAAATAAATAATATTAAGAATGAATAATAATAACAATAATAATAATAATAATAATAATAATAATAATAATAATAATAATAAATTTTTTTGTTATAACTTATATTTTTCCTAATTCCGTATAATCAGTTTAAATTTTAAGAATATAAGTTAATATATAAAATTAAATATTTGGTTATCTATAAGGAATGAGATTTTCTATTGAATACCTTCATAACTAAATTCATAATAGTATAGATTTATATAAGGAGGAAAATACAATATGAGATATTGTAGGATGCAATATTATTTCTTCTATAGCGATGCCTAGTACAATGACTTACATTCAATAGTTCAAATTGAATCAATTAGCAAGATTTCATATTAGATATGAAACACTAAGTCTTTGAAAGAGTTGAAGTTAATGATTCAAGGATGTGGTGTTTGGTTGAAGCATATATATAATCTATTAAGTTTAGAGCTAAATTGGATAATAAAAGGTTATGAGATATCCAAAGGGTTGGATATAATCTTACAGACCTATTGAACACATTGTTTGTTTCAATGAATACTTATAGGAGAATGGTTCTCGAGATAAGTAGTAGGAGTAAGATGAAAATTGAAAGTTCAAAATTTATGACAATACATCCGATTGGAAATAATGCCTTTATTGATATATTTGATGTATAGTTAAAAGGATACAAGATGTTGAAAGATTCACTTTTATGATGAATTCAAAAAGTTTGTTTTGGAGATGGTTGTGAATTTATCATGTCTACAAGAAGGTTAGTGAAAGTATGGCTGTCCAATTCAGTGGGAGTATACGAAGATATATTGCTCATAGAGAACAACAATTCTAATTTTCAATTATTGAAAACATTATTGTCCAAGAACAACTTTTATTAGATATGAAAAGGCAACCACTTAATTCTGGGAATTAGATCTATAGAGATAGATTAGAAGTTGCTTACCTATTCAAAATCCAATTACACAGATAATGTACGAAAGTTGTTTAGTATTTGAGATATAAGATACTTGTGAAGTATTGACAATATCCATTATTCTACGTATGAGTTGATATTTGAGTTTAAGAAGATAATGATATAACTTTAGAAGCAAATCATAATTAAGTTTTATTTACTCAGAACAATATCATTTAGGATTGGAAAGGTTCCAATGTAGCAATGGTTGCTAATTAAGTCATAATACATATTTCATTTAGTGGAAATGATTAATTGGATTAATAAGTTCTTTAGTGAACTTGATATAATTCCTTGCATTGTTCAAGACAATAATATACTGTAGAAAATTAGAGCCATTGGACATATAAAAAGAGCTAAGGTATCATCAAAGATCCAATGATGTATTTTAGCAAAATTTCTTAATTATGTAAGATTTAAGCAAGTGCTCACTATAGAGAATTTAGAAGAATTTTCTCATTAAGCCACTGCCCCAGTAATAGAATAATCGTCACATGATGATATGATATGAGATACTTAAATGATTGGCTTAGTTCAAGTGGGAGATTATTGGTTTATGCCCTACAATCAATCACTTTGGTTGTAGTTTAGTGAGAAAATTATTAATAAAGAATTCTTTATCTTTATGTATTAATTAAATTTGATTTTTTAATACTAAAGATAAAATCCTTGGAATAATTAATGTGTAATTGAAATTATTATGAAATCATAATTGTGAGATTTAATTTACATTTATGTATTATTCCTAAATGTTCCTAGTTGTAGTTTCATCAAGATGGGATATTGTTGAAACGATAAAACTAGCACACATTATGTTTCTTTCTTATGAAGAAAGTAATTGAACTTATAAATTAAATTATGAAGATACTTAAACTAATGTGTGGGTGATTATTAGAGAATAGAGAATAAGTCACTAAACTGACTCGACTATGAGAATCCTAAATGAAATATTATTTATGTGTCTATGGATTTTCTTATAGTGATAGTTGTACAATTGATCCTTAGATTTGAAATTATCAAGGTATCTCGTGTAGGAATTATTGTGTTTTGATACTACTTATGAATTGTCTTAAGATAATCAGTCGGTAATATGAACCATTTGGAGATAGTTGAGTAATTCAATAAAGAATTCATCTCTCTAAAGTAATTAGAGAGAATGTTCCACTGTTCTTGATTAGTAGTGATTTATGGAATTCTTTGGCCAGAGTGAATTGACATTTGAAAAAGGCATTTTCAAACATCAATTATAAATCAATCACTAATTAGCAAGAATGAACATGATTGGACCAAAAGAGTATACATTATATCTATACTCTATCCAATTAGAATATTGAATGACGAAAGGATTAAATTATACATCATAACCATGCATGAAAAAGTTAAGTCAAATCACTTTGACATTCCTGATATTTAAGTAGTCATGACATGTTGCTAAACGTCAATCTTGATCTATGATTATAAATTGTTTAATTAAAGATAAGTTAAAAGGAGTTTTAATTTATTTAATTCTAATTATAAATTAGAATTATAATTTATAATCATTGTCAATATATTTGGAACCTAATGGGTCACATATCAAAGAATAATTTATGAAAAAAATCAATTTAATTAAGTTGGACTTAATTATAAAATTTGAGAAACTTTAGGGATCAAATATAAGATATTTGATTTTATTAAAATTAAGTTATTATAATTAGAGTATGACTTTAATTATAATTAAGGAATTTATTTTAATAAAATTACAAAACAACCTTAATGATTTTTCTATTAATAGGAAGAAAAGAAAAATGAGCTGGCACTTTTACATGCTTCCTCTCAAAGTGTTAAGAAATTGTTCTGTGAATATCGTTAGAGGTTGAACGTTTGACCAGCTCATGGTTGACAAATCAGGAAAAGTTTTTAGAGAATTTTTAAAGGGAGAACAAATAAGGTACAATTTCTTATGATTCATATTCATGTTATTATTCAAGTTAATCAATTATTGGGATCCACACTAAATTCTTGTTTTTCTCTACTCGTGATTTGATCAGGGTTGGATTCCAACATAAAGTGATGATAATCAAACAACTATTCAATAACTCGAAATCAAGTGAAGATAATTAAACCATTATCCAATAATTCAGCAATAAAATTAAGTTTTCCAAGTTTGAAAGGAAATTCCATTAGAGTCCTACACAACTTAATTTGTCTAGGTTCTCCTACCTTTAGTTTCTAAAATTCTCAAAGTTAGTGGCTTCTTTTTATAAAATTCCTCAAAATTTAAAGCTTTCTAAGGTAGTTCAATCCTCTTACACTCCACACTATTATAGTCATTTGGAAGAAATTTTACCTTTTGATCCCTTAGATTTGTTCCTTCTAGTTCATTTTCTCATATTAACACTTTGAAATTCCTTTTCATTAATTTACTCGATAGCTTCTCTGGCTGGAGTGTTATAAGGATTGCGTAACTCAAGTACACGAGGTAAGTTAATGTGGTCTCCAACATTTAATCAGCCCTGGTTAGATTTGTTAGCTTCCTTAATTTCTACTTTAACTGGAGACTTCCTTTTTTCCTACCTTGGCCTTCATCTCTTGGAGTGTCCTCAACTTGGTATTCATTTTTTAAGGTTATAATAGGTGAAAGAATCTTCTCTTGGGCATAACTTATTTTATCTTATTTTGCCGCCTTCATCCCCATACGTTCAGTGAAGTCTCTCTCTTGAACAACCTACCAGCGGCCCTTCATTATTTTCCCGAGTCTTGAGTGAGGACTTCCATTGATAAGACTCTATGACCATATCCTGATACACGAAGTTATCTTCCTGAGCCTCATTAAAGGAGCGTTATCAGTGACGAATTTAGTAAGGTCAACCCTAATGCACATCTTAGCAAAGTTGATTCTTCTTTCTTTAGCAGTGTTTTCATCCATGCAGATTTGTCTTCCTATGTAACTTGCCAATATGCTCAAACCTTTAATTGTCTAGTATTCTCGAGGTACATTATGTAGGTTAACCCATATCAGGATATTTTCATATAAAACCTTCTTTACTTTTATTCCCTATTTCCAAGATTGCAAAAACAATGAAAGATGATATAGGTTTTGGGGGCCATCCTTAACCACTCTTTTAGCTTCATCCTAAGAGGAGAACATGAACAAGATAAGGTTATCATTAGATAGGAACACCTCCAGCAGCCCTTTGCTCGTCTATTGCTTATATACCTAGTAACTAGGAAAGAGGAGCAATAGCCTATAAAGAATCCCACTATAGTAGGTTCCCAGCTACTAGCTCTGTCCTTTAGTACTTCCAAATTAAGTGTGACTATGACACGACCATCCCCAACTTTAACAGGCCACTTTTATAGAGTCTGTTTGATCTATTCTCTGAGTACTTACTTCTAACTTAAGTGAGGGTTGGGTATCGTAGTTTAAGGTTGCACAATAGTTTCTTCTCGAAAAATCCGCCAAAAGGAGGAGAGGATCAATCCCTCCTAATTGCTGGCACTTATAAGTAGAAAAGGAAAGAAGTAGTTTTAAGGCCGGAAAAGTTTTAAAAATCACTACTATAAATAGGTAAAAGTAATAAATAAGTGGAAAATATAAAAGAAGTAGGGCTAAAGTGCCTTGATAGGTCACGACATTAGCAAAGAAGGTGAAAACAATGTTAGGAATGCAGTACTGGCCCTGGTATTAAATTGGATTCTAGTATGATACTGTGCTGGTACCGGCTAATACTGGCTACTATTTTGGATAATTTTTAAATTTATGAAATAGTCTCTGAATTTTTTTAAAATTGTAAAATAGTCCACTTCCATAATGCACTATATACTTGATAAGCTTACATCAACCCTGTCTCCAAAAATTATAATAATAAATAATAACACAATTAATATGAAATAACAATAATTTTCAAATATTTCACATATAAATAATAACCATAATTATTATGAAAAAAGACAATAATCATCATACAAATATAAAATTAAGACTAATACAAATTATTGAAAATATTACAATTTTTCATATAATAAATAACATTTACATCAAAACATCAAATAAAAAGAACGATCAATATTCTTAACTCTCAAACTATTACAATTTATGTCAAGAGTTCTTGATAAGGAAACAACCAAATAGAAGTTAAACCTGAAAAAAATATTTGCAATTAAATTACATATATAGAATTAACATATACATCAAATATAAGTAAAATTAAAAGAAAAGGAAAAAGAAAAATTGGAAGTGTGGAATTCCATTAAATCGTCTATGGGAGGATACCCGCTGTAACTGTGCTAACCTCAATTATCATTTGATACAAAATCTTCATAATTGAGAGGAGTCTCATCATCATCATCACCATTCAAATTCAATACACCAAATAACATGTCAATGCTTTCCCATATAAGATTATCTTTTAAGTCATTCACATCAACCAAACTCGGTTCCTCAAAAACCCAAGCTGCCAAAAGATCAATATTATTAATGCAAATTAGATCTATTGAACTACTTGTACTATTAAGAGTCCTAGTAAAAAAATAAAATTTAATTATTATAAAATTATAAGAAAATATATTGAAATTAATAATAATAATAACATACCTTTCTCGAAGCTTTAAATTGTGACGATTAAAGACCAAGTCATTTAATCTTTTGTGCTCTAATATATTCTTTTTCTTAGAATGGATGAATTCAAATATATTTCAGATTCATTCATAACCTGTTGCACTCGCACAATAACTTAAAAATTGAATTGCATACCTTTGCAATTCTGGAACACCACTTCCGAATTGATCATAACAAGAAAATGTAAGTCGTAAAATAACAAAATTAGCGATATGAACAAAATAAAGTGATAATTAATTTTCAACAAGTAAGAAAAAGGAAACAACTAATACTTGGAGAAAGTTTTTCTCTTTGTCGAATAGAAATCGACATTCCAAAATTCCCAGAAGACTTCTTATAAAGCTTCATTTATGAGCTTAAAAGATCATGTATCATGTCATGGGCAACAATTGTTGTAATAGTAAATAATATTCCCCTATTAACTTTATCTTTCTTTGTAAAATTATGTCTGAAATAGACCTTAGCTATAAACAATGGAGAAGAAAGTTGCCTTTCCCATCTCTCACTGATGACTGCAAAATATGGTATGTACAAAGAAGGCTTATGTGTTTAAATTTACTTTGATTGCTTTCTTCGCCCTCTCTATGACATAAAGAAAAACCCATTGTTGCCTTTTCTTCAATATCAGCTAAGCGAAGTACTCTCACCAAAGGCTTACAAACTCAGAAAACAAATTGACCTTGAGACTAAAATTCACTATTTTCCAGTATAATTATGGAAACCTCCAATCCAGCTTTAGACCTAGCATGTTGGGATGCAACCCACTTATCATTTGTAAACATTTGTCTCAACTCTTTTTTCATTGTAACAAAACATTGAAGTGATAAGAAATTCATTGCAAATCTTGTCACAGCAGAACGACACAAATTTATATCATTGGTAAATTTCTTTCTCATTAAATTCAACACCTATGCACAATTATAGATGAAATTGGTCACCATTTTAGCTTTTTGCACAATCTCATCAATAATAGGAAAATACATAACATCTTTATATTTTCCATCATTAGGTCAATGCAATGTACAAAAGAGTCTAAAAAAAGAATTATGCTTATTTTGTAACCTTCTTCTTGCTGCTTTATAAGTGGAATCATTGTTAGTAATGAACTTAATAATATTTTATGGCCCTAATTTGAATGTTTTGCCTATATCATACCACCATTTAGCTATTGCCATATCAATATTATGAGTTGCATATCTTGATTGCATGGCACTACCAATTGAAGGTTGGGCTCTAGAAGTTATTCATGGTGCTAAAAAATTTGACACCTGCCTTCTTCTTTTCTTAACATCAGGTCCAAGTGTAACATTCACTTCTTGTTGGGCCTAGGATGGAACACTACTACTAACACTACCACTACCACCTATAACATTTCCACAATCATCATGAAAACCAGTAAACGAACTTCCACTACCAATTTGATAATTCTATCTCTCCCTTCTATCTTTCTTGTGTTTATATTCTTTAAGCAAAATTTTCATTTGCCACTTCACATCATGACTTACTTTTTTGCAGGGTTTCATATCTCCTTTACCTCCAGCTAAATGGTTCTTTAATTGGGTGATTTCTTCACCTTCCAAATGATTGTTACAAAACAAGCAAATAGTATGGTTTTTCATACCTACGACGAATGCAACATGAGCCTAAGTTGGATCATTATATTTTCCTGAAGCGGTTTGTTCAAGAGTACTTGAACTTTCTTCCATTTATCTGTTACAATAAATGAAGATATATATCAAAATAAGGAACACATAATTTCATTACACAATACTCTTGTCCATCTTATATAATATAACTCGTTTAATACACAAATCAATTTCATCTAACACAATCCAATTTTATCCAACACAATTCATTAATAAGTCAAAAACCAACAATTCAAGTATTCAACATATACAATTATGCAATATGCAAGTCCATCATATGTAATATAACTCATTTTGTATGATTAAATCATACATAATTCAATTTCATCTAACACAATTCAATTTTATCCAACACAATTCATTAAATCAAAAACCAACAATTCAACTATTTTGTATTTATTCGCCAAAATTTTAGTTAGTGCAAAATAAATTAAGCTAAACCTAGGAAAACATTGCATAAAGAGTTAAAAAAAGTACCTTGAATTATAATTTATAGTGTGTTAGAGTTAAAAAAACTACCTTAAATTATAATTTATAATGTACTTGCTACAAATTGTACTAATTAATATTTCTTTAATAAGAATTTTAAAGACATGCGATTCCTATTAAGCTTATGGTTATATAATTTCTTTTTTATAATAAGGTCTTTTTTAGTTAAACAAAGGTAATTTAAGTAAGGATTCAAATTTAAGTCAAAGACTCAAAATAATTGCAAATTTCATGCTGCTGAATCATTGATGTATAAAATATTTTCATATATGTTTTAAAGGTATTATAAATGTTGCATTCAATCTTAGAAAAGGTTGAATATTATTAAATAGTTTTTATTTTTAAACATTTAAACCAACCCAAATAATTCAAATCAAATTGAAATTATATAGATAGGCTTTGTTTGATTTAATTTGTTATCTAATTTATTTATAATGTAGTTTGTAATTGTAAATCATTAAATTGTAATACACCAATTGAAATTCCAAATCCAAATACCTCATGGCCTCAGTGACATATGAACTTCCAAACCAAACAGATAAACAACACACTTTGTCTATTTTATTCAATTTTAAATCCAACCGTTCACAACAATTCAATTTCAAGTTCCTCCAAGCATTCACAAAATCTACCAAGTTCCAACTATTCATAACCTCACAATAACAATTCACAAATGCAATTAAATTTTAGGAAATCTAAAAAACACCCAAAAAATCACAAATTCAGTGAGTCGGGTTAGGTTTTTGGTGGGTCGGATTTGGGTTGGGTGACAACTAGATCTGGTTTCTATAGAAAACGAGCGAGAGCAAGCAGCGATGGTGGAGGTGGACAAAGTTGGATACACACAACAACAAGTGGAGGAGAGGTAGAGCGATGCAGCATCAACAGAGCCAAAGAGGAGGAGGAGAGGTGCAGTGGAGACTATAGTAGAGGAGAGTAGTGGTGGAGAGGGAGGTGGACAAAATAATAGCCAGGAGGGGGGCAAGTTGCGGTGGCGTCATTCTGGAGGATAGTAGTGACGAGTGGCAGTAAGACAGAGAGAGATGAGAGAGAGAGAGAGAGTAGAGAGGTAAGTTGTGGGTGACAGAGTTAGGGGGGTTGATTTTTTTAATTTTTTTTGGCTATTTAGTCCCTATACTTTTCAAAATTGATAGTACCACTCGGTATTTTAAATGCTGGCTGGTACTTGACGAAATCTCCGGTACCGTTGGTACTCAATGTTGGTACTAAAAGGGGCAGTGCCATTCTATTTTTCAGCCAGTACAGTACATGTTGACTGGTACGGTTAGTACAGAACGATATTCGTATCATTGGGTGAAAATGCTTTTTGAAGTAGATCAAAGGAACTGAATAGTAAAGAAAAAAAAGGAGTCAACAGGAAGCAAATGAAGAGAAGTGAAGGACCATCATTTTTCTATTTTGCAGGTATAATTGCTTGAGATTAATTACTTAGGCCTTCTCATTCGTATTAGAGCTTCTTTGACTTTCAGCTTTGTATTTCTTTGAGTCAATAGTTACGAAATTTATTATTATTTTTTCAAAGAATTTCATATTGAACTTGCAGGACTTATCAACTTGTGTGACAGCGGTCAGGTCCAAGGCCACTGGTCGGATCTTCACACGCTGAAAGGTTGAGCTGAAACCTAACATTTGAGACCATATAAATCTGCCACTAGTTAGCCACCCGAAAGCATGCCTGGCTGCCAAAAGCGCCAAAGCCCGAGTCTTTACGCTCCAGCCCATTGCTGATCCGTTGTATAGTCGGAACGCAACCGTTGCGTGAAGTTATGCAACTACATGTAGCATATTCTACACAGCAGACAAATTTTCGTTGAGTGATTTTTAGGCTGTGAGAGCGAGACACAATTTTGAAAAAGGAAAAAGAACTTGTAAGTTCCAACAAAACCATTCCTCTCTTTATCAGAATGGAAGACATTCATTCATCTTTCGGATTTTTTTTCTCCCTCCAATAATGTACTTAACCACGTAAACTTCCATGTTTGTTGGGGAAGCGCATTGATTGCTTTAGCAATGTGCTACTTACTTTCTAACTTGAAGGTTGGCCTTCCTATGCCACATAATTATGGTAATTCATTTTACAAGGGAGGTCTTAAAGACTTCCAACAACCAAGAATCATGAAATGCTGGGATCGATGATCTTTAAACCGTAACGTAGTTCCGGGATTCAATTCTGTTGCTAAAACATTTGTTTCTAAGATTCAGTACCGGTCATGCATGTACATCCTCGCAAATAAAATTGTTGGGCTATCCTATGGGAAGCAGTCTTACCGGCCATTAATATTGTGAAGGATACTAATTGAATAGCCGACAGACACATAACATGAGTTCTACTCCATTTTATTGTAGCTCCTAAAGTGTCCGCGATCAGCTCTACCTGGAAGCTTTAAGTCACTGTCTTTAGAGTCCGGATCGTCTGTCCAATATATCTCTGTCTTACTCTGTCCAAGATCAAAACGTCACCGTTTTCGTTCTATTTTTAACAGATGCTGCGGGACCCACAGAAGCGCCCGTGTCTTAAAGCGCAAGCCACATAGTTAGCCGAAGCCGCTTTCCGCGAACATGGCTTTAATCAAATTTATTTAAATTTATATTTATTATTAAAACAAACCAACCTTTTACTATTAATTTTTTTGACATAATGATATAATTACTAATGATATACTTAGTAATTACTAATGATATAATTAGAATTCATATTTTAATTATAATAATGAATTAAAATTTTCAAAAAATTTAATAATTATTCTTTTAAACATTTTTTGCTTATTTACTGATTATGAT
>JAOSBN010000006.1:10796220-10813936 GCA_027563595.1 Erythroxylum suave
TAAGAGTATAAGTATCCTCTGTGATGACGTCAAGACACAGAGGCAAGAAGGATTTAAGAGTATAAGTATCCTCTGTGATGACGTCAGAACACAGAAGCAAGGAGAGATGGGAGAGTATAAGGATGGGTAGAGTAAAACATAGAAGATAGGATCGTTTGTGTTACTATTCACAGACCTCGTTTGTGTTACTGTTCACCGCATATCTTCTGTCCCATTGTTGAGTCCTAGACTTCAGACTATAATTCACAGTTGATAGAGGGTCAACCCAGAAGATAAAAGTCAACCACAGAAGATAGATTACGGGCCAAGGATTATAAGAAGGAATTAAGAGGGTATTCGAGTTGAAGTACATTTTCTGTGTTACTGTTCACCGCGTATCTTCTGTCCCATTGTCAACCTCTAGACTTCAAACGATAATTCACAATCGATAGAGGGTTAACCCAGAAGATAAAAGTCAACCACAGAGGATAGAACACAGAAGATAGATTATGGGCCAAGGATTATAAGGAGTTAAGAGGGTATTCGAGTTGAAGTACATCTTCTGTGTTACTGTTCACCACGGATCTTTTGTCCCATTTTTTGACCCTTCAGAAGATATAGTTGGTCTTCAAGGTCTTCATGAAATTGTAGTTCTTGAAGTCCTCTTTCTATCTATCTAAACCCTAGTTTGGATGCTTATAAGAGAAGTTATACCAATAGCCTCGAAGCAAGTATACGGGTAAAGAGAGGACTCACCTACGCTGATCATTGAGGGATTTAGGTTGAAAGGTAGGAATGGACTAGTTGGCTATTCTAAGAGTTGAGCTGAGACTAGAAAAGAGGACTTTGAGAAGATAAATCCGATAATGGTCAAGGTGTTCTCTTTTGGAGATAACTTACGTATTAAGATATTTTGCATGCTAGTTAGGGTCCGAATAAGGGGTCTGACATGTCTGGCTGAAATGGTGTGCTAACGATTTCAGTTTCATATATCTCATGACATTATAATTAAAATCATAAATATCACCATGTCTAAAACCCAAAATTTCCTCATTTCATTTCATAAATCATGATTTACAATGTAGCATTACGAACAACATCCATGTTTATACAATATCAACCAATCAGAGTCCATAACTCTATCTATAAAGTATGTTACATACATGAGAAATTTACAAAATTAAGACTAAATCCTTCAATCCCAACTGACCAACCTTTGGTCTATGTCTTCTATCCAAAAGTTGTATAAGATTTCTTCTAAGCTGTCTTAGGAGCTAAGTCATCACTCTCGAACGTAAAATGTCATCGTTACAATTTTGGTGAGTTTTGTGAACTCAATCAAGTAAACATCATCGATGGTTCACTCTTGTCACATGACACAACAATTTATGTTATCATATAATTCACATCCTTTCATTTATCAACATGTAATATCACAAAACACTTTGTTCATAATTGTCACATTTCAAAATCCAATACAATTCAACAATTCATTTCCAATCATGCAAAAGATACTCATTGATAAGCTTTCACATATGTCATTTAATAAAATTCATCATTACATTGCAATCATTCAATTCATACATCTCATATGTGTATGCAATGTTTATAAGACTCGCATCCGTTTGTTATTTTGTTGTAAATGAGTGCCTTTTTCACTGTCCCATATCCGTTATGGATACTCGGCTTATTAATACTATCCCTTATCCGATGGAGATATAGGGCTCATTTTACATATTGAGCCAGAGGCTCTTACCATAGTCTAAGCTTTAAGCTCTTTTTCACTGGTGACTCTAGTCACAACTGCCTTTATATTTCATGCATTCATGGAATGAAATGCATTACACATATACAATCAATCAAATTGACATTCACTTTCTCATTCACATTTGTCATCGAACTTAGTCCAGCTTTCAACATGTAAGATGAGAACACATATAGTCATTCACATTCACATTCAAGGAACACTTTTGGACATAAACCAGTACAACACATCTCATAATAATTCAGTACATAATATAATAAACAAACAAACAATCAAGGTGAGACCATCTTAGGTTACTCACAGTTGCTCCCTTTAGCTTATTGCCTTGAAATCCCTACAATATTTGGAAGAGGGCTCTCAATGAGCTCTTCTATATCATGCAATCACATACATTTTTACATCACTAATTTACACATTCAGCTGAATAATCAATCATAAACACTCTTATGTATGTTTCATGTATTATGTATCGGCAATGAAAAATTCTTGGGTATATTTCCTTAATACACTTTATAATCAATTTATAATACCTTCCAGTCATTCTTTAGTCCATAATACAATTTACTCACCTTAATCCCTTCATTTAACATCAACTAGATTCATTTAAGGTCTCATTTAAACCTAAATACCTCATATGGAAACCCCCTAACATTTATTAGTTCGGAAATCATTCAAAAGAAACACCCTTGCATTTCCTATCGGGTCACGATCGTACTTCTCAGGAAAATTCACGATCGTGTAGGTGCACAATTATATTTATCGGCCTTTTCAGCTGCACGATCGTACCCTATTGTGTTTTCTTTCTTCTTTTTATCTGAAACCAACACACAGTTAAACACTAATTTCACACCAGTTTTTCCAGAATTCTTTACCTCTGACACAACAATATTCTACACTAATTTAAATACCAATTTGATTGCATTCAATCATCAAATTTTAATCAATTGATTAAGCATCTTTAAATGCATAATATCATTCATAAAGCCTATCCTTTTTCCATAACATCACATTCATAGTATCAATAAATTCGTGCTAAAATTCTATCATTTCCAGTTAATGACTCCTTCATTTATACCTCATTTTTAGTTTAATATCATCTATACAGAATTCAATCCATGATTGATCATAAACTATAAAACAATACGTATTCCTATACTCTTCCATATCAATTTCTCTGTACATTTGCTACTACACTAACCTTCATTTTAACCCCAATTATTATTCTAATTCATCTCATTTTAACACCAAAATTGGATTCCTTAGAATCCGAGAATAAGATATAACTCCATTTCTCACAATCCTTCATCTCTTTCATAGTTTCACCAAATTTGCTTCTTCCTACACTACTCACATGCATCAATTCACCAGCATTAAAACATAATTTCTTTATTAATACCACCCACGTTAACACAAGTAAAACTCAATTTCTTAATCATTATCCTCAATCTTGATTTACTTATCATCAATATGTCATTCATTGCTACCCATGAAAAGTAAGACATAACTTACCTGATACAAACTTCAAACTCTTCAACAAAATTCTAGAAGTTGAGAGACAATGAGTTTTTGGTGGAGAAAAGCAAAGATAGAGAGAGACAATCGAAAACAGTAAATGGGCTGAAATGATTCAGCTTGTGCAAGGTGTTTCGTTGATGTGAAAATAAATCATATAAACCAAGTACACAAGAATGAAAAAGTATGGCAGTTCGGTGATGGAGGAACAAGGAAAAGAGTGGGTGATTTCAGTGACGGTTGAATAAAGAGAGAGTTCACCGAATGTAGAAATTTCCTTGTCAAAAATGTAACTAGGTGTCTTAATTATGTCTTGACACATGTCACCGATACATGTCTCCCATTTGTCCTCCATTTAAGGCTGCGAAATGTCAAACTTCTATTTGTCTCTTATTTCTACATTTTCCCTAGTCTAAAATACCCCAAATTTTCAGAAATTTCAAAGATGTCACCAAAAATGCTAAATCAATATTTACACTCACTAATTCCATTTTCAAGAAAAATAATCCCCAATTTGCATTATAATCACATTAAAATCAAGTATACCTGAAAAATGTCAATGAATGCATGTACAATCATTTTAAGGAGTGTCAACATTAATAATCACGTGTATGTGTATGCCATATTATGCATGATTACGAAATGCTCTTCTAACTCCTCAGTACTATATCTTAGATACAATATTCTATGGTTAAATAATGGAATGTTACATTTTGCCCTTGACAGTTTCCATTTTTGGAAACAAGACCCATGCCACTAGTAAGCTTCTCTTCTGGTACTATGTTTCTTCCTTACAGTGAGTGTTCTTCTCGAAAAAGGGCCTCTTATAGGTCTAGTTTATGGAGAAAGAAGGGTTACCTTTCCTTTGAACTTGAATTTGGAAAATTTCTTAGAACTTTCTGCCTCTGTTACAAGAAAAAAAAAACCATAAGATAGTTCAACTATAGTAGTCTCGAAGAAAATATGAGAATTGGTCCTAATAAGTCAAAGGGTGATTAGAAGCATAAACTTCACATTTAGTACAACAAAGGAGATTTGAAGCACTTTCAAAATGTCAAGTAAGAAGAAGCGCTAACATATCCCATTAAGCTTTTAAAAGCTGGTGCCAATGAATGGTCCTCAACTTTTTTTAGTTTCTTCTAGCAAAAAGGTTTTACATTTCCTTTAGTGCATGCCTGGGCTATGGCTAGGTGGAGTAGAAAGGGATTAGAGAAAGTAATGCTAATGGATTATGACTCATTCCTCTTTAAATTTTCGAATGAAAGTGGTTTAAATGAGATCATTGAATATGGGCCATGACAAATAGGTATCCAACCTATGTTCATTCAAAAATGGAAGTCAAGTTCAGAGTATGAAAGAGGTAACATTGATGTCTTTCCTTTCCTCTATGAGTTAACTTTCATAATATGCCCTTGAATTTTGAACAGTTGAGGGCTTAAGTTATCTTGCAAGCTCACTTGGGAAACCTATTTACACAGACTCATAAACTGTAAATGTGGAGATGATTTTTTTTGTTAAATTGTCATTGAGATTAAAAGAAATTCTAAATTTCCAGACAAGTTGCCAATTATGAAACATGAAGATGATGCATAACTCAAGAAGATGGAAGTACCTTTAACCTATCCATGTAAGGCAAATCTTGTAAGGAAAAGATGGAAGCCTACTGAGAACTTATTCAAAATAGGTTATCATGATGATTTTTTGGGTTTTAACACTCTAGAAAATTCAGATAAATCCATTTATGCTAGTTTTGAGGACACTGAAGTCAATATTACAAATAGTGATATGGTTTTGAATGAAATTTAATCAGTTAACTTGCTTGAATTTGAGAATTCTTCTGTTAATCTGGAAATTCAAATGGAAATAGAAACAAATAGTTTGAATTTAATGAAGAATAATTCAAGAAAATGGAGTTATATTGAAACTAAAGTTGCAGCAACTATGACAATGGAAGAGAAGGGGCTCAAATATGATGATCACCTAGAAAATATGGCATCTCCACATAAACCTACTGCCTATAAGTCTGGAAAACTAGGAACTAATATAGTTGACATGGAAACTCTCAACTTTGATGGAGAGATCAATTCAGGGAAGAAGAAACTAAAAAGGAACTCCCCCTTAAATGACTATACTAGTTTGGAATGTTAGGGGGCTTAATGACCCCTTAAAAAAAGCAATGATTTGGGGACTCATTTTAAGAAAGTAGGATTGTTTAGTAGGGTTACTAGAAATTAAAATAAAAGCATCTCAAATACAATTGTTTACCAAGTTTCTTGGTGCTAAATGGCAGGCTAAATTTAATAATTCTTCTCACTATAAACAATAGAATTTTGTATTTGTATAATTCGAATAAACTGTCAGTGTTGATTATTGGTGATAGTGATCAACACCAACATATAAAATGCCTTATGATTGAAATGACAATTACTTTTGATGTCAGTTTGGTATATGCTTCAAATTTTCAGTTTTAGATGGAAATTCTAGGGTAGAAGTTGTAGTCCACTAATTCAAAGATGTCCACTCCATAGCTCACTATTGGAGACTTTAATTGTATTCTCAATGCTCGAGAAATAGAGCGGGGGAGGTACCACATGGCAACTGGTAGAGAGCTTTCCAACTTGTTTCAACATAGGCCTATAACTGATCTTAGATACACCGGTAGATTATTCACTTGATCAAACAATCAGCTAGGTCTAATTCTAATTAGAGGGAAACTAGATCGAGCAGTGATGAGCCAAGCCTAGCTAGATGAATTCTCAGCATCCTCAACATATTTTGGAGAAAACTCATTATTTGGTCACTCCTTTATACATATATAGCGTCTTACTAGTACATGGATGCAAAGAATGCCTTTCAAGTTCTTTAATGGGCACATTCAATAAGATGGCTTCCTCGAGCTAGTATGAACAAGATGGAATCAGCTAGTGGAAGGCTACAAAGCTTACTAGCTGATGCAAAACCTTAGAAAAGAGAAACTAGCCCTAAAAAACTTTTTCTATTCTCATTCCAAATAGGTGTTAGAGACCAAGTTGCAACTTTAGGGGGTGCAGCAGGAATGCTATAATCATCCCCATAATATTCAGTTGAGACAGTTGGAAACTCAGAGGCTTAAAGATTACCAAGAGGCTTTGAAATTGTAGAATTCTATAATAAAACAAAAAGCTTGGATAAACTAGCTTAATGGGAGGATTTAAACACAAAATTCTTCCAAGCTTCTTTTCAAGCTAGAAGATATCAAAACAAAATCACTACATTCTAGGATGAAATGGGGACCATAATCTCATGCCAGAATTCTTTGTCAAACTATGCAAAAAAATTCTACGTGAAAATAATGGGCAAGAAGGAAGGGTTCCAAAATGAGCTAAACATGAAAAGATTCTTTGATAGTTCCTTAAATCAAGACCTCAAAGATCTTTTCAATGTGCCATTCACTAGCCTACACTTCAAAAGAACACTATTCAAAATTCACCCCTTAAAATCATCTAGTCTTGATGGATTTACGGCTTAGTTTTTCCAGAATGCTTGGGAGATAACATATAATGTGTTCTCCAAAAAAGTACTAGAATGTTTAATAACATTTAAATGTTGAAACAGTTAAACCACACTTAAATTTGTCTCTGTCCTAAGAAATTAAACCCCTCATTTTTAGTTAACTTCAGACCAATTTTTTGCTACAATGTAATTCAAAAATTCATTACCAAACTACAAGCAAGTAAATTGAAAGAAGCTCTAAAAGAAGTAATCCATCTAGCATAAGGAGCCTTCATAGTTAAAAGATCATTAGGGGATAATGTATTCCTAATGCAAGGGATGTTATAGGATTATAATTCTAGTAAAAGATCAATAGTTGTCTGTGGAAAATTGACTTCTACGAGGCCTTTAATATAGTGTGGTAGATCCTTATTAATGGTGTTCCTAGTTTACCTTTTAAATGAGCTAGGAGAATTAGATAATTAGGATCCCCTATCTTTTTATCTATTTATCCAAATAATGATAGGGCTATCTAAAATTCTCAAAAAACTCATAAGCTATAGTGGAAGATTCTAGTTACATCACAACGGTAATGAACTCAAGTTCACCCATGTAATGTTTGCATATAATCTAATTTTATTAAGTAAAGCTGATGTTCAATCCTTCTATATGCTATTGGACATTTGTATAATTTATTTGACTATTCAAGTCTAAAAATCAACATTGTAAGGAGTGTTTGTTTTGTTCAAGTGATGTTAGAAATTTGGATGATCTTAGTAAAATATTAGGACTCCAACTTCAATTCTTACCCTTTAAGTACCTTAATGTGCCCATATCTTATGCTAAGCTACAATATTCAGATTGTATTCCCCTAATTGAGAAGTGCAAGACCAAAATTAATGTTTGGAAAAATAAGTTTCTTTTATTTGCTGCAAGAACCATATTTATCATTTTACTAGTAACCAACATTCATATTCATTGGATAACTCACCTTATCTTGCCAAGGAGAGTAATTAAGGAACTTGATCACATATTTAAAGCTTTCTTATGGTCAGGGAAAGTAGAAAATGCAAAGGGGGATAATGTTATATGGAGTGAAGTAACATTTCCAAAAAGTCAAAGTGAATTAGGAATTGATCCTATCCCCTTAATGCAAAAAGTCTTGACTAGCAAAAGGGTATGAAGGTTATTCTCGGATAAAAAAGCTATAAGGATCAGTTGGGTTTATAGAACATACCTTAGAAACATATTTCTGGAAAATATTTATCACCAAGGACATTTCTTGGAGTTTAAATCACATAATAAAGTTGAGATATAAGGTTTATCCTCGGTTAAACACATATTAGGGAATGGCAATAATTTATAGATCTAGTTTGATAATTGGACCGATTTCAATCCATTGGTATAGAAAAGACAGGTTACTCAACTGATTAATAGAATTCCCCTCATTATGAAAGTTTCCTAACTAATTCAGAATGGCATATAGTCTAGTTGCTTCAAAGGATTTAATTCCAATCTTCAATACTATCTTTAAACTACATAATGGCAGAGAGAGGATGATGTCGATTTGACTGCAAACTCTAAAGGGGTGTTCTCCAAAAACTCTTGTTATAAACTATTTTAGGATAACAGATAGAGATCCCTGGTTTGAGCTGTTATAGAAGAACTCCTTTAATCTTAATGGGTCTATAATTACCTGGTTGGTTATCAAAAACAAGCTCAAAACCAAAAACAAATGGTTTGGTTCATTTGATCTAGTTTGTAAGCTATGTAAAGAACCAGATGAGGATAGAGAGCATTTTTTTTCCAATGCAAATATTCCATCACAATTTGGAATTGAATTATACATAACCAGGCAGATTATTGCAATAGAGTGATCTACAAGACAACATTCACTAATAAATTTACTCCCTATAGAAAGAAATGAACATAAGAATATATCTAAGGGAAGCTATAAATAAAAATCAACTAACAAATATACTACCAATTGAATCAGATTTGTATTAATTTCCAAAAATGATCACATTTCTTTGTTTGTCGAAACAAAAAATAGATTTTATAAACTGAAGTAATTAATTTGTCATTTTTCTCTTTGAGTTACTATAATATATAGTTTTAAATAGATCCTTGAAAAGTTGTAATGATGGATATAGTTTTTCTATAGTTAATGTAAGTTCTTATTCCACTTTCTAAAGGCTTACTTTAGGCCATTCAATGATCTCTTAAGAAAACAAACTAACCTTCCTTAGATCTTTAATAATGATTAGGTGTTTTTGTATACACCTCTTCATCCAGATTTCCATTCAACAACATGTTATTGATGTCCAATAGATGAATTGATCATTATTTTGCAATGAATAAAGGCATAAATAACCAAATAGTGATCATTTTTACAATTCGAGAAAAATGATTCATGTTGTTCAAAACTTTAACTTAATTGTATATTTTAATAATAAATCTTGCTTTACATTTTTCAACATCGTCTTCAGGTTTATATTTCACCTTATAAGCTCATTTGATACCAATTGCTTTTTTCTAGTTGGCAAAATGGATCGATTCAAAGATATACTTATTTTTCAAAGGCTCTCACTTTTAATTCTTTCGTTGAATCTAATTAGGATATATTAATTTATGTATAAAGGTTTTTGGTTCTTTAACCATAGATACAATGGGCACACTAAGTGTTTAGAAAAACAAGAGAAGTATTTCTAACAAGAGAATAAGGGACTTGGCAATTCACTAGATCTCTAACATACAAAGAGCTTACCTAACTATTGTTAGTAAAAACAATGACATTTCCTAAAAGATTTGGAATCAAAATTTTCCTTTTATAATTCTTTGACTTTTCATTGGGTTGAGTATATTTTCTAAATGTTCAAATGAGGTGTTTGAAAAAATTAAAAATAGATGAATACTTTTTTTAGGTAAAATTGAAACAAATAATGTAACTAAGGTATTTATGTTTATAAAAATTTGCAATATGAAGAATATGCATTAATGGAAGAAATTGTATTTTTAAAAAAGTATATAAGCAGAGATATATCATTATTATGATTTATCTCAGTTGCAAAAGAAAACTAAGCTTTATGAAAGATGACATCTTTATTTAAAATTTATTTATTCCTTTTTAAAGAACCTTGTATCCTTTTTTATATTCCTTGGATAATATAAAAATTTTATTGATTTATGCCCTATAGCCAATCACTTTGGTTGTATTTTAGTGATAAAATATTTAAAGGCATTCTTTATCTTGACATGTTTAGATGTGTATGATAAATTCCATGGGATAGTTATACATTGAAAATGAAATTATAATGAGATTTATATTGCATTTATGTATTATCCCTAAATGTTCCTAATCATTGTTCTATTAATACTGGACAATAATAGAACGTGAAAAGATTAGCACTCATCTTGTTTTTCCTTATGAAGGAACTAATTGATCTCATAGACAAAAGTATGGAGATACTTAAACAAATGTGTGGGTGCTTGTTACAGGACCACTAAATATACCCAATATAAGAAATCCATTTGGAACATTACTTGTATGTCTATGAAATTTTTATTGTGATGATTGTATAAGTGATCATTTGACTTTAGGTCACCAAAGTTATCTTGCATGGGGATTGTTATGCTTTGATACTATTTATGATTTATTTAATCATGGGTCATTTAATTGATATTCATTAGATTTAGCATAAACCATATGGAGGTAGTTGAGTGATCAAGATATGATTCATCACCTTAAATTAATTAAGGAGAATGTTTCGTTGTTCTTAATTAGTATTGATTATGGAAATCTTTGGTTAAGGTGGAATGACATTTTGTAAATAGTTTACAAATTTTATTAATTGAATTGATAGCTACTGGTATATAAATAATATTACTAGACTTAACAAGAGTAGACATTAATTCCATGCTCTGTCTAATCAGAACATTATATGATAAAAGGATTGAATTATATGGAAAAATCATGCACGGAAAGGTTAGTCAAAACTATTTAGACATTCTTAAATATTTGGGTGGCCATAATGTGTTGCTAGACGCCAATCTTAATCTATGATTATGAATTGTTTAATTGGAGAATTAAAGATAAATTAAAGGACCTATAATTTAGCTAATTCTAGTTATGAATTAAAATTAGAATTTCTAATCATTACAAGATATTTAGGAACCTAATAGGTCTCACATAAAGAATAGGTTAAATAGAGCAAAGTTATTTCAATTAAGTTAGACTTGATTGCAAATTTTGAGAAACTTTATGACTAAATACGAGATATTTGATAAATAAGGATCAATATAAGATATTGGATTTTATTTGGAAATAATTGGTATTTAATTAGAATTATTTGTAATTCTAGTTAAAGTTTAATTGAAATTATAATTTAATTTCAATTAAATTACTAAAATGTCCAAAACCTATTATAAATAGGCTTAAGCTCTAATGGAGCTAGAACTTCTTGCTTAACCCTCTCTATAAGTATTACAAAGTTCTCTTAACCTATTTTGCAGAAACCGTTAGAGGCCAAACATTTGTGTGGCTACGTTGGTTGAGAAGGATCGAATTTGGAAACAATTGAAGGGAGGCTACAAGAACATGATCAAGCTTTGGAATAAGGCATGAATTTTACATTCACGCTTTATTATGATTTATATTTTGATTCATTTTATCAAATTAAATTGATCTTGGTTTTCAGGAAACCAATTTACAAAAAAGTTTTATAATTATTCCAATGCGGTCAGGATTAGATTCCATCCCAATTTCCTAATAAAAAACTTTCACTAGTTTATCTTTATATGGCTACACATTTGCTGCAAAAAGAAAAAGGTATCCATAAATCCTTAACAAAGGTAACTTCCAATCCATAACTTTTTAGGTAATCTTATGACCTAGGTAAAGCTAAAATGAAAAAAAAATGTTATAGTAATTTTAAAAGGATCATACTATAACTAGTGATCAATTTATCTCATTTCTACCCTACCATGTTATTAAGGATTGACATGTTTTTTGAAGTGAGAATCCTTTAATTAATAACAAGTTTGGATGCTCTTTATTGACAAGTTTATTTGTCATGACTCGAAACAACATCAGGCATATGAAAACTACTGCATACCCAGGCTAAGGATACTCACAGCACCCTTAACCCGACTATGCAAGTTTAACTGAATATCTTTAAAAGTATTTAGACAACACAATGACTGTATTTTGAAAATCCCAAAACTCAATTAAAATACCCTTAAATCAGTTTTAAATTCGCTTCTATATTCACATTAAAGATCTATCGCAACTTCTGGACTTTTAAGTGTCCACTCAAGAGCAATCTTAATGACGATACAAAAGGTTTATACATAAGGTCACTTACAAACCATAAGATAATCAAGAGTTAATTTACAAAATTATAAAGCATATTAACATAATCATGAGCCACTATACAACAAAAGTACAAAATAGAGGCTACCTATGAGTGGTAATTCCCCAAAAATGTGAAAAGATCATACGAACCACTCAAAGCTTCAAGCTCACCAAATTAACCTATATGGTTGGAAAGCGGAGAGGATGATTACACTATCTACTCAGTGAGCAGGAAGAAAAAAACATAAATTGGAAACAAAACTCGGTACACACCAAAACATTCTAAATATCCTAAGGACAGTTTTACATATCTAACATGCATATAACCACCTATGAGTGAACATACATAACATAGAAACACATAGGCCTAGTCTATGACTCATCCCATACTGGTTAGGAACCATATAGGCCTAGCCAATTAATCACTCATTCAGTGAACATAGGTTCCAGTTCCAGTAAATAAGAACACCATCACATGTAAAATAAAATCTTGTCAAAAAGCTAAATCTCATAATAGGCCAAAATAGTTATGTGTGTTGCCACTAGTCGGCCAAACTAGTGTGCACACCCGACTGATCCCGATGTTAGTTAGACTTTCATCTATGGTGAGTTCTTACCATGGTCGACAAGAGCGTCAAGACCCTAGGTGATGACCTTGTCGGTAACCAGATCTCTAAGTGTTCAATCACTCGTAAGTCCTATAGAAAGGGGTCATTACGAGGACTCGACTTTTATGTCGTCATCATCACCCAGTTCAAAATCTCGCAACAAAACAGGATTTAGGAGGTCAAATTGTACGCAGCCGTACCCTTACATAGTAGAGAGACTATTTCCAATGGACCCACATGTAAATGTGATAATGAAAAACTAATGCAGGTTAAATGAGTAAAAAAGTAAATCTGACTATGTTAAAAGATGAGCTAAATGAAATGAAAATAAATACATTATGAAATAAAAATTAATATGTATATAAATAAAAATTAAAAATTAAATAGGAAATAGAACCAAAGAATATACTTGATATGGAGCCCAGATCTACTAATACTTGATAAGCTATAAAGAATGGTTTGCTTGTCACTAGTTGGGCTAGGAGTTCTTGCGTTGCAAACCTGTGTGTATGACAATCCTACAGTTTCTGACATCCTTACTGGACCTTTCCCCTACACCTGTTCTGAAAAGACAAGTAGTATGACAGAATGGCTTGTCCACTACTCATAACTAGAAAAGATAGATTGGACTTGCTATGCTGTAAATACGTTGTACGAGTGGTACAGTAAATAACACTTAATAAACTTACCCGATTGTTTTGGTGTACTTTACAAGGTTTCCATAACCCTTATCCTATCAAGCCAAAATTTTCTATTTCTGACTGGTTTCTTAGTAAGTGCCAACTCTGTCATATCTTTCTTGACCACTTCCCTTTAGTTCTTATATGGCCTCCCTTTTCTCCTCTTGTAGCCACTAAGGATTATTTGCTCACAACATCGTACAAGAGCATCAGAGTACCTCTTGCTCACATGCCCAAACCTCATAAGCCTGATCTCTCTCATCTTGTCAGCAATACTGGCCATCTATAGTCTGTCTTACCATACAATTCTAGACCTTATCTCTTTTGGTAATGTAACACATCCAACAAAGTATATGCATCTCTGCTACCAACAATTGTCTTGTATGTCGACATTTGGCAGGCCAACATTCTACCCCATATAACATGGTTGGCTGAATCATCATTATATAAAACTTCCCTTTGAGCTTTAAAGGAATCTTTTTATCATATAAGACCTCTGAGGCGCTTCTCCATTTGCCCCACCCTGATCTGATATGATGGACTATATCGGCATAGATATTACCATCCCTTTGGATGATGCACCTGGGATATTTAAAACTCGATTTTTGTGGTATGACGTCAGTAACAATTGCTACTGCTACCGTATGGACCATCTAGCTTCCTGAAAATTTGCATTCTAAATTGACTTTTATGTATTAGTGGTAAAGGGTATGAGGTCGCTTAATCTGTTGTGCCTAGCACACGAATGGCCAATCGTTACCTCGCCAATTACAAAAGAAATCATATAAAATTAATCTGTCCAACCGATAAAATGGAATTGTGCCATGGCTCTAAGCCAAAAGCGAATACATACATGCAGCATACATGACTCGGTTATGCATCTATAAGTTCCAAAACAATATTTCACACAGTGAAAGTCATCTTTTGCACTCCAAGTGCAAAGTTATCCAAAACACTGTCATTTATTAAACATATAAGTATACTAGCATCTATATGAGATTTAATTCTACTATACCTTACCTAGGTTCAAATTTACATATAAGTCATTATGTCTTCTATTGTCCTAGTCCTATTTGAGAAATATGTTTTCCCCAACTCACCTCAAAAGAAGGTGTACACTCCTTTGCCTTCAACAATTCTCGGTACAAGCTCCTTGATCTATAACTCCCGAGCCTTTATACATATAATATGCAATGTATTTACTACTCAAACATGTATCTCATATTTATACACCATCACATAAGTGTATAAAATACAATATCACTAATTTTAAACTATAGGATTCGACCATTAAGCTTCTCACATGATTACTTCTCTTATTATTCGCATACGCATTCTCTTGCATTTTCCAAGGCATTTAATGCCTTTGATCTAATACTTAAACATTTTAAAGCATAATTAAGCCCATTTTTATCCAAGTACATTAGGTCACTACTCATCAATCTATAAAAAAATTCAATTTTTCTTTACGTAAACATGAAAACGTCTTTCCAATGCACACCATTACAATCCTTAAAACCTAAGCCAAGTTCACTTATGCATTTTATCAAACACCTAATGTGATGACTTCAAGTCATATTTCAAGACTTTATCATAGTAATTCATGCTCCTATCTTATTATATAACTAGCACTTCCAAACAAAAATACATTTCACTTCTCCATTAAATCCAATTCACTTCATTTAAACCATCAATTTCAAAAGATATTCAAAACTTTACAAACTTTCACCAAAGAGTGGGTATCTCAGTTTGGCTAAAGGAGACTTCTCCATGACTCATTTCATTCATCTAAACCATATTTTATGCATATTCAAGTATGAAGAACAACATATCTTAACACTAAACTCAAAATCATAATGTAGAGAGAGATGAGACAAAATTTACCTAAACTTTCCATTAGTGATATCTTAAAATTCTTTGAGAATTTCTCAAATATAGTGATAGATTTGAGTTCCTTGATCCCAAATTAACTTGAAAACCTTGGTTTGAGTTGGAGAATTAAAAAAATGTTGGAAATTAGGTGATGGCCGAAAGTGTTCTTCTTCTCCTCTCTTCTCCTTTCTTTTAACTAAAATAAATTGTTTTAATGCTAAATGGTGGGGTGTATGGCCACACACAAGGAAAAAGGATCTACAATATTGACTCTTCTTTGACCAAACATGGTGAATTTACTTTTTTGACCTTAACTTATGTGAAATTACCATTATACCCTTCAAACTTTTCCTAAATTTGTAATTAAGCCTAAAATTTAAGAATAAGCAAAAATTTTATTTTCATTTTGGTCCCCAAATTTTTGAAAATTATAATTAAGACCCTTAAATTTATAAAATTACATATTGGTCCTCCAAGAATTGAAAAATTACTTTTAAATTCCTTATGTACATCAACTTTTCGAATTAAGCTTGTTAAGTGTCCAATAAGTCTATAAATTATGTCTAATCACCTCTAAGGCATTAGGACACATTTAGCTCATCCACCATGGCCATATCCATCCAATGGACTCGGTTTTACACACTTAGAAGCTTGTATGTTAGAAATCTCCAATATTTCACATACCCATGAACTCTAAGTTCATGTAGGGGCATATAACATTATATATCACTGACATATATATCAAAAGGATTCAAATACATTTTTGAACTCATATAAAATGTATATATCAATATACTGTAGTATCTCCAAGTATAGACCAATACAAAAAAAGGCTCAAAGAGTTCGACATTATATTATTGCCATTATCAATTGTAATGATTTTAACTCTTTTTTCATATTGAATTTCAATTAAACAAATAAAATCTTCAAGGAATCAAAAAAATAAATTTAAAATTTTATCGTAAAATTTCCAAATAGTTATACTTTAATCATCGAGCATGGTAAGAAAACACCTTGCATAATAAATGGAAGTTAAAAGATATGGCTCTCATATATTTACATGCAAAAAATCAAAGTAACTTAGCTCTAGTATTACGATTAGGAAAAGATAGTCGTGTTTATTTAACTAATGAATAGATTTGAAAACTTTCTCTTTAATATGAAACATTATTGAATTATCTATTTTTATGCATATCCCAATCTTGAATGACATACTTCAAAAATTAACATTGAAACTAGAATATGAATTCTCTATCTCTAATTGAAAATATTTGTCTTTGTTTCTCTTTTTTTCTCTATAATGTTTATGGTAAGTATAACAAAGAATTTATCTATTTATTTATTTATACATCTTTTAGTTTATTGATTATATATCAAATGTTAAATCTTACTTCACTTTTTCCATACAAGCCTTATTTTTCCTTCCTAATGTCTAGTATTTTTCTTATTTTCAAAGTACAAAATTAGGAAAAGGTTAAAACAAAACATGATATTGAACTTCTAGGCTAAAAAAACACAAGGCGGTAATAACATAGAAGCAAGTTTTATATCTCTTAAGTTTTCTACCTTATTTATAAAACCATTAAGTGAAGCAATAAATATAGGTTGTGATCTAGATTATGAATACTAGACAGAGCTAGATATATATGGTCAACAAAACCTTGTTATGATCTAATAACGCATATTCAAATTTCTGGCATAATAAGTACTAATGTAATTTAACTTACTAGTAAATTTGAGTCATTTCCGTGTTTTTTTTACTTGATCACTACTTTTCCACATTAATCATCCTCATTTTTATCACCTTATCGCTAATCTCTTTAATATTTTTCTCTTTAAAATTGCTCTTAATGCCTAATGGTGCTTCTTAATTAGCATCAGTATTAATCATCTTTACAATAATCCTATTTTAAGTGTGATTCTTATTCCTATTTTAAGTGACTATATGAGGTCCTAACCTATGATTTTGATGTTTATAAAACATGTTGTTATTAATAAATTCACTTTTGATGATATTAGTAGCTATGTTATAATAAAACTAAGTAATCTAAGAGATATAAGTTTAGTAAAAGGACAAAGTTAGCAAAGTACCAAATTGAATAACTTAAAAAAATCAAAGGAAAGAGAAAATGTGGAAAATAGAGAACATAAACAACTTAAGAGAGTTTCAAGAGAATTCAAGTTAAAAACTAAGAATAATAAGGAATCAATCATATAAAGATTTACGCAGATCATTGTATTCCTTCTTATAACCTTATCTTAGTCATTTTGATAGAGGTTCAATCATTTCATGATCATTTTCATATTGGGACTATGCATATTTCATAATCAAGAAGAAGTTTGTTTTGGTTTTTATATCAAACCTTTTAATCTTATAACAAAGTTTTAGAAAATTTTATAATAAGTTTTGATTAAATTTTGTTCACAAGGTTTGTCTACTATTTTAAAAAAGGGTTGAAAGTTGAAGTTTTCAAGC
>JAOSBN010000006.1:10814036-10845055 GCA_027563595.1 Erythroxylum suave
CCGATGATTGTGGTGATGATGATGGCTATTGTGGAAAAATCTAGAAGTGTGCTTTTGAACACTTGTAGGTTTGGGTTGGATAAAATGCAGCTGTTATGCTGCAAAAATTTTGGTAAAATTGGTATAAGATGAATTGTGAAAATAAAATAGTATGAATGTGAGAAGTAAAATGAATTGTGATTATGAGTTTGATGATTTCCGAATGAATTATGGAATTGTTATGATTGATGAAAAAAAAATTGTACCATTCGGATTAGATTAGTTATTAGGTTTCCAACGCGATCGTGTTTCCTACGTTTTTGTTTTCGAATGTCGGATCCATATTTGTTAAGAATGTGTTTTGCTTCCGCTATGGTTTGCTTTGATTTCGATTCACGTTTTCCGTTTCCGATTTGTTTTCCCATTATGTTTCGGTTGGGATCCGGTTTCCGGATCGGGTCCCAACACAAAAGCCTATGAGTCCTCAAAATTTGGCGATTGGATACAAAGGTTCGAGTCCTACTGCATTCAAGTTTTCCAAAGGTTAGTATAAGAAAACCGACATGGCACAAGCTCACTTGACAAGGGCTGCCAAGCGAATGAAGAAGTGGTCTGATACTAAAAGAAGACACTTGGAGTTTGAGCAAGGAGACTTAGTAATGGTGAAGTTCTTTCCTCATCAAAACCGACGGTTCACCAAGGTGCACAAGGGGTTAATAAGGAAATATGAAGGTCGTTTCCCTGTAAAGAAAAGGGTTGGTAAGCTAGCCTATCGATTGACATTGCCCTCACCTTTAGAGATGCATCCAGTCTTTCATGCGAGCTTACTAAAGTCATATCATGCCGACAAGTAGGGGAGAGATGAGGAGAGCACCCATGACCATCACTACTTCTCATGAGCACGAGATAGAGGAGATATTGGTGCATCATGTTATACAGAGGAGGGGTTCCCATCGCAGCTAAGTGGAGTACTTTATGAAATGGAAGGGATTACCCGATATGGAGGCGAGTTAGGAGCATAAGCTTACATTATGGGATTATAAGGACATGATCATGGTATACAAGGAAGATGCGATAAGGGCATCGCCCAAATGAGTGAAGGAGAATGTCACTTTCCACACGTTTCAAAGCCCACAAGTTAAGGTTCGGTCCAAAAGAGTCTTCTAGAGCATGTTGGAATCTTTTGGAAAATTCTGGAAGCTTTTAAAATATGGTAGAAGCTTGTAGAAGACCTTGGAAGCTTCTAGAACATAGTAGAAGACTATGAAAGCTTGTAGGAGCTTATGGGACATTGCGGAACAATATGAAACATTATAGAAGCTTATAGAATGTTGTTGATATGTACATAATATGCATGAAGTATGTAGAGTAGTTTAGAAAATTCTAGATGGTAATTGTGAGCCCTTGGATGAAATAGATCTAGCCATCTATTGAGGAGGTGAAAGGCTATAAATACCTAAGGGACTTCATTTGTAAGATGTATAGAGAGTTCTTAGTATTTGCCTTGTAGAGCTTTCTTAAGTAATATAAGCATTTTCCAAGTTTCCTTATTCTTGTTCTTATTTTATCTTGCACCTTTACTTACTTATGCCAGCTTTGTTTTTAGCATTTAAGGGAAAGGCTGACTTACTTAGTTGGTAAAAGACCAAGTTTGCGACAAAATGTTCTTGCTCATACTTGAAGCTCATATGTTGTCTCCTGTAGCTTTCAAGGTTTTAATCTCTCAACTACCAATAAGTGATATTGCCTTTTTTCTACTTGTAAGTAAATGAAAAGGAAAACATAGTAGCTCTCTTCGAGGACAAGAAGGACAACATGTAGGAATCTACATTATTAGCCATAATATTTTGGCATATCTCCTTTAGTTTAAGCAAGACAAACCACTCTTCTTTACGTATTTTATTATTAGTTATTTTGTTAAAGAGTATAATATCTAAAAAAATTCAAAATTAGTAAAACATTGATATTATGATTTTGAGTAAGCATAGGGCAAGTAATTAGGATTATAAGCCCTATTTGGCAAACAACGGATTGCATTAACTGTTAGCTGATTCTATCAACGGTTAGTTGATAGCTGATTTTTATCAGCTGATTTGACCAGCTAATAACATCAGTTATTTATTAAAGATATTTGGCAAAATTAGCTATTTAGTATTAGTTGTTGATGTGTAAAATAACTTATGAGGACATAATTTTTTTAAAACAAATTAAAAGGGAACGAATATTATATTCTTAGTATTTCGTTGAATATTCTTATAAGAATTTAGATTTAGATTTTTTTTTTAATCGTTGTCCTCCTCCTCCTCCTCATCAACCAACATTAACTTCTCTATTAATATGAATGATGCAGCGAGTTATATCATATTGGTATTTTTCACATAATATGTATGAATTTTATTATTTAATAAATTAAAAATATCTATAATTATAGTATGACACAAATACGATATATAGTAGTTATATACTAAAAATATTAATTTGATGTGACTCTTTCTATTCAAAAACTTAATATTATGATATTTTTAAATGTAAATTAATATTGTAAAATTAAATATCTATTAAAAAGTTTAATTAACTTCTTTATTATATTCTTCCATACTTCACAACATAATTGTAAGATTAAAAAAAGCCAACTTTAAAAACACACAGAATAAAAGTAGAGAGTAAAATAGAGGGTAATATTGCCATTAGGCAAATAGTTAACTCCAAAAGCTCCTCTAATGGAGCTCTTAAAAATCAGCTTATTGGGAGTTAAATACGCTAATTAATAAGTCATTCACCAAATGCATCAATAACTTTTTAAGATGGTCAAAAAGCTAACTTTTACTTAATAAGCTATAAAAACAACTAATAAGTTGTTTTTCAAACACCTTCGTAGTGTTAATTAGAGTGTAACATCCGTTGCCATAAACATAGACATTTTTTGTTTTAATAAAGCCTGAAGTGTTGGAAGAAAGGATAAAAGCTTCCCCCAATAAAAGCACTCCGTGTCAGCTTCCAGCATAAATTATCAGCACAGGAAAAACTAATTCAATAGATTAGGGCACAAGGACCACGAAATTTGATAAAACCTTGTAAGCTGCGGCTGTTGTAGAGAAATAAATACAATATGGATACGTCAATGCAATCAGCCAAGAGTAATATGATCAAGTATCTGTCTCTAGAGGTTCAAATTGGAGAATGATAAAAAAAGATGAAAGTTTTTATTAACAAAACTTCATTTTGGAGGACATTGTGGTAGAAGGAATATTCATTTTTTTAAGAAAATTATGAAACCAAAAAAAAAAAATTGCTCAATGATATTATGAACTTTTGTATGTTGAAATCTTTCTACCCAGCCAGTTCCTTAAGAGGAGTTTAGTGTCCACCGGCAGATAAATTGTATCAAGTAATTAGTTACGCAGTCTGCCCCAACAGTCCAGCGTTGTAACTAGATCTGGAAGTTGGTTTTCTAACAGTTGGGAGTTGTGAAACAGCTGCTGTTCCTCTGTTTGCACGAACTAGAAAAGTTTGGTTGTTACCACAGTTTGATGGAAGTTGCATGAATAGTGGTGACGAATGTGGTTTTCAGATCTATGACCCATTTGACGAAGATGATGATATCTTAAATTGTTTCTTATTTTACACCTGTTTCTAGCTTCAGTTGTTTCACCTCGGGATTCCAAGAGAATTAAAAGTTGAGAAAAACATGAGAATTTAGCAACCTATAATTCAAGGCCTTCAATCTATATTTCTTACTTTTAGTTCTCCTAGTAGCTGTACCAAGGGTGGTTGCCCTTACATTATGCTGCAAGGTCACGACTCATAACCATTTTTAGATGGCATGAAGAGGCCCACATTGCCACTCTAAAAGGGAGAAGATGGGCACGTGATAAAGAGATCACAACTTGGACCTTCCCTGCTCGGTTATTGCCTCAATCGAAAAGGACCACACACCCCACAGCTATAACGGCTTGAATTCAACTAAAGAACGGTGACATGGCTAAAGATTTTGAGGGACTCTGCTGTCCCCGAGCATCCATTAGATTATTGTCTAATCCAGGATGTCAGAAACACACACACACAGACAAATGAATCCCACTTCCGACTTTGAGCCGTCATTGAAAATCAACCATATTATTTATGTTGCGGTTTATCTATCATGCACCACATTAGTTGATGTAATGTCTATGATGATCAAATTAGCTAGTAACTTAAATATCATTCTAGGCAAATGTCTGTCAGAGTCCAGATAAACTGGTTCAAGAACCATACAACTCTTGAATCAAATATATCTATCTATATAAGGGACCATTCTCGTTAGGAGATGTCCACAAGAAAGATGGCTGAATTTGGGACGATGTTCAATCTCAAAACCTTTCTCTCTTTGTCAAGACTCGTTATTAGACTAGGAATTCTACCCTCTCATCAACCAAAGGTTAACAATTCCTACGCAACCCACTTCACCACGTTTCAAAAGTACTCCCCCCTCACCCGCAATTCCAAAGAACTTTCGAACCAAACTGTGGTTTTTGACTTCGAAGGTACGTTGTTGAGGTCACCTTCATTGTTTGCTTACTTCATGCTCGTGATCTTAGAGACTGGAGGGCTCTTGAGAGCTCTCGCCTTGCTTCTTTTATACCCTCTTATTTGTTCAGTTCGCAAGGAGCTAGGCCTTAAGATTATGGTTTTTATATCATTTTTCGGGGTTAGAAAGGATAGATTTAGAATTGGGACTGCTGTTTTGCCCAAGTTTTTCCTGGAAGATATTGGACGAGAAGGTTTTGATCTAGTGATGAGATATGGGAGGAAGATAGCAGTGAGCGACTTGCCTAGGATCATGGTTGAAGGAGTTTTGAGGGATTACTTGGGGGCTGAGGCTGCTGTGGGACGAGAACTGAAGGCATGTTTTGGGTACTACGTGGGATTGATGGAGAAAAAGACAATATCGTCTACTGTAAATGAGCTTTTAGTTGGGAAGAAAACGGGTCCTCATGTTGTTGCTATTGGATGCTTCTCCAAATCAACTCATCGGCAATTCGACTTACACTGTAAGGTCAAAAATCAAAACTCTCGTTACCAGTGCTAGGTGAAACTCAGGTTTAATGAGTAATGGCATTTGCTTAACTAACCAAGTTTGCATTGTAACAGGAAGTCTGTTTGGTGATTGAAGCTGACAAAAGCAATTGGCAGATCCTTCCAAGGGCAAGATACCCAAAGCCATTGATCTTCCACGATGGTAGGTTGGCTTTCTTGCCAACTCCACTCGCAACCCTGGCCATGTTCATGTGGCTTCCGCTTGGAGTCTTACTTGCTGTGTTCAGGATGGTTATAGGCTTACTCTTACCTTACGAAATTTCTTCTCCTATCTTGGCTTTCACTGGAACAAGAACAATCGTAACCAAACCAAAGCAATCTTTAACCTCAACCAAAGAAAACGGAAAACCCACAGCCAGAGGCGTACTCTATGCTTGCAACCACAGAACACTACTAGACCCAATATATGTTTCGTTGGCTCTCACGAAGCCTGTCTCTGCTGTGACCTACAGCATGAGCAGATTTAATGAAATAATTTCTCCACTCCGGACAGTTCGATTAACTAGGGACCGAGAACAAGACAAGATATTAATGAATAAGATGTTAAGGCATGGCGACCTTGTGGTTTGCCCGGAAGGGACAACTTGCAGGGAACCATATCTACTCAGGTTTAGTCCATTATTTGCTGAGATGGGTGATGAGATAATTCCTGTTGCCATAGATGTAAAAACGAGCATGTTTTATGGATCAACAGCTAGCGGACTCAAATGTTTTGATCCACTATTTCACTTCCTGAATCCATGTCCCGAATATTTCATCAGGATTCTCAAAATATTGCCAAGTTCAGCTCGTCGTGATATGGGTGAAGCATTGAAGTTTGAACTTGCTAATCAGGTGCAGAATCAGATTGCCAACGCGCTAAGTTTTAAGTGCACCAACCTTACAAGAAAAGACAAATACATGATCTTGGCAGGTAATGACGGAATTGTGAAGTGACACTGGCGTTACAGAAAATTTGTAGCTGTGTTCAAGGACTTAAGCTTGTGTCTAGTCATAATGTAATTTGAAAAAATTAATAGAAAAACGATTTCATTGCATTACACTAACTACATTTATGTAGAACCTGCCCAAAGTTCAAGAACGAAAAAGGTAACTTTTAGCACCCAGGTATATTTGATGGACTAGGCAAGTCAATTTCCGGATGATGTATTTTTACTTACTAACGGTTGATGTTCAAGTAAAACTTTGTAGTACAAAGGAAGCTACAATCTATGTTTTACAAGGCACTGACAACTAGCATTAGCAGTTCAAACCCCAATCATACCGTTGGTATATCACCTTTGGCTGCGCGTTGGCGAGCAACTCTAGCAGGGCTTCAGAATCGGTTGGCTCCAAGTAGTTTGACGCATGCTTAAGTACTTCTACTTCATTCTTTCCGAAGTCCGCGCTAAACCTGCACGAAATATAGTACTATTTAGCAGATATCAAAAGAAACCCATTAGTTGTGAAATAGACGAGAATGACTTAAAGCATAATCGACAGTCAAATATTTAATGGTTTTCCTTTGTTAAAACTTATTTACATGTCAAGGAACTAAAGAGGATCATGGAAAACACAATATATCTTAAGCATGATACCATATATGTGTGAACATGAACGTAATTGCCATAACCTATTGAACAGAGAAGAAACCTTCAGATCTATCATCATTACAAAATATTAAAATTTGAAGGTTTTCTCAAATACAGGTCTCAAAATTCAATCACAATTCTATTGAGTTTTTGTGATACAAAAAGTAAATAGAACTAAGGTGCAATTAAGAAGTTGGAATACAAGTATAGGTTATGTTTCCGTTTGTTGGTGCATAAAACAATTAATTTGGTTCCTATGCTGCCACACTTTGATTTGGAACTTTTTAGCCTCTTGTTCATGCACATACGAGGTCTTAATGTATTTGTGCGTGATATACAGAAAATTACACTACAATCATCTTTTCAAGAACACATCAATCTTTAGAAACTAGATAGAATAATTCAGATTAAGCTATGAAGCAAAATGACTTACCATTTGAGTATCTTACTGGCATATACAACCTTGGCATTCAAATCAACAATTAAGCCACCACCTCTTAAGAAATTACGGGCTGCCTCCATCAGCTCTTTATCAATATTCCCCGGGCTGTAGCATCGAAGTGCAGGCCCAGATTGATTGCCACAAACCAATGCAAAGTGAATCAAAGGCTCCGGGTATGGAAGGGCCACCTGAAAAGAGCACAAATCAGGATAAAAGAGTAGAAACTCTGGACATAAATTATTTGTGATCAAAACTGCTGCCTAAAGGAACTCCTCAATAGCCAACTCAGACATAAATTTGATGCAAAAGCGCTGGAGTAAGCAGACCAGTATATGCACATTATTCTTCACTACCCTACCACAGAAAAGAGTACATTCTACCTCCGCACCTATCCTCCTAAAAACAAACAAAACGAAAATTAAAATATAAATTCCAAACAAATGTTTTGGCATTTCAGAATTGAGCATCTATTCCCTGATACAGCAAAAAAAAATGAAGGCCCTGAAACTTAATGTTACTAAACCCCTCCAAGTTTATTTCTGTTTCACTCATGGTCCCAAGTCCAAGTCACCACAGATTGAGCTGCTGAATTAGTCAGCAGAGGCAGTTATTTTTTGTTTTGTCTGTCCAGCAGTTAGTTTCTATTCTGTT
This sequence comes from Erythroxylum suave, assembly GCA_027563595.1. Taxonomy (NCBI): domain Eukaryota; kingdom Viridiplantae; phylum Streptophyta; class Magnoliopsida; order Malpighiales; family Erythroxylaceae; genus Erythroxylum; species Erythroxylum suave. Next base: position 10,821,756 of record JAOSBN010000006.1, read on the forward strand.
TTTCTGTTTTTCCCATGTTCTGCCATGTGTTTGCTTTCCCTAAGTTAGTGGGTGGTTTACCAGTTCCACTAAGGCAGTAACTTCCTTATTTGTAGAGGCAGTTACTTATATTTCTGTATTTAATCTTTCATTTCTGTTAATGAAAGACAGCTTGAACTTTCTACAGTTTTTGAGACTTAAACTCAAGAGGTTTTTCAGGGTCCCTCTATTGAGCCTGAACGACTGTAACCATAGGTCGCAGTAAACGTGCTTCGTCATCCCAATCACCCACCAATCCCTCATCCCATCGCCCCATAACTAGATCCTTATCTAGGGACCGTAACACTTAACCAAAGAAAATGCTTTCAGAAAAGATGAAAGGATAACTATAAAGAAATTATTAGTTTTTCCAAAAGAGTGTGTATGTTCAGTTTCCTCGTTACTCACCAAATTCAAGAATGTACAAGAAATATCATATTTTGATTCTATATGAAGCATTATGCAGTTCACACATATTATAGTGCCAAAAATAAAACGGAAACAAAGAGCAGTTGCTTGCTAGTTAGCCTCACCTCCCGCTGTTCATTGCCAATCGCACCAGAACATTTAACAGAAGAAATATAAGAGAAATTACAGAGATCAAGGAAACATCTGTACTGTAAATGCAACTCTCCAAGGATGATGTAATGGTCCTTAGAATCACAACCTTGAACATCAAATGCAAGTCAGTAATTACAACTCACCTTACAGCGTTCATCTTTCACACTGAATGGCTTCATGAGGTTATAAGGTGGCCGCTGGTTGCCCCTTAAAATGCCATTTTGAATGGCTGAAAGTGAGTACGTGCACCCGCCTATGACATATTTGAAGTCCGCTAACAACTTCCTCCTTTCTAATGCACCTGCTGGATAGCCCTGGACCAATATTCCATGGATAGCCATCATATTATAGAGATTTACAAAGAAAGCAAGCTTCTCCTCCCTTGGCATATCTAGAAATTCTACTCTTTGGAGCTCTTGAATTATTCGCAGATACCTAGAAAATTTATGTTAAAAAATAGCCATAAGAGTCTAAACATAGACATTTAAGATGCATCAAACCTTGCAAATTCCTCACTTCCATGAATGCTTCTATAGTCAACATGCTTTCCATCTTCAGATGTGTAGGCTTCGAAGATAGCATAAGCCAAAAATCTCATCCTTGCTGAAATTTCTGTTATGGGTTTAGGCTTTGCCTCAATTATACCCCTGGGGAGGTTGTGACACTGAGATGATACAGTAGGATCATCATCCAGGAAACGATACAAATGATTGCCATCCTCAAACAGATTCTCGCTATAAGATCAAGCATCGTGGAAAAAAAACTTGTAAATGATTAGAATGGAATTAGGAAAGGGAAATAGAAAGAACTTAAAAAATACTTGGCGAATATTGCAATTTCCAGGGACTCACTCTAGAACATGTTGAAAGAACCGTTTGCTTGCAAGTTTCTGTCCAAATTCAACGGCCTGCTTGTTGCACAATGAGGAGAGAAAAACTTCAAAATCATATCACCTAGTCTAACTTTGGAATTTTGTTAAGTTTGGAGCATTGTTCTAACAACTAGATGACTAATCCATAAGAGGAATTAAAAAAACACAAAATTCAAATGATCCATCAAACATTTTGTCTCAGAAAGATTCGGGACATGTATACAGCATAATTGATAAGACATGATATGCATGGAATTTTGCATCAAGTTGATGAAAACAAAGACAACAATGAAGCCAACAAAACACATATAATCCCATTATTTTGGATGGTCCATGTTGTAAGGACATTGTGTTTATGGGCTGCAATATACGCAGCACTTACATCCCTAATCACACTAAACAGAAGGAAGCCACTAGCTTCAAACTAAGGACTCCATACAATTGCATCCAAAAGTAGAAGTTTTGTTCCATCATCTTGAATAAAAATCACCAAAAAGCATTCCCTCACCTCTGAGTTTGATAGACACTAAACAGTACAAAGTCCTTGGAATGGTATAATGCTAATCAAGTCTAAGAGATTGCTCATAATTATGTAGTCACTTCTAAGAGTGGAATGAAGTTGCATTTGAGGTAATAAATAAGATGAAATTAACTATTTAACATCATTTCACAAGAAACTACTGTAATTCCTAGAAACCTAACTTCTCAAAAGTCAAACGTTAGCCACCCATTTTCAGCTTTTCTATAGTTCAAGCAGAAACATCTAGAACATCCAACACACCCTCTAACCAAATTGTGTTCAACTCCTTACACAAAAAATTTTGAAATACTCTTAAACAAAAAGCTTCCAAAATTGCCAGGGAAACAATTCATACTGCATTATGCAAAAGTAACAAATTTACTTAAATGAATCCCGGCACAGGATTCATGTCACCTAAACTTGCAGTTCCAAAACAATAAACATCCTACATGTTCAAAAGAGAAGAAATTGAATATACCAACCGACCTCTTCCCTCTCCATATACTGATCTTCTGACAGGAAATCTACAGCCTCTGTACCTAGAAAACAGTTGGCAAACCTTCGCATCTTGTAAAACCGGTCCTTTACAACTATAAATTCTTTCATTTTTCGAATAATCAGAGCTAGTTCATCCACAGATCCACTGCTAGAAGCATCATCTTCACCAGAAAGAGGCGGTAAAGGAGCTTCAAATGATGGTGCTTCAGTGACTAAGTACTCAATCTTCTCTTCAAACTTTTGAGACTCATCTAAGCTCTTGAGCTCAGTCAAGCCCCCAATCACAACTTCATTGAAGAACACCTTAGGAACAGTAGATGACCCGGTAAACTTTTCTAGCTCCAGCTTCCTACTTGGGTATACATCAATATTGATCTCAACATATCTGAGCCTTTTCTTGTGCAAAAACAACCGAGCCTCCTTGCAATCTTGGCACCCTAATCTTGAATACAAAATAATTCTTCCTTTCATGGCTATAGGTTGGTGTGATTCCTCAGTCACTCTAGCTCCCTGCACAGTTTTATTTTCTGCATCAGCATCACGTGAATTCATGATATAATTTAGTGGATTCCAAGATCTGTCCACTGATTTTGCAGAAACTTCTGCATTTTCTGTGTCATTGGCTGAACCTGGGGCTTCCTTTTCTTCTCCCAAAGAAATTTCTTCCATTTCATCCCTTTTTCTGGAAAGAACCCGCATTAAGCTGGTCACAGCAACGGCACTCTTCTCCTTGACAAAGTTTTTAAGAGCCATAGCCTTCTCAGGCCATGCAGAGGTTTCATCTTCGCCATCAGCATCCAATGAATGAATAGATGAACCTCGGTTAGCTTCCATCCCAGGAAATTCAGTTCCATCAAAAACAGGCTCTGGCTCTTTCTCCTCACGTAGAACTGTCTCCATAGTTTGTTTTGTTTCTTCTTCATCCTTGCCACTACTATCATCCATCTTGTCACCAAAATCAGATTGTTGAACCTCATTGTTCAGCTCTTCTCCTTCAGACTTAGTTTGTATATGTCCAATCTCATCCCTCTTGTCTAAGACATTATGTTTCGTGCCTACCTGTTTTTCTGCATGATAACTAGAATCATCCAGAGCACTCTCACCAGTCTTCTCACTGATGCTATGTTCTTCGCTATCCTTGTTTTTCTGCATTATGCTGTGGACTGCCATCTCCTCAGATACGCCCTCTACATCATCTCTTTGGACATGAATGTCACCTCCCTCCAGCTTTCCAGATGTTGAAGAAGTTTCCATGTTTGTGTCTGTCGTATTAATTTCCATAAAGAGGGCAGCACATCAACTTCAGAATACAAAACTCATAAAAGCATTCTCAGCAACTTCAAGGTTTTCAGCTTCTGTTATATCAGATATCCTGAAACAAGCACAGGACTTAAAAAGTCAAAGTTACAGAAAGACGACTGCTTTGCTATAGGAAATCATGAGATCATACACAAACATAAACTTGTTCAATAAAGAGTGCATTCTGAATCATATAAGACAGGAAGAACATACATTATTTATACAGCACAGGATTGTGTTATGGATGCATTCGTAGGGTAGGCATATATGCGGAATAGGAAATTTGTTGTTAACTAGGAATCAGATTTATAATATTGTTTTCAATTATCGCTCATCTTTAGAATAGGAAATTTGTTGTCAACTAGGATAGGATGTTTTCAATTATTGTTAGAATAGGAAATTCGTTGTCAACTAGGATAGGACTTCTAGTTAAGTTAGGAGATACAAACGCTATATATTAAGGGATTACAAAGAAATAAAGGCAAGCAATATTTTCACAAAATTATTCGAGATCGGACTCTCTCTCTTCACGAGGTCCTCTGAATTCAGGTCCCTACAACGAGCTAATCTTTTCCTTCTTTCTCCCTCATCATCGGGAGGAAGAAGAACGACAACAAGGGAAATTCTTCTCTCAACGGCATCGATTTTCCGGTACATCGCCCGGTGACTCAAGCCTAGGTTAAAGCCAATAACAATCTGGTATCAGAGTCAATCACCATGAGCGATTCACCTTCTGACCCAGATCAACTACGCATCATGATTACCGAATCAAAACAGAGAACAAACTCCCAGTTATAAGAATTGTCACAGAAGTTCGATCAAAAACTGGATTTGCTCCTCTAACACCTGCAGAACAATTCGGTAGGCACAAGGGAGGCATCAAGCAGCAATGCCCCCACACCACAATGACAACAACACATCTCGAAGGGCGGTAACGCCCAGCCCTTCAGGCCACCGGGTCTGTGGTACCCCAATACACGAAACTCAACTTTCCGACATACAACAGCTCTAAAGACCCTTTGATTTGGCTGTACCATTGCGATAAGGTTTTTGCAAATCAACGAACAGCTAACGCAGACAAAGTGGGACTGGCTTCCTTCCACCTACTTGGCGAAGCACAACTATAGTTTCATCAACTAGAAAGGGAAAGACCTCGAATTGATTGGGGAGAGTTCAAGTACTTTTGCAAGTTGCAATTTGGACCACCTACCCGCAACAATCCATTGGGAGATTTGGTTACTTTGAGACAAACTGGAACCGTTGACGAATATAACAAGCTATTTCAGGAAAAGTTGGCAAGGGCAAGCCATGTAGTGCGGGTCGATCAATACGTCGACCTATACACAGCAAGGTTGGTGGATTGGATAGGCCGCAAAGTGGAGCTTCAAGAACCACCCAACTTGATGCATGCCATGAGCCTGGCACGTGCCTATGAAACCTGATCGAAGATGATGTGCAAATCGGGTGCGCGACGGGGGTTTGCAAATCCCAATCGCATCTTGAGTGGCAAGCACGGCAGCAACCGCAACAAAGAACCCCCAAAAGGCCCAAGCACCTACCTTTATCCGCCAACTGAACCGAGCAAAGATGACTGAACAGAGAGCCAAGGGTCTTTGCTACAACTGTGACGAGCCTTACACCATTAGACACTAATGTAAACAACTATTCTGGTTGGAGGTGGGTGATGACAAACCAGAATCTGCCATGGAAGAGCAACAAGGCAGCCCCGCTATCTCCCTTCATGCTATAACAGGCCAAAGGGGAACAAGCACAATGCATATTCAAGCAGTGGTACATGGGTTCCCTCTGCGCGACTTAGTCGACTCGAGGAGCACCCATAATTTCATCAGCCGGATAGCTGTCGAACACCTACGACTCACCCACACTGGTGAAACTGGAGCAACGGTCGCTGTGGCCAACGAGGACAGCATCAAATGTCTGGGCCGCTGCAAAAGCATCCATTTCACCATTGACGGAACCAAGGTCGAAGCAGTGGATGATGCCCTTGTAGCTTGTGATAAAATGTTGGGTGAGATCCGCTCAAAGTTGCAAGCTGCACAATACCGTATGAAGACCCAGTACGACAAAAGTCACAGAGAGGTCGAATTCGACATCGGCGACTGGGTTTGGCTTCGCCTCCACCCACACCGACAACTATCCTTGGACAGGAGACAACGTCACAAACTCCAACCCAAGTCCTACGGCCCATTTCAAATCACCCAGCAGATTGGTTCAGTGGCCTACCAGTTACGATTGCCCAACAGCGCCAAAATACATGATGTCTTTCATGTCTCTTTACTTAAGGCACACAAGGGAGATCCACCACTCCAGCAAGCACCATTACCATTGATCTCAGAAGGCCGGGCAATAATTTTGCGTTTTTGCTTGAATAGGGAAAATTGGGAGTTACTTGTTCAATGGGTTGGAAGGGAGACAACCGACGCAACTTGGGAAACACTGGACACTTTTCGAGAGGCTTACCCTGATTTCAAGCTCGAGGACAAGCTTGTTTCCCAAGAGGGGAGTAATGTTATGGATGCATTCGTAAGGAAGGCATATACGTGGAATAAGAAATTCGTTGTTAACTAGGAATCAGATTTATGATATTGTTTTCAATTATTGCTCATCTTTAGAATAGGAAATCTGTTGTTAACTAAGATAGGATGTTTTCAAATATTGTTAGAATACGAAATTCGTTATCAACTAGGATAGGACTTCTAGTTAAGTTAGGAGACACAAACGCTATATATTGAGGGTTTACAAAGGAATAAAGGCAAGCAATATTTTCACAAAATTATTCAAGATCAGATTCTCTCTCTTCACGTGGTCCCAAGTATTCAGGTCCCTGCAACGAGCTGATCTTTGCCTTCTTTCTCCTCCATCGTAGGGAGGAAGAAGAACGACAACAAACGAAATTCTTCCCTCAACGGCATCAATTTTCCAGTACATCACCCGGTGACTCGAGCCTAGGCTAAAGCCAATAACAGATTGACAGCAAAATTATGTCATCCAAAGTACCCAAAAAAATTTTAATGTGGTTTACTAACTTTCAGAGTTCATGGCCCCACGTAGCATCATCCTTTCCCGCCAACACCACATCTCACAGCGTAGAACATGAAATGAAGTTAAGACCCCAAAGACAAAAGAGAAAAAGTAAAATTTCCTTCGTTCAAAGGGAAAAACAACATTTTAGAAAAAAACAATCAAGAAATTTCTAGTCCAAGGAGTACAAACCAAATCTTGCCATACCCCTTCAAATAACAAGTGAACAGTCAACATCATACTATAAGCACAGCGACCGTGACCATGCAAATTCTAATGTAGGAGGCATGAACTAGTGGCTACATTAGTACCACTATTCTATGAAAACATGATCACCAGGCAACCTTGGACATAGATATCTAATTAGTAATAAAAGAGCTCCCAGACCTACCTTTAAAAGGGACATGCTATGCTTAACCCACCTCATCTGCTTCAAACGTCATAACCCAAATTATCTACAATTGAAAGAATCCTAAAAAAAAAGGAAGAAAAACATGTGGCCAAGAGGCCAAATTTTTTGGGTACTAAATGTATCTTCAAATATTTATTCCCAAACGACAAGGCAATAACATGAAAGAAAGAGAGAAACCCCGTGTCATAAACAAAACACATCTACCCGGCGCCTCTAACATGAAACAAAATTTGCCCACCAAAAATAGAAAGGCAAAACTCAGAACCAGACAAAGAAACATGGATTTTGCCTAATGAACATAATAACAGAAAATAATAATGCCAACAATCGAAACTGAACAAGGAAGAATAAGAAAATGGATTAACGAAACAAAGATAACAGCATGCCGGAAATTATTAGTAAAGCACAAAGCAACAGTAAACATTAATTTTAGGCTTTTACACTTCCCTTTAAAGATTGAAAACAAAGGATGAGAACACAGTCGAATAAATAAATGGGGAAAGAAGACTTACGGATCTGTAGAAGAGCAGAGGTCAAGCAACGTGTGAAACGTTTCCTGCCAATACACTTAAGTGGTAGTAACTGCAAAAACATGAAGAAGAAGATCTGAGGAGAGTTGCAACTACATATGATATGACAAAAAATCTATAAGAAGTTAGAAACAGTACTTTATTGGCTCCACTCTCTCTCTCTCTCTCTCTCTCTCTCTCTCTGGTTCTTAAGATGTGACTTTCACTTGCAAAGAAAACAAAACGCGAGAGAAGCGGGAAGTCTATGGGCTTCTTAAATCAATTTCTTCAACCGTTATCGTCTAAGTGAGTTCTTTCTATTAAAAATTTTTAGGTATAAAAGGTAAAAGCCCCAATGTACTCATGTGACATTCATGAACCCCAGTCTGCACCCCGTGACTTTTCCATCGGAGAAAATCTTAGACTGCAACTTAATCTAGTTTCTTGATTTTTTTTTAATTATCGGAATAAATAAAATCACTTTGACCTTGCACCTTCCCTGCGTTGTGTTTACTTGATTAATTTTGAAATCTAGTTAGGATTTTACATTGATTTATTATTTTGATTAATGTTCAGCCATCTTACCAACACCCATTTCTTTCTCAGAAACAGTACCATAATTAGTTTTTTAAAAAATACTGTTACAAGAGGGGATAGGATGATGTACAATTCTACAACTCTCGCTTGCGTCACTTGGCCTCACCCAAGTTCATGAGACCCAGAACCAAAATGATAGCAACTTCTACAAAGAGATCCTTCTAATGGTTATGAAACCTGCTCATGACCATTTTCATGTAAGATGACTACAATATACAGGCTATAGAGCGGTTGGAATCAATCAAGTTGTTCCAATGGTCTTGAATGGCACAAATCATTGAGCAGGTCCTCCTAAATTAAGACTTTTGCTTCTGCAGCAGAGAGAGGATTCCCAGCCAAGAAATGTTCTTCTAACATGCCAAAAACTATTCAAAACTGGTATATCAGCTGGACAGCAAGCAATAACCAGATGAAGAATTCACATCCCACTCTAGATTGCCACAAGCACCAAGGACTGTTGCAAATATATAATCATCCACCTCAACACCCTCAGCCTGCATCCTATACATGAGCTTCAAAGCCTCCCTGCAGCGTCCATTCTTGGCATAACCCATGATCATAGCTTTCCAAGAAGCCAAGTTTCGGTTTGGCATGCTGTTAAAAACTTGGAATGCATCAGACACATGTCCACATTTGGAATACATATGAATTAATGCACCGCTCACAACCATGTTTGACAAGGCTGAGGTCTTGCTGGCAAAGGAGTGAAGCAATTTCCCCTGTGAGAGAGCTTCAAGATTAGCACAAGCTTTTAGAGCTGAAGAATAAGTGAATGGGTTGGGCTCTACACCATCCTCCATCATTTCTTTCAAGAATCTAAGAGCCTCAGGCTCGTGACCAAGACATGTATAACCCGATATTATGGCAGTCCACGAGACAACATCTCTTAGAGGCATTTGATGCAAGACTCTCGAGGCAATGCGAGACTCGCCACATTTACAGTAGAACCACACAAGAGTGCTTCCTAAGTATTCATTTGACACAGTGCAATCCTTGACTATTTGTGCATGCAGTTCCCTGCCGGTTGCCAAGGCCCCGATTGAGCCACAAGCCCTGAGGACACTCACAATGGTCAAGTTATTCGACATCACTTTTCGCCTCTTCATTACCTGGAATAGACCTATGGCCTCCTCACCAAGCCCTATTCTTGCATAACCCGCTATGATGGAAGTCCATGTAACAGTATTTCTATTTCTCATTCTATTAAACACTCTTCTTGAATCTAAGATATTACCACATTTTGCATACATGTCTACCAAAGAAGTTCCGATAAATACGTCAACTTTATATATCCTCTTTACTATTGCAGCGTGCAATTGTCTCCCAAATTTCAAAGCCTTCTCCTCCCCGCAAGCCATCAAAACACTGCAGACCGTGAACTCATTGCCCAAAAATCCTTCACTCAACATCCTCGAAAACATTTCAATGGCAACCGCTCCATGCCCTCGCTGTGAACAAGCGGCAATCACAGTTGTCCAAGAAACCACATCCCGTTCCACCATCCGATCAAACACACCAAATGCACTAATCAAATCACCACATTGGGCATAGAAATAAACGACAGCGCTGTCTACAATCATGTTCCTCCAATTACCCTTTACAATACATGCATGAACCTGCTTCCCCACCTCAAAATCCAACCTCCTGCTGCAGAATTTCAGCACACACACAAAAGTCTTACCATTTCCCCTCGCCCCACATTTTACAGAATCACCAAACAATCTTAACGCTTCATCATCCAGACCTAAATTAAAGTACCCATCAATCATCGCCGTCCAACTAACAACATTTCGCTCCGGCATTCCATCAAACACTTTTCGTGCCTCGAACAACTCACCCAACTTCAAGTACGCACATATCAAATTGTTAAAGAGATACGTGGTAGACTCCCTAAATTTCAAAACAACCGTTTGTATCCTTCTAACATCTTGTATCCCACAACACGACCGAAGACAAAGAGTAATCAAATCATAGTTGAAGACCCGACTAACAGAAGAAGTAGTTGACAAATCGGTATCTTGGGTCTCCTCTGGGATACAAGTACCCAATTGTTTTGACCAATACCCATCATTCTGGCAAAAGAAGCAACAAGAACGTGTTGAAGTTGTACGGTTAGGATAGTTTCTTCTTCTACCTGAAAAGATTTTCGGTTCTGAGAAAAGTGAAGGCTGCTGAAAAATATTGACATTAGCCGGCGAGAGGCACGTCAATGAGAGCATTTCTCCGGAAATTCCCGCCAAAACTCAACCAGCTTCGACCAAGCTAGCCGAGGAGAGTTGGGTCTTGGGTGGGCTAGCGGCATAGGTTCCTCAAGTAAAATGAAGTGACCAAATTACCCCTATGAAAAGAAAATATCAGAGGTCAAATCAGCCGAGTTTCTTGTGGCATCCTGTCTGTTACATAAGCCTCGAAACTTGAAATTTGAAGCCTTTCTTAGTTTCTTTGTGAGTGAGTCGTAGTCGTCATGGAGTTGCAAGCCTCTTGCTTACCTCTAAGAGCTTCTTTCATAGCTTCTCCTTCTCTTCCCTTCTTTAGATGTTCACCTAGAAACCCTAATTTCTCTTCTTATTTCACCGGTGAGTCACTCTGTTTTTTTTCGGTTAATTAACTGTCATGTTGGATTGGGATTTAATTGGTGTTCTTCCTCGTTGCTCGGGAAAGTCTAGGTTGTCGCTTGACCTCTAACGTTTCTGGGTGTCGAAGGAAACCATCTCCCGCTGCTATCCTTGGCGGCGCAAGTGAAGTTGGATGGAAGTCGCCGGTTTCTGATGCTGACGATGGTCCGACGCGAAGTGTCGTTGAGAAGGATGGTGCGGAAGAAGAGGGGAAAATGAGTAGAGTATGTGACAAATTGATCGAGGTTTTCATGGTTGATAAGTCCACCCCCACTGACTGGAGAAGATTACTCGCGTTTAGTAAGGAATGGGACAACATTCGTCCTCATTTCTTCAAGCGGTGTCAGGAGCGAGCAGATTCTGAAGATAATCCTGGGATGAAGCATAATCTACTTCGCCTTGCTAGGAAGTTGAAGGAGGTACCCTTTGATTGTTTTTGCCAACGCAAGTTAGCATTTTCGTTGGATGGTGGCATTTTATTATTTAAGATGCATTTCTTGAGTATATTATGCTACCCCATTCTTTTTAACAGATTGATGAAGATGTACAGAGACACAATGAACTTCTTCAAGTGATCAGGAATGCGCCATCTGAGATGGGTGAAGTTATCGCCAGTCGTCGGAAAGATTTCACAAAAGAATTCTTTGTGCATCTTCACACTGTCGCTCAATCATATCATGACAACCCAACTGAGCAGAGCGGTGAGACTGCACCTCTTTGTTTGGATGTTTCATGGGGTTCAAATTCAATTATGCAAGCGTTAGAGCTTCACTATTAGTTATGACAGCTCAAATATGTGATATTGACACTCAAACGAACTTTTGGAGAATCCTCAACACCAATTCTACTTTGCTATTTCTTGAATAAATTACCGCATGAGAATGTTTTGTTGATAGCATCAAGCTTCAAAATATAGCTTTATAATATCTGCAAATATAAATGAGATTCAGCTCATTGCTGAAATTATCAGAGAGCTTCCTATTAGATGTTTTGTTTATGATATTAAATTATGTGCTTATTTTAATCAGAACTAATTTATGTAGCTTCATGTAATCCAACAAAACTAATCTGTATTGAGTCCCTGGACATCTATTTGTGTTTGAATATTAGCAGTCATGTCAATGACGCTTTATTTTCTTATTATGTGTTCCAAGATTTGGCAAGGCTTGGAAATGAATGTATAGCTGCTGTGCAAGCATATGATAGTACCATTGAAAGCATGGAAGCATTAAATGTGGCAGAGTTGAAGCTTCAAGACATTGTCAATTCTCCTTCCCTAGATGTTGCTTGTAGGAAGATAGATGATTTGGCTGAAAAGAAGCAACTTGATTCTACGTTAGTTATGATGATCACCAAAGCGTGGTCAGCTGCCAAAGAATCTAACATGACTAAAGATGAGGTAAAATGATCAGTAGCTCAAACAAATGCCTCACTTTGGTACTTCTGGCTGTTGATGCAGTATCTGATCATTTATTTATTTATCTTCCTTGTTTCTAGCGGAATATTGTCATGTAACCTAGCTGAAAAATATGCTAAACCAAGGAGCCTTCATTCCTCCCTAGTTTCTTCTGATACAAGTTACATAGAGAAAAAAGATTGTATGGAAAGAGAAAGTTAATTATCCAAGAGAAGGACTATGCTAATAAATATTGGATGTTTGCATGGTTTCATGAGAAAGCATCTATGAAAGAGAAAGTTAATTATCCAAGAGAAGGACTATGCTAATAAATATTGGATGTTTGCATGGTTTCATGAGAAAGCATCTATGATTATGCCATGTCAAATCATAGGGTAATTTGACCCAGTAAATTATTTAATTTTAATTTGGTCTTGTATGGCCAGAATTGTTATTTGGAAGAAGCCAAATAAAAATTATTGATTCATCATTTGACCTGCGTTGCAGGTGAAGGATGTGTTGTATCATCTGTACAAGACTGCGGTAGGCAATCTACAGAGACAAATGCCAAAGGAAATTAGAATCGTGAAGTATCTTCTCAAAATTAAGGATCCTGATGAGCTGTTGTGTGGCTTAAAAGATGCATTTACACCAGGAGAAGAACTCGAAGGAAAGGATGTAGACTGCCTCTACACGTATGTATTTAAAAGTCCTTTTGCTTTGGTTAATTGTAACCAAGTTTATCTATGGAAATGATTGGCCTATAAAATCTAGAATTCAAGCATTTGAATTACTCTTCTCAGTTTATAAAATGAATAATTTATTGATAGCATTAAGACATAAGGACAGATAGGGTTTCGCTGATGATTTGATGATGTTTGAGCCTAGGATTGTTATCAGTTGATTCCATGTAGGGAGATGTTCTCAATAATGGGTTTGCTAATCTTATAGGACACCTGAAAAGTTACATACCTGGATCAAGGCTGTGGTGGATGCTTACCATTTTAGTCAGGAAGGAACTCTCATAAGGGAAGCCAGGGACCTGATGAATCCAAAGATTATACAAAGGCTCGAGGAATTGAAGAAGGTAGTTGAAGACAATTACTTGTGATGAGTAGCTAGAGTTTTGTCTGGAGGGTCTTCAACATCTCCAAGTCTGGGATATTTGTACGGCTTCGACATAAATTTGATCTGGGTTTGGTTTCTAAACAAGATTTCTCGAACAATTGAAACGATAGTAAAACCCCAAAAAGCTCCAGACGCCTTTTTTATCTATGTCCTCAGGAACTCTAGCTGATATAGCTAATTGGCTTAGATTACAGCGAGAACGGTCGCTTGGATTAGCACAGATCTTAGTGTACAAATCTTGTAAACCTACTGTATTTTACCAGTTCATTCCTCGCCTGATTTAGTGTCTTTCTAGATTGTGTTAATTTGGCGGGACAGCTCATTGTATAATCTCTTTGCTTCAATTGATTTTATTTTTAGGTTATCTTATTATAATGTTTTTGATATTTCAAGACATTATTGAACATTTAATAGTAATCCTTCCATCAGTTGGGTAATAGATTAACTTTTCTCAATCGTGTGCTCACAATCTATTTGCTGAAGTCCGTTGGCACCAAACCGCAACTAATAATTTTTACAAGCTCTTATAAAGTTACGAGGACTCGAGGCGAGACCTCCAAATTTTAAAGGTTTCAGATAAATTCCAAGTTAAAGGACATAAATATCCTTTGCATTTTAAGAAATTTACAAAAAAATATTTTAAGTTTTTACTTTTAATCTCTTCTCTTATATTTCGGTCAAAAATAAAATAATGAAATGTATGCCTTATTAACGTCACTAATTAAATGTTGTTTATATAATGATTTAATTCGGTTTTTAAATTTGAACTAAATTAATTAAATATGATTTAATAAATCATTATTTTAAATGATTAATTTAATTTAAATACGATTTAAACTAATAATTTATTATAACTGTTTCAAATTATTAATTTAATTTGAATTAATTTACTTTGGTTTGAGTTTAAAAGCTATATTAGATTATCATATTAGTAACATTTGAATAGTTTACATGGAATGTATATTTTGCACGTTTTTTAATATGAATTTTAAAAGAAGGGACTTTTTTGGAGAACTATGAGGAGTTTTTTTAGAGAATTTTAAAGATCTAAAGAGCTTCTTTTTTTAAAAAAAGTTTCTTAAGCTACAAGAGAGACATATATCTTTTAATCTAAATTTTATAAACTAATTATTGCTTAAGCCATAAGAAGCTAACTAATCCTAGTAAGTAATAACTTGGTCTAAAGAGAACACCCAAAAGTTAGAATTGATTATTTTAAGACTTGAAGTCAAACTTAGAAAAGAAATCTTGTTTAAGTTTGATTTTTATTGAATTTGAATATTCAAATTGAAGTCAAACTAAATATAATTTAACTCATTAACTTTGATTTAAGCTAACACAATTTTTTCACTAACAATTGAGCTCAAAAAAATTATTAAACCTAAATATAATTAGATTAAATATTTGAAGTTAAATTATACTTGATTTGTTAATATTGGTGGAATTAGTTTTATTGGACTAATTTGTTATCTTTATTGAGTACAAATCACCATCAATTAATTTTTTAAATGCTAAAATATTGCAATTCTATGTTATTATATTTTTAGTTGTTGAATTATTTGCCATAAGTCTAGTTACAATTTTGTTATTTGTGAGACCTCTAATAAGGCTTCTATTTGCACTTTATTTGTCAACTACAAATTCTTTAAATCTATGAAATTTTATGTTATTGATATTTGATGGTTGTAGTTTTTGCTTTCAAAGTTGTAAATTAGTAGTAAATGATGATGTTAACATTAATTCCAATATGTTTCATTAAGATTAAATCAATACAACAAATTGTTGAATCAGTAATGGTTCATCCGTCGAGATTTATTATATTCGAAATAGACCCAATGTTTTGTTGTCAAAGTTGATTTTTCTTTTTTTTTTCCTTTTTGTAATTTCATTCTCTTAGCATGATTCATTTTAATTAAATCCAACAAAATGGAAATTCCATATTGTGTAATGATAATCAGGGGAAGGTGAATGATCAATCGAATTTGAGAGTGTTGCAAAATAAAAAGCTTACTTTGTTGAGGGAGAATCTCTCAGAAAATAAGGACAATCTCATCATGTACATAATGAAAAATAAATAATTTTTAATGATTTATCAGAAATTATGATCTTTTATAATTTTATAACATCATTAATTAATAATCATAATAAAGTAAAGGGCTGCCTAAAGCTAATGCACAAGTCTTCCAGCTTTGCAAAGGTCAGGGGAGGGTCAATTGTACACAGTCTTTCCTTTGTATTTTTACAAAGAGACTATTTTCATGATTCAAACTCGCAACTTTCTGGTCACAAAGGAATAAATTTACTAGTTGCTTCAAAGCTCGCCCTTCTGGTCACAAAAAAGTAACCGTACCATAAACATAATAAATTATGAACTATAAAGTATGCCTTATATGAAACTTGATTTCTGAAATCTATTAATCAAAATTCTTTTAGAAGTTCAAATGTTCAATCTATAATAGTATTTACATAAAAAAAAAGTTTAGAGAATTCTACAAGTAATTTGGAGAGAGGTATGCCAAGAGTGTTAGTTCTTATAAAGCCTATGTATACTTAAATAATTAATATCTATATATTAAGATTGATGCCTAACAATGTTATAACTACTCATATAGTAATTTTGACTAACCATACCATAAATAATTATAAATATAATTTAGTCCTTTCATCATACAATATTTCGATTAGACATATAATATGAAATTATTGTATACTTTAATTGAATTTAGTCATACTAGTTCTCTAGCATTAGTATTTGATTTTTAATGGTGTTTAAAAATTATTTTTAAGTATCATTTTTCTTGCCAAAGATTTTTAATTCAACATTAATCGAAAATAATATAATGTTCTCCTATTTACTTTAAGATGATGAATTATACATTATCACTCAATTACCTCCATTGAGTTCATATCATGTCTTATAAATATCAACCAAGTTTCTCTTTACTAGGATAAATCCTAAGTAATATGAAAAGGTAACAATCCCTACATAAGATACTTTAAAGATCAAATCAACAAGAATACCAACATTTTCAAAACGTATTGGATCTAACACCCAACTAATAGAACTCTTAAACCAATCATTAATGGAAGCAATTGTTACCAATATGGAGCCTGACAATAATAGGCACCATTGTCAAAAATAAACCTTTTGTTTGATTTTAGTTTTATTTATTTTATGTTACATGTATCCTTTTCTTCTTATAGAAAACTATAAATGATAGATGTAGGCATAAATTTTGTAAGTGTATTACTTTTATAATAGTAATTTTCCAAATTCCACAACCAATCTTCTCTATGTTGCTAAGATTCAAACATTGGGAAGTCTAAAAGACTTATAAAGGGTTAAGACCTTATGGTAGAACTAGATTAGAGACATGTTTACTGATTCCAAAAACAAATTATAAGGTGGTAGAAAATTCTTCAATTCTTTTTATTAGTAATCTTACAAATGATTTATCTCGATGTATTTTTGATTTATTGCAAATGACACCCAATGAGCGCATGAAAAGACGTAAATAATCAACATTATTTTTATATTAGAACTTATTTTACTATTCATCTTCTAATATTAATTGTAAATGCATGAATTATAAATGAAATGAGTTTTTTATTTTAAAATAGAGGCTTTGAAGAGGGAAGAAGTAGGGTTTTAATTTAATTTTTTTAGTTCTTTGTTGCCAAAAGCCCTAAACTCTAACCTTTTTTGTATGCTTCCATCTTTTACAACTTGTCCATATTCATGAATGCATTTGAATGTCTTGAACTTACCTTTCAACTCAAATCATTTACCCCTTACTTGAACTTTCTAGGCTATGTTTTGTTTAACTACAAAAAATAACATTATTTCATGATGTCTTTTTTTCAAATGTTTTAATAATCAATTTCTATGTTTGCTTTCATATAATTATCAAGAAGTAGTATTTTTTTTATATGTCTTGATTAATAGATTCAAGTAAGTAATTCCATGTCACTGTCATACATTATGAACACTAACACACACGTATTAACATGATTGGCCTTCTAATATATGAAATAGTAAACATTAATAGAGAGCCCTCAATTATAGTGTGCATTTACGATATTGATGCGTAAAATTTCTCCTATCTTATTTCTTTTAGGGTTGATAAGGTTGACTTCCCATTTAAATAAAGATAATAATGATTATATTTAAAAAGATTAAAAAAAGGTTCCATTTGGACAAAATTAATTTGAAATTATCTTTTGCATATTATTTGTTGCATTAAAAACAAGATTAAGAATTTAAGGTTTAGTTGAAAACTAATTTTAAAAGAAGAAAGAAAAAATAAGAAGAATAAAAAGGCTTAGAGGGATAAAATGTTTTTGGTATTCATTATTCTCTTTAGTTGAATTCAGTCGTTTAATAAAATCCTCCTAGAGTCAATAACAATCCCACACATTAGCACTTCAATCACTAAAAAATTATGATGAGACAACATTGTTTCAACCTTAAGACTTATTATTATACCCCTTTTCTCATAATTGGTTAATCTTGTCTTGTGTGATTTCTTGATTATTAAGTGGTTGTGCTCTATTTCAATTTCATTATGTTAATTTTGGAATTTCAATTTTAATTAATTCATAATCAATTGTTCAATTTGTTGTCTAATTTTTATTTTCATTTTTATCACACTCATTATGACCTTGGATAACATTAGGATTCAATTAGTTCACTGATTCCTCGAAAGATCGACACCTCAATTACTACGCTTTATGAGCCGTGCACTTATGGATTATTGAGGATTTTATAAGATTAAAACTTGCTCGACTAAAAGTTGTAAACTTCAACTTCCCTTATCATATTCGTAAAATATCTTCTTGAGTTACAACTACATCTTGTTCTTATATTTCTCACCAAAATAATAAACTTATTAGTACTACATATATTTTGTCATCATTAAAACATCAATTGGAACCTCCTTTGGTTAAACAATAATTATGTTATATACTTTATTATTAATATGACATCTTGTATGAAAAAAATATTCTCTTGATACACACTAACATCATTTTTTTTTAACCTGGCATTTAGACCATGCCTAATCCTCATTACAATTTTCTAATTGTGGCATTGAATTCTCATCACTCTCTCTTTTAGATCCCACCCCCATCTCTCATGATCATTGCCCTTTTATTAAGATATTAAGAAGTCATATGACTTATTCCCAAACAATGAAAATGTTCAATATCTTAATTATAGATTTATGTTTTAGATTTATCTTCTATTTTACTAGGTTATATTCATTCTTCTTTAGGAAATTAAATTTGGATTTAATTACAAGTTTTTTATTGTAAAAAAACCCTTTTTTTCATTGAAACAAGAAATTTAAGAAATGATATGATCCAATCTTAATTGTTAGCTTTTTTCAACTTGATTTCTATGAGGATACACTAAATTCTATTATGAACAGTTGCTCTTTCCTTTTTTTTGCCCTTATTACCTTTATGATAATATGAATCATCTCCCTACCTCCATATAATGTCATAATCCTATCACATTAGCAATCTTATGATTCAAATTGCTCAGAAATTTTGTTATGGTGGCTTCCAATCCTCCTTTACATTAGCTCAAATCATTATCTCCTTATGGTACTTATCAATACTATGTGACCCTAGCGTGAGGCGTTATGATTTTTAAAACAAATTTCTATAATAGTGATTAGGGATAATTGCCTCTTTATGATTGGCTTTATATTCTTCTAGTTATCAATATATCTCTCATGATTCCTTCACCTATTTATCATAAGATGATCTTACGAAATTAATATATAGTTAATAAACTCAATAACAACAAATTTTAACTTTTTCCTTTGATGTAATAAAGATAGTCAAAAATCAGTTTCTTCTTCTTTTCCACTTTAGATAGGCCTTATGGTCATTTCTCCTTTTAAATGAAAGAATCTTAATTTTTAATATTCCCAAGGTTACCATCTAGCCTAAGCATGCCTTCATAGTCTCTATCTTACCAATCACCTCGACGTGCACATCTATCTATATTATATTTTGTGGTTTGTAAATTTTATACAAGTTAGCTCCCTCTTCAATATTACAAAAATCTACTTGGAGATTTCACGTTTATCACCAACATGCATTAGGAATTTAGGATGATTATCCCTTTTGCATATTGGCTATAAAAATATCTTGTAACTCCAGTTGATCTCTAATATCACCAAACACCATATTCTTGTGTTCAAGCAATTGATGCACACCTTGAAGCATAGAACTATCATCCTTACTTCCCTCTTTAACTTTGACATAATCAGGCATGCTTTAACTTTTAAACGAATGTTAGTAATAACCTTATAGTAAGCCCTTATGTGATTCTCTCATTTAATGTTACTTAATTTACTTGTGTTTCACTCTATATTTTTTTGGCTTTTCTATGTTGATGTTACTCACATATTTTTGTCTTTTACTATTCACTTTTTCCCTTTGTTTCTGTATTGAACTAGACAAAATAACTACAGAATAAACTCACTATATTAAATCAATCTCGAATCTTGATGGAAGAAAGAACAAGTAAGAATCTAATAATGAAATAAAGCAAAAGAATCAAAAAATTACAAACGATTCTACTCAAATTTGTATTTGGAAAACAATCCCAAATTTCAAATATGTTAGGAATATTTTTAGCAGAATTTAAAGTTATACTATAACGAAATTAGACCTTTTCCATTAGGAAAGTATAGTGGTAGAAATATTCTTTTCCTAATAATTGTCAACTGATTCTTTTCTTCTTCTTTTTTTGGCTGTTCTTGGTTCCTTTATTCATAGATTCCAAAAGATATTAAATAAAAATGGAGGACACAAAGATAAATGCAAGAAAGAAATAACAAAGGAATCAATATATGTAAGAATAAGAAAAAAAAAAGATAGCAATTTCAGAACCAAAGCTCCAATACTAAATTTACATGAGCCCCAATGATGAAACTTTGAAACCTAACACACTTAATTTGTAATCAAGCCCTAAAGAAGCTAAGACTAAATTAAAGACAAAAACTTGACCTATAATTATATAAAATCATGAATCAAAGGTATTAGAAGAAATCTTGACCCTTCGTTATAATGAATTAGAACTAAGATTATAAGATGAATTGAATTCCATAAGCAAATAACTTAATAAGTTCAAAAAGTTTTTCGAGGAACCATACAAAAAACCCTTACAATTGTATTAATGATCAAGATTTCATTACAAGTGAAAAGAAATAGTTATTAAATACTAGATGGTTAATTACTAAAAAAGTTCAAACTTTTGTCAATTTTTTAATTATAGCCTAAACTTTTAAAAAAAGCAATAAAATGCCCAAAATTTCAATTTTTTTTAATTCTAGCCTAAACTTCAAAAAGTAGTAATAAAATGCTCAAACTTTCAATTTTCTTCAGTTCTAGCATGACGTTATCTGTTGTTTTCCCAATGCCCTCAATCATTTGTTTTCTGTCTATTCTTCTAACATCCCAAACTACTCTCATATTATAACCTACTGCACCAGTAAGCTCTTCATTTTTAGTTTGTTTTCCTGATGCCCTTATTGTGAGTGTGTCGGGACTGTATAATCTGAAATTGAAGGGTGAGGAAGCTGAGAGAATAAACTGAAAAGAAGGGAAAAAAAGAAATTAAAGCGTAAAGTTGTCGGAGTTGCATAATCTGATTTAAGTCCATTTTAAAGAATGACATCATTTTAATTATGTGATTAAATGATGTCATTTCATTAATTTTCATTTGTTGTGTTAATTTTGACTGACATGTATTAATAGTTAAGGTTTATAAAACATGTGACAAGTCACATGAGTAAACTTAACGGAAATACTAACGTCGGGCTAGAATTAAAAAAATTAAAAGTTTGAGCATTTTATTGTTACTTTTTAAAGTTCGGGTTACAATTAAAAAATTGACGAAAGTTTGGGCCTTTTTGGTAATTAACCAATACTAAAATATAAAACTATAGTTTCCAAACTTAAATAAAAACTAGATTTTCGATTAGAAATGGTCTAAGTTATGACCGTAGACCAAGACATGTTGGCTACAGACAATATGGAGGCATTAAGAATTGTTTAAAATATGCTTGTTTTTAAGATCTTGTCTTTTTGTATCTATAAGAAGTTGGATAGAGTTTTAATTATGCTCGCAGATTTCACTATAACTTTTTGAATTTGTAGACGGTCTTAGCCATACTTATGACTCAAGACCATAGATTTTTTATAAAAAAATTGAAGATAGACATAGTTTAGGCTACAATCATGTTAGAGATTTTGTTTCACCACTAACTTGTCTAACAAGTTACATAAACTGTTATGTTGTCATATTAGGGGCCTTATTCATATCTAAGACTTCCCCAACCATAGCTTAAATCAAGCTAACCAATCAAACTAATCAATACTCTTCCTTCAATTTGGCTTGATTTCATACATGTAGCCACTTCCTTTACTGCCTCATTAAATGATTCTTAAAGCATTGTATTCCTTATTGACATAATTGGTCTAATTTAAAAACTTACAGGATCAAAGAAAACTTGATTCCCATCATTTGTTGTTAAAAATATAACTTAAGAGGAAGTCTGTAGTGGCCAAAGACCGATTATAAAACACTTTAGAACTTTTAGGTGTATTACATATTCCCATATCCCAAACAAGAAGAGGAGAAAGCTTGATGATAAGAGAGAAAATATGATCTGTAAATGTTTTAGTTGCAACATAGTCTTTGATAAAGATGCAAATTGGTCATAGGATGGTGTTAAATAGCATATTTTAGTAGATTTTGACAATGACGAGGAAAGGAAACATCCTTTTTTGAATGAGCAACAACTAGAAACATAAGGCTTGCTTATTAGCTAAAGGCAATAAGAAAGAATTTGTTGTTGACTATAAGGAAATTTTTACTCCTTTTGCAAAATAAAATACTGTCAAATTAGTCATTGCTTTCACTGTTTAATAATTATAGCCTATTTTTCAGATGGATGTTAAGGAGACTTGGAAGAGTAGGATTTTTAAACAAGTTTCAAATGAAAAATTATAATCTTGTTATAACATCAACATAAAAAGGCTTTTAGTTCTTGGAAGGGTATTGAATGAGATTATGTTGATAATAGACCTTTCAAGCAAATAATGGTAGATTGATATATTTATCAATAACCAAGATGATATAATTCATTATCACAGGGGTTCATAAAGAGCCCAGAGGAGAAACATGTCTTAGTTGCAAAGTATAGTGACTATGTTAGGGATCTTAAATAGAAAGAACGCATTTAATTTTTTTTTTTTATGTTGGAATTGCTTGTAGTTTCATGGTATTCCAAGAAGCATTCAATCATAACTTTGATTACTGAAGAAGTTGAATTTGTAGTAGCAGTAAGTTATGCTTGTCAAGAAGAAACTATTTTAGTGTTATTGTGATAAAACTTTAATCATAAAGTTACCCCAAGAAGCTTTAGAATTTAAATTAAATGTTAATTAAAACCTCTAAGCTCTAATTTTACCCTTTAACTTTTAAATCATTTGAGTAGTGACAAGTTTGTCATTCTTTCTATTATTGTAATAACCTATTTAAAAAACCTATATGATGAATATATGTACAGATTTTTATTCTCCTTTTTCTCTAGTATAAATTTATGGTAATAATTATATCATATCCAATATATATCTATATATATATATATATATATATATATATATATATAAGCATAATTAATGGTATTGAACCAAGTAAAAATTAGTGTTCTTATTTTCTACAATTTTTAATTCTTGCAAGACTAACAAATTCTTTATCAGTCTTTATTTTGAAAGACAGCAGTACAACACAAAGAACTTAACAGTACGTGA
>JAOSBN010000006.1:10845155-10861516 GCA_027563595.1 Erythroxylum suave
TTTTAAAAATTTCAGGGACTATTTTATAAATATAAAAAATTGTCCGGTACGGTACCCGGTATTAACCGGTACCGGTATAGTACCGTTCTAGAACTGAATCCGGTACCATGTCCGGTACGGTATTCGCAACATTGCTGTGTACATGAGACAACTGGATCTGCCTCTTTTTTTATATTATTGTTATCATATCAAATAAATTTACCAAGTTAGAATTGATATGGATTTAACATATCATATTATAATTTAGAAATTTAGTAAGTCGCTATTTGTTTCAAATTAAACTAATTTATTTAATCGATTCGTTCTATGACACAGTTGTTCCAAAGAGGTGGGCAAAGCCTCACGCATCTAACACGTGAGAATATTCTGAATTAGCGATAGCCACTGAAGGAACTAAAGTGGCTTAGCCACTTTAAGAACACGCTTTAGGAGTTTAGGTCGTTATCCACCACATGTATAGTATACATTACATATGTATGAACAATAGCATTTTCCTTCCTTCTCTTAATCCACTAAACTTCATTTACATAGATACCCAAAGTCACTGGAGAATCAGACTAGGGTTAGTGTTTATACACTTTTGTGTTCTTTCCACAGCCAGCCACGCATGTGTAGCTTGACTATATATCAAGAGCATCTTTAGTCATTAGAGACACTGGATTCCTGGTTATAAATAATGGCAATTTGCAGGTGCAATTTCTTAGACAGAGGAAGACTAAGGACAACCTTGACACCCAAGTGACAAACATTCGTTTCTTGTCGTGTACACCTGACTAGGGGACTTTACAATTTTGTTACTATACCGTGTAAAGGAAATACTTGCTACAAAAGAAAGCACACAAATACACAAAAGCAGAGCTCAGCTACTACAAAAGAAAAGGTAATAATATGATTTTCTTTTGCTCGAGCAAGATGGCATTAGCAAATTGTGCAGGAAGAAGGAAGATTCAGGTTGGTACGTAGTTGCCACTTTAAAAACTTATCCTTGAGTATTTAGGTTTGATGGTTTGCCAATAAAATAAGATTTAGGTTCCGTGCGAGATGGGACTTAGAGGAAAGGATATGCCAATAATTAAGACATGAAAGAAAGAAAGTTAAAGAATTTCAATATTAAGCATTTATATAAAGCAAAAGTTGTGTCTTTTACGTTACCTAATTAATGTGGATAGTGGATGTCTTTAAGCCTTTCTACATCCCCTAGACGTGTAGAGATTCTGGTCCCCAGTTGGACAACTATGTTATTGTAGAATCATTTATATGTTAGTGATCATATGTAATATGAGATCATGATCAAGTAACAGAGTACTAAGACATCATGATTAAGAAGTCTTCAAATCAAGCGAAAAGAAGTTATGAGAGCCCTTGTTTTTGATATACTTTGCTGTTAATCTCAATTATCTTATAAACCAGAACAAAAAGATGTATATTATCATCTACAAATATAACCAATTAAGTCCTTTAGAATCCATGCTCCATGGGCGGCTACCTCAGTGGTGATCATGTAATTCATAGGGCATGGACACTCACTTGGCCCCAAGTTGCCAATATTTTTGCTTTACACATCTGTCCACTTTTGTTTTCTTGCTCTTGTTTATGATTCTCAATTGCTAAGCTGACAAGGCAACATCCTTGCTCAGGCTGGCAAATTAATGCAATTAATTCGTAAGTTTGTATTTTCGCTTTTAGCTTTGTAATCAGCCAGAAATTAATGGTTTTATAATTTAATGGAAGAGAAGGCGAAAACATTTTCATTCATAATTCCTGCCGAAGTTTAAAGATGTTCCATTAATATGTACAACTTACATGTATATATATATATATACTAGTATTTTTTAAAATTGTCACCTCATATCATTACACAATAACTATACTAGGTTTACTCCAAAGTCGTCAGGTACTTAGGGTAAAATGATAGGCTATTAACACAACAGACAGTGCATCAAATTGTTTTGTAATTTTGCAGCTTTCTTTACGTGAGAAAATTGTTATACTGTTCAATAATTCATGTTGTGGATATTCTTGGGAATTAATGGACGACAGACGTACCAAAGTTTCTGGAATTGGTTCCATGACTGACCAAGGAAAGATACTGCAGTGGATTAAGATTATATATACAGTAGTTATATAGTATATAAATAACTAGGTAATAGTAATTGAAATTTCCCTTTTAAGGACGGTTCAATGGATGAGCTCACTCTTCAAATAATCTTTACCATTAAGAACTATGAGTTTGACTTAAAATTTTTTTATCACTTCAATTTTAATTTAGTATAACTATTTAGTTATTTTAAAAAATATAAATATTTTATCTGTTCTTAATCATTTCATTATAGAAAATACCTTTATTATTCAAATTATAAAAAATAATTTATGGTATTAAAAACTGAAAAATACCAAAAATATTTAATTATTTTTTAATAAAATTTGATATTAGATTATGTTAGAATAATCATCTATACCCTATTACGTGTTTACCAATTAATCACGTAATAACTGATGTTAAAAAAATTTAATATTATAATATGATTTTAATTAAGCGACCAATTGAATATTCATTTCTTTTACCTTTTGTATTACAAGATTTCATTATTCAAGACTTCCGTTTGCACTTGAATGGGCCCACGCCCCAATCAGCTTATTTTAAAGAGAATATAAAACTGAAACAAAAATATGACTATGACACCCACTCCTCCACCATCAGCACCGCCTCAGCAACCACCAATCGTAACGTGGCACTTTAACACCGCCGCCGGAGAATGCCGTCAGCATAAGTCCAGTTTCGCATTATAAGATGACACAATAAATAGTTGTATTAGGTAGCGTGGAGTGGCGTACGTTAAGATTGATGAGAGGTGCGCATCTTATGCTTCCTTTATTCTATTTTGTTTTTCATAAAGTCTTTTACTAGTTGGCTTTGCTCAGACAGCGACGTTAACGGGTTGACTGTAGCGTTCAAAAACAAAAGAAGGAAAAGAAAAAGGCTTTCTTTTTCAGCCATTATTAGTTATTGTTGATTCTGTTTCGTTTATGTTCTTTGTTGAAAGAAATACGGATGGTGTGGTGACGTTCGTTTCAACAGCCAACTTGTTTCTATTGGAAAGGATGCCATGACCTGCTTTTAATTGGGTTTTCTTGCACAGATTACTTCTTGAGAGCGATCTTTTTTTTTCGAGGATACTTTGCACTAGCTTAGCTTCAAAAATTTGAGCTTTGGTTTGTTCCTCTTTGTTTTACTCCCACTGGCTAGTTGGGAAACTGAAAGAATGTGAAGTTGGCGCCTTATTTGTAAAGGATTCACTGAAGTGTTTTATGAGGTTAGTAGTAAAAGGCTAATGATTTTTGAAACTCTTTTTCTCATGTTGGATGGGCTGGTCTTGTTCTGGTGCACAGCTGTTGAATTTTGTCAGAAATGGAAATCTACAGTATTCATCTTGTACAAAGGGCACAATTTGGTCTTTTCTGATCAAACTGTTTCTGGGTATCTATGTTTTAAGCTAAAATAATTCCATTTACACTTTCTTCTGTCCGACCCTTCATTTTAGTTCCAGCTAACCTGCAAAGGGTAGTTAATGAGTGATGTAAAGTGAGTGAAAGTTGGAAGAACTGTAGCCTTTAGGTTAGATTGAGCTTCTAATTAGTACAAGATTCACTATGCCTTAAAAATTAATGCTTTTCCTGGTGTAGATTGTACCACTGCACAGAGACACTTTTTTTTTTTGTTTTGGGTCCTGATCTCCAAGAGCTCTTAAGACTTTCCCATCGTTCGTTAACTTTTAGATTTACTTTTAATAGTGGAGGACTTCGCCACATACTTTTAAATGATGCAATCCAAATTATTGAGTTTCATGTCTGTAACCTCCTCGTCTGTCCTCTAAACAAGTTCCAAATTTTGGAAAGTCAGAGAAGCTTGTGAAGACGGTTCGAAGTTGTTAAAAGAGGAGCAAAACTATGCCGTTGAATGGCCTTGATCTATTACCTAGTTGAACAATTGCTTGAGTTAGATTAGGATATGTTTCCGATACATGACGGATAGTCTCCATACTGAGAGTTGACTATGATTCGTCACCTTCTATTGTCTGGCAAACGCTAATAAGAGTTTGATGCAACTCTTTGACTGCAATCGTTTAATCTACTCTTTATTAAACATGTCTAATCTTTTTCGCATTTCCAGCGTCCCATTTGTTGGAACATGAGCTCTTCGTCAACTCAGATAGCTGCTGTGAGAGGAATGGGCATCTACGAGCCATTCCACCAGATTAGCTCATGGGGGGGCACATTCAGAGCTGATGGAAGTCCCAATATAGGTTCATCCACAATTCCAGAGATGGATGGTTCGCCAGATAATAAGGTGATAATGTGCTTACGTTTTTAGATCTTGAATCATTACTCATAATAATAATAATAAATTATTATTATTTTTAACCTATAACTGAGTTTTGTGATTGAATTTCCCTAGATTGAATATGTTTCTCCTGAATTGGAACCTTCCAGAAGCGATCATGAAACAAACAGACCTGCGAATAAGGTAATGGAATTGCATTCTGCTCTTCCTCTCTATATCTTTTTTTTTTCTTTTAATATACTTAAGTTTGTATGGTGAAAATGCCTCACATATAAAACACTGTACAACTGGAAACTAAATTAAATTATTACTTTTACTTCTTACTGGGATGGAATGTTTTTGTTCAATAACAGAGGAAAGCTCTTTTCTTCTTTCTGTCTGATGGAAGAATTAATAAACTGATTCACGATACTGTCTGAAACTTCTACTCTTTAAATTTCTTCTTGCATATTCAAGAGATGTCCAACGAATGTTGTCAACTCTTTAGAAATGATTAGTATTTTTCCACAATGATGTTTGTCGCACGCTTACACTGACGCCTAACTGGTCTTTATCTTGGTGATGAGCCTATTTGTCTTTATTCTGAAGTCTCTGATCCTTTCTGTTTTTATTTTTTTTGTATGTATAAAATATTGGAAGAAAATAATATTTAGTAGCATAAGAAATGGCAAAGACATTATTACTACCACTTCTTCAAGATACTATGAGCACTAAATTTCAGATTGCCATGAGGGAGCTGCCTTTAACATCCAAAGTCTTTTTTCCGTTTGATCTCCATTCTTCTGTCTTCCAAGAAGAAAGAAAGGAAAGTAGCATTTCGATGTTTTTACTATTATATTAATGCACATTTTTTGTCTGCAGACACAAAGACGCTTGGCACAAAATCGGGAAGCTGCTCGCAAGAGTCGTTTGAGAAAAAAGGTAAGAGGCTAACCTGTTCCTTAGAACTGTGTGCCAGACGAAAGCATTCTGCATGTGGACATAGATAATTATAATTTTTTGTTGCTTCCTAGGCATATGTTCAACAATTGGAATCAAGTCGACTGAAGTTGGCGCAGTTGGAGCTGGAAGTGGAGAGAGCTCGACAACAAGTGAGATTTAAGTGATTTGAACAGGCATTTCTTTAAATAAATCCTTGGAGATACCAGCCATCTGATGGTGAATATCTCACTGCAGGGTATATATATAAGCAGTGCATCAGATACTAGTCATTTAGGATTGCCTGGAACTGTAAATTCAGGTTGAGATTTTTTCTGATGGCATACACTGTTTAACATATTACATGTCCTTATGACTCCCCATTTGTTATGTTTATTGAAATGTTTTTTATTTCACATTTGTAGGAGTTGCCACATTTGAGATGGAATACGGACACTGGGTAGAGGAGCAACATAAACAAACTTTTGAACTCAGGACTGCATTACAGGCCCATATAACTGATGTCGAACTTCGTATGCTTGTAGAAAATGGGATAAATCACTATAACAATCTTTTCCAGATGAAAGCAGATGCTGCAAAAGCTGATGTCTTCTATCTCATTTCTGGAAAATGGAGAACATCAGTAGAGCGCTTCTTCCTCTGGATTGGAGGATTCCGGCCATCAGAACTTTTAAATGTATAGCTCAGTGTTGGTCTATTGTGATGATTATGGCCTTTGTGTTATTGGATTCATTTAGATTGGTTAGGTTACTGCCTGTTTTCATATTAGGATGTCATGGCATTATTCAACTGCACTTGTGAAAACTTGTTCTGCATCTTGTTCACTTGAGGTCAATGTGAATTATAACTAATGCAAGTAGTTTTATACAACATATCAAAGAAAACAGACTGCTTCAAATTTTTATGTGGCCTGACGTTACAAACACTGCGCTAGTTCTGAACTTTTACTGGGACGTGCTTGAGAATATTGTTATGATATTTCTCTAGTTCTTATCTTTTTCTTGGAAAATAGCCTAGTTCTTATACTTATTTTTGCAGGTTCTTATGTCCCAAATTGAGCCATTGACTGATCAACAGCTTGAGGAAGTCAACATTCTTCGCCATTCTTCTCAGCAAGCAGAAGATGCTCTTTCACAAGGTATTGAGAAACTTCAGCAGACTCTGACGCAAAGCATAGCAGTTGATCTAATGGGTGCCGGGAGTTACAGAGCTCAGATGGCTTGTGCAATAGAGAAGTTGGAGGCAGTGGAGGGTTTTGTGAACCAGGTAATAACTAGTTTCCTTCCAATAAGTTGATATGCACTTCATTTTCTACATCACTCTATGTTGTTCTTTCCGGAGTCTTTTGGTTTTACTTATATTTTTTTGTTATGATTTTTAGTTTTAGTTTTCTAAGTTTTGGTCTCTATTTATTTAAACAAAAACAAAAAAAACCTTAAAAAATGTCTGGTTTTAGTATCCTTGTATCACATTTTTCGTACTGATAATAATATTAATTAAATAATTAATATAATTTTGATCTCTTATTAATAAATATTAATAAATAATTTATTATATTTTATTAAAATAAGTAAACATTTTTGTAAAATTTATTTTAAAACTGATATCTGTTTATTAATATGTAGTATAATTTTTAAAACCAATCTTATTATTTAGAATTAAATATGACATTTATATATTTTATTTTTAAATGTTTTTTAATTTTGAAAATTTGAAAATTTAAGGTATCTGAAATTTAAAATACATTTATTAAATAATTATAAGATCTGAAAATATTTTTTCAAAATAATTTTATTTTAAAATTTATAATAATTTATGTAAACAAAAAATGAAAATGGAAAATCAAAATTAGTTTTTATGATATTCATAAGTTATGAAAACAAGAAGAAAACCTAATCTAAAAACGAAAATAGAAATTCAACTAATTTATGTATTAAATTGAAAGACAGAAACCAAAAACTGAAAATAAGAGTGGAACCAAACTATGTCCTAAGTTTTCGGGTCAATTTCTTTGAGTATACGGGAAGAAGACCTTTAATTTTCTTAACAGAGTTCTGATGACTGTTGCAAAAGATTAAGACTATTGATTCGTGAGGAGAATCTATATGAACTGCCTGGATATGTCACATTCTTTGTTTGCCTTGTTCATTAGTATCGTTTACTTGATAAATCTTTGTTGATAGGAAAAAGAACTGTGAAAATTCAGGTACATTTTGTTCTTCCTCAGTTATCAATTGGCTTTAATCTTGTTGTATTTCTTGAGATTGAAGTGTCAGTCAGCTGAAAGAGGAAACAGTATTGAACAACTATGTTGGCCTTTTCAAATAGAAGTAATAGTTAGATGTTTTTGAAAACCCACTTCTTTAGTGACTTTCTCAGCTTGAAAATTTTGTATAAGGCTTCTTTAGGGTTTGATTCTCCACTCCATAAGCTACAACCAAAATAACCAAAAACCACTGAAATAAACATCGTGGTTTCTTAGAGTTCGTTTATCCATTCTCGGATTTTCTTTAAGAACCGATAATATTTTTGGACCCAAATGATGCTGGTGGCAGATTTATGGGCTCTGCGATTATTTTGTTATTCTACCTCAAACTCACAGCATTAAAGTTGATATACAGGTTGGCTTTGTTATGTCAAGAGTCTGTTTCTATAAAAATGCTCCTGTTGTTTTGGTCAATTTGCTGCCCTAAAGACTGCCGATGTTTATTCACGTGAAACCTTCCTTAAACCCTTCTTCAGCACATTAATGACAAAAAGAAGAGGATCCTAAATACTTAATAAGAACCCATTTTAATTGATTGAACAACATAAAACTTATTATGCACAGTAATCAACATTCTTTATTATTAGTGTCTATGTTATGATCCATTTTTTCTGTTGGCATTCTTTTAGACAACTCCTCCATTCCCACATTCTGTCAACGTTTCCTTCTTTCTGAAAACAGGCAGATCACCTGCGACAACAAGCCTTACAACACATGTATCGTATCCTAACAATACGTCAAGCAGCAAGAGGTTTACTAGCATTGGGAGAATATTTTCACCGTCTTCGTGCTCTAAGTTCACTATGGGCTGCTCGTCCTCGTGAATCTGCCTAGTTTAGAAGAAATAGAATTCCAATGATATAGTGTATCTATGTATATGTTCAGCTTGGACATTTGTGCTTAAGATGCAAAAGACTCGTGTTTGTGGATTGACTTGGGGTCAATCACCATATATGTTTTTGCAAAGCAGGCTCCAGAGGTTTAAATTTTGTAAATAGAAATGGTAGTGGTGCGTGTCTGCAGAGAACTAGGTAGTCAGGTCGATGTAGAATGTATGCTGTATAATTTGATGTTTCAAACGCTAAATGCAGAATGCAGAGACTATACTTGAGTAGGTTTAAGATACTTGGTGTTAAAGAGAAGGTGCTCATCATTCTTTAGTGACACTCAGGTGAATGTAATGAGATTGCTGTCTTCCACTATTTGTATGTATCGAAGAAAGGAAGCTAATTGGATTGGAAATGGATGAAATGAAGTGAACTTTTGAAAAGAAGTCCAGGCTCTGCCAACAGTTAACCAGCTTGGAAATGGATGGGCAGAACGCTTGCATGTCGTAGACAATTCGAGTTAGAGTCAAAGAGGATCGTCACTTGCAGTTTTCACGTTTCTTATTTTCCATCAGCTTCCTGGACTTCCACTTGTTTGAATCCCAACATCAACTTCCGCAGGT
This sequence comes from Erythroxylum suave, assembly GCA_027563595.1. Classification (NCBI taxonomy): domain Eukaryota; kingdom Viridiplantae; phylum Streptophyta; class Magnoliopsida; order Malpighiales; family Erythroxylaceae; genus Erythroxylum; species Erythroxylum suave. Next base: position 10,854,153 of record JAOSBN010000006.1, read on the forward strand.
GCAATCAATAGTTCTGCCCTTCCAAAACCCATTTTGCATTTTTCGATTTGGGTGGTCCAACTGGAGTTTACCATGCGGATTCTGGTTTAATACGCATCAGGGCCAGCAATCAAATCTACCCTTCTTATTATACAATTTCAATTTGAACGCATATGCAATAAAGGCGTTAATTATTAATTTTTTTTAAATTTTATAATATTAGTTCAAAAATAAAAAGCAGTGTTAAATACTTTAACTTTCAATTTCTAATACAAATAATTCGATATTAAAATCTTTGCTAACATGAATAACTTAACAAGTTACGTTATATTAGTATTTTTGTCACAGTACTATCATATATTGTAGTTGTGTCATATACGAAATTGATTATTAATAAATTTAAAACAACTCAAATTTATGAAAACCCTAAAATTAACATAACTGTAAAAATCAGATGAAAATAACTGTACTCTTTCAACGTCTCTAACAACATGTTAGTCTACTGTCTCCAACGGCACGTTAGTTCATCATCCCCACAGGCATGCTAGTTACTTCTCTGTTAATTTCCTTGCCTTGATCAGCTGGCTTATAGGCATGCTAGTTATTTCTCTGTTAATTTCCTTGCCTTACTCAGCTAGTTTTCTTAGCTTGCTTTGTCTAGGATTCCACCATTTGTCATCCTACTCCGTCGTCTTTGCTAGTATGTATCTCTGCGGTTTTTTCTTTTTCTTTTGATGTGTAATATTTGTTCATGTAATTAAGGGTTACTTCTTTTACAAAACTGTTGTTTGATATTTGTAAGTTATTCCTCAAACTGACTTTCTTATGGACCTCGAAAAGCTACCTGAGATCTACTCCTTCCCCTTTATTTTTATATGATCTACTTTATTGCTTGTGTCGTATTCTGTGTTCTTGTTCATTTCATTTTCATTGCTTGTGCCTTATTCATCTGCAAACTAACTCAAGTTTATGGTTTTTTAGATGTAGCTTTGGTGAAAACCCTATTTGGGTTTTATGCTCCTTAGCAATTTTTGTAAATTTAAAGATAAATGACATTATTTAATTTCATAATGTGATTCACTTAAATGCATATTGGTGGAAGAGATTTGTAGTAAGTGACGTACATTATTACGTATCTTAGTTACTGATGCATACTTCTATTCTACTCCATGTCGATTAGGAAACTATTGCGCCACATCTCGACAATAGGACAAAGGCTCCATCCTGTAGTGATTTTTATTGTTAAAGTTTTCTTAATTACTTGTAGCAATATTTTCTAAGTTATTGGTGCTCCTAGGACAAGTTATATCTTTACATATATCAATGTCTTTGAAACATAGGAAAATGCAACTAAGGACAAAAAGTTTAAGGGAAACTTTTTTTTTCAGTTGTGGCTTAGCCTGTTCTATTTTCTTCGCTCTTCAATTCAGAAATATATATTATTTATTTAATGTTCTTTGATTGGGAGACATGTATATTTTGTTTCCTATGGCTTACTTCTTGCAACGAGAAAATTGCTGACTTTGGATAGTAAAAAAAAAAAACTAAGAAGTAGGCTGGTTGTCCCAAGAAAAGTTGTATCCAAGTATCTACATTAGCATTAAGTTTCTTTAAAGCAATTTGACAAGGAATATATCTATCTGATGAGCTTAGGTCGTTCATATCCCTTTTCACCATGTATTGTATGTTATTCAAACAGTATTCACCGAATACATTTGAGTGAATGTGATGAATGGTAACTCTTTAGGCCTTAAGTCTCAAGTTGACACCCCAACTTATGGCAACTCATATAGCAAAATGTTTTGTCTATTTTATTCCATGGGATACATTTAGCTATTAATGAAGAGCAAACCTTTTTTTTTTAATAGTATAATGGTTTTGTAAATTAATAGCTTATTTCCTTACAACAACTTGGCATTATTATTTAAATGATTTGAAGGTCAATTAGATCAACTCAAGGGCTTTCTATGTTCTCACAATATATAGTATTTTGTAATTGGTTTTGTACTTTCCCCTCTTGGCTATTCACTTTATTTTTTAAATATCATTAACTCTTTATACTTTAATGATATTTTGCTTTGATTTATAGACTTGCTCATTCATATCCACTCATAATTATAGGATTTCTATTTATCTTTTATATGTGGAATTAAGGTTTAAGGGACCAGAGCGGTCTGCTAACATATTAAACAACTCCCAAAAAGAAAAGAAAAGCTACAATATAATTATACCTATTGTTTAATAATAATACAATTGTGCAAATTGTTATAGATTAGAATGTGCGATTGATGAAAAGATATTATTTTCCTTGAATAATTCTTAAGAGCTTTATAATGTCATTGACTTTAATATGTTTTGTTGGGAACTAATATTAAAATTATTTGTAATGTAGATGTTGTTAAATTTTGAATTTTATTATGGTGGGTTATTAAAAAGAAATAGCAACAACAACTATGTTAGGGGCCATATTAAAGGCATAAGGATATGGGTGTTGATGAACTTAGTATGTTAGTACTAAATGGAGTATCAAAAGATAAAGGACATAGATTGTATCTATATTTTTACAAATTTTAAGAAGATTCGATGGGATGCTTAAAAGAGATGAGCTTACACCATTATAAAGATATGTTATCGATGCTTCACCATATGCAAGAATTGAACAACTACAATATTGAAATCTATTATGAGCATGGTTATGATAATCTTCTTATATACGAAAAAGAATTGATTTTGATATCAGCAATAAAGAGGGATTATTCCAAATTTAGGTCGAAAAAGATAATGAGTATTTTGTTATTATGGAAATGACTGAATCTGAAAATGATATAAGCGATAATGAAATTTATGCAATTAATGATGAAGAATATGTTACCACGATAGAAAATAAGAAGAAATATGGGAAAAAGTGTGTGGTGGATTTAAATGTGATAATGTTGTGGATGAGGTTGGAAGTAGTGGAAAATGTAGTAATGAAGAGTGAACTTATTCAAAAATTTCACAAAGAGAAGTGGCATTGTTAAACTTCAAGCTAATTTCACTTGGTTGATGTAGTGAATATAAAGATAGTAAAGCTAAAGTTCAATAACCAATTTGTATTGATGATAATAAGTTCAAGGCATTTGTCTTAGGGAAGAAATAAGAAATTATGTGATTACAAATGGATATGATGTTTCAACGATGAGATTTGGTGTGAAAATGAAAACTTTTTGTGAGCCACAGTGTCCCTTTAAGGAAACAAACATAGTTGCAAGAAAGTCTAAAGAAACAAGTAAGCTAGTAAGAAATTGATATTAGATGAATTCTTACATAAGTTTTAGGAGGACCTTAAACTAGCCAATTATGAGATGATAGATGATCTTCAGATGAATTATGCTTTATATGTAACTAAATCTCAATATTATGGGGTGAAATGTAAAGCTATTGTGATGCATTATGCAAAATTACGATCTTATGAACAAGAATTGTGATGGACTAACAAAGAATGGATATTCATTATTTAAACTGAACTTGATGAAAAGTCTAGAAAACTAATATTTAGGAAGTTCTACATAGGATTTAGGGTAAAGTATAGTTTCCTTAATGGTTGTAGGAAAATAATATGGTTAAATGTAGGCTTTGTAAAGATATTTCTTGGAGGTGTTTTATTCTCTGTAGTTAGGCATTTTGGAAATAATCAAATGTACCTTATATATTAGGTTGTGCTAAGGGGAGAGAATTACTAATCTTAGAATTGTATTTTAAATCTTCTTGGTGAAGACCTAAATATAAGTGGGAATTCATTAACTTTTGTAAGCCATTAACAAAAGGTGAGCATTCAAATATTCGTCTTGCTTATTTTTATATATGTGTTGAATTATTATATTTGCGTTATATTGTTTGATTCAATCCTTTTTTTATGTTTAGGATTTCATGGATGCATTGAGAAATCTCTTCCCAAAAGTTAAGTATAAAAAATTTGCCATACGTGTTTATACAAATTGGTATAATTTGTATAAAGGCCACAAATATAAGAGTTTATTTTGGCAAACCTTAATTGCACAACAAAAGTGGAATTTGATGAGACAATATAACCTTTTAAGAATATATAAAATAAGGCTTATGATGAATTCAAAGTAAGGAATCTTGAGACTATTGTGAAAGCATTTGTGGACATAAGACCAAATTATGAAATTGTTCACCACAAAATATTAGAGACATTTAACAAAATCAACTGTGAAGATAGATTAAAATGCTTGATCAAAATGCTAGAGGATATTTAAGTTGCTTTAATGACTCAAATTCATTAAAAAGGGATATGATGATCAAATCCATCGATTATATATGTCCAAAGGTGAGGAAAAAGATAGAGAATGCGTAATATGAAACAAGGCACTATATCATCAATACAAATGGAAGTTTTAAGTTAGAAGTAACACATCAAGTTCATTGTTGATTTACAAGAAAGAACATATTAGTGTAGACTTTGCGATTTAATAGGGATCCTTGCAAGTATGCATTTACTTGTATATCATATAAGAGGGATGATATTGATTGGTATGTGAGCCGATATTATAAGCGTGAATGTTATTTAAATAGTTATTAGTATGTCATAAAGTCTAAAATTTTATTCCAAGATTGAAAACTTGTAGTTCATATTACCTCATTTGATCAAGAAGATGTCTTAAAGGCCCAAAAAGGCCAAAAGAAGGGATAAAGATAAAGAACTGAAGAACCTGAACAAATAGAGTGAAGTAGTACTCATAAGATATCAAATTTGTTTTAAAGTTGGTCATCATAAAAAAGGATGCACAAATATAGAGCAACCTTCGAGATAACTTGAAATTGTGAAAGTAATTGTATACTTATTTATAATTGTGATTGATTCGAATATTCTTTAAATATCTAATTATTCATTACAAATTGTAAATTATTGTAATGACAATGGGAAAGACCACTAAAAAATCAACTATATTAAACCTTGAAAGTGATGCAAGAAGAAGAATTAGATAATCAATATTTATAGGATCAAACAATAAAACGTCTATTTTAAGAAGGGAGAAGGAAGGTGTTAAGAGACTATTCAGTTTTATTTCTTATTTTCCCTTAATTTTTTAAAGATAATAAATATTTATATGTATACAAGCCGCTCAAGGATTTGGAGTGACATTTGAAGAAGTTAGTGTGAAAATTTATTTTACAATTTGTCACATAATTACAATTTTTGGCTAGTTATTTGTTATTTATTATTAAGTGATAACAATATACTTCTCATTTATGATGTTCTATAGATGGATGGAAGTTAATTTTAAGTATTCAAACCAACTCAAGCTTCTCAAAATACAACTGCTAATATAAATGCATAAACGATGACTACAAACAAGAGGAAGTTTAAAATAAGGACAAAACAATCAATTCCAAGAAAATATCAAGATAATGACAGTGAATCTACAGAAAAGTGAACCATGTTTGTTTTAATTTAATTGAATATTTGGACATTGTGTTGTGATTTTTTTGACTTGGACATTATATTGTAATTTGGTTGAGAATTTGAACATTGTGTTGCAATTTGGTTGAGGATTTAAACTTTATATTGAGATTTAGTCAAGAATTTAAACATCATGTTGTGCTTGGAGATTGCCAACTTGGACATCATGTTGCAATTTGGAAATCAAGAATTTGAACATTAAGTAAAAAGACTGAGTGAGTGATATGGTTTATCTGATAAGTTTTTTTACATGTCATTTTCCTTGTTATCTTTGATGGAATATTCTCCAACCAAACTTTGGTCATATTTTTATTGTGTTTTCATGTCTTTGATGGAATATTCCTATGATTGCTTTCTATTTTTCAATGACTGTATTAGATTCTTATATTTGTACTTGAGATCTTTAACTTTGAACGTTAATGAGAAATGCAAATAAAAGACATTCCTTTGAACCTTTTTTATTCATAGTAGTTCCTAATGAAAAAGGGCCTATTTATGTATATTTTCCTTTTACCTTTTTTTTAATTAATAGTAGTTCCTAATGAAAAATGACCTATTAATGCTTTATAACCCTTTATAACACAATTGTCCTTTAAAAATCATAAAGCATCAAAATATGGATGAAGAAATACAAAGATGGAGCCTAAAGAAGTACAATTACTTTAGAAAATGAACATTCAAATGTTCCTAAAATACATGACTAGGAGTGTTTAGAGACATGAATATAAACTAATAAGAGTGGTTGTTTTATAAATGATGTTTATTTACATTAAACACCCAAGATATATAGTTATATGGATTTCATTACGGGTTTGCCCAAATTTGAGGAGTACAATGTCATATTCTCAATGATTGATCAATTTACGAAGAATGCTCATTTTATGCCCTTATCACATCCTTACTTAGTTAATAAGGTCGTTTTGTATACCTTAATTGTGTATATAAAATTACATGGAATGCATATGACTATTGTAAGTAATAAGGATCTCATTTTTCATAAGCAAATTTTGACAAGAAGTTTTTGAGGTGCAAAATATTTCCTTAGCTTTGGCTTTAGCTTATCACTCCCAACAAATGGTAAAAATAAAGTATTTGACGGACTTTGGAAACCTATTTATGGTGTATGGTGGGAGACTATCCTCAACATTGGAATAAATGGTTAGCTTTTGTCAAATGGTAGTATAATACCACATTTCATACTATCCTCAGTTGTTCTCCTTTTGAGGCCTTATATATTTTCCTCCTTCAGTGCATATACCTTATTTAATAGAAAATTTAAAAGATTTAATGGTGGACCAATCTTTACGTGATAGAGAGGTTGCTATCTAACTAATTAAATTCCATAGTCAACAAGGACATAATAAGATGGAGCAATTGACTGATTAACACCAAATTGATCATGTATTTATAGTCAATAATTTGATTTGTGTCAAGTTTCAACATTATTTTCAGACCAATGTACAAGTTTGAGCTAATTAGAAGCTCACCATTTTTTATTTTGTACCATTTAAGGTTTTGCAACATACGGGGATAACTACATATCCATTAGAATTACCAAACAAATCTAAAATTTACAATGTCTTCCATGTTATTCAACTCAAGAAGTGTGTTTTTGATTATACAAAAGTTAAACTTTAACTCCATATTTCTCTTTAGAGTATTACTAAGTATCACATTGCTATTATTATTTGTTGATAGTTCAAAAGCATAATAAGCTAGCGGTCCAAGTTTTGGTTCAGTGGTCTGATGCTAGTTCCAATGTCTTTTAGGAGTTTTTGTACGACTTACAGCAACGTTATGCTAATATTAACTGTTCGTTTATGCCCTATAGCCAATCGCTTTGATTGTAGTTTAGTGACAAATTATTTAAAGGCATTATTTATCTTATACATGTTTAGATGTATATGATAAAGTCCATGGA
>JAOSBN010000006.1:10862941-10877192 GCA_027563595.1 Erythroxylum suave
GTAATGGGGAACATGAACAGGTTGGAGAGAATAATGGGAATCAACGAAGGAGAACCATTAGGGAAGCAACTACTTCTTATGTTAATTATGATCCATTTACTACTGCTTATCTTAATTTTGATGTTAATTTTGAAGTTAAAGGATTAGTCATTAACTCTCTTCTTAAATTTCATGGATTGACAGAAGAGGATCCCTACAAGCATTTGCAATCTTTGTCCATGATCTGTCAGAGTATGAAGCCAGTGGGCACCTCACTTGATCAAATACTATGGAAGGTTTTTCACTTATCACTGGAAGGAAAAGCCCGGGAGTGGTATATGAGTCTTCTGCGACATGGGCAAATGCCTACCATAGTTGGGCAAATTTGAGGAAAGCATTCTTGGAAAAATATTTTCCGGCCTCCAGAACTTCATCGATGAGGATGGAGATATATTTAGCACGGTAAGATTATGATGAATCCTTTTATGATTATCGGAACTGCTTTTAAGATCTATTGTCTAGATGCCCCCATCACCAGATACCTAATGACAGTTAGTGCAGTATTTTTATGATGGGTTGAAAAGTCAAGATAAAGGTATTTTAAATGCGGCATCAGGAGGTTCTTTAATTGATCTTACAGCTACAGAGGCATGGGATTTGATGAAAAAAATGGTTTTGAAACATCAACAGTACATTGTTAGGGAGACCAGAGGAGTGCATAAATTGGGCACCACAACAGCCCAATCCAAAAGAATAGAGAGTTTGGAGTCAAAAGTTGACTCTTTGGAGAGTAGAGTGACCTCACAATTATCCTTCATCACTATATAACTGAAGAATATGAATGTGCATCGCCTGACATCTTCTATGGATCTTACTACACCTAATCGTGATACTTGTGGGTCAGTCATACATATAACCAGTGTTTTCCCAGACGGTATGAAGAGGTGTCTGCAGTGTATCCAGGGCGGACAAATAAGAAATGGGACCCTTATTCCAAAACTTATAATGAGGGATGGAAGGCAAACTCTAAGTTCAATTGGAGGAATGAAGAGGGAAGGGCACCAAACAGATTTCAACAAAGGGGAGGAGCTGGTACTTCCACTATCCAGTTTCCCAATCAACAACAAGCCCTGACTGTCACACCCAAGGAGGACACCAACCAACTGCTGCACAATATGATGACTTTGATAAAGGAGGAAAGGAATTCTAACAATAATCAGTTCAATGCCATAACTTCTCTAATTCAACAAGACTCTTCAAAGAATGCTGCTCAGTTTAATGCTTTAGAAAAGAGAATGGAGCAATGGGAAACAAAAGCTGAAAATATCAATTCCTTTGTCACCCAGTTATCCAATAACATGAGTGAGAGTCAAGCGAGAAGTAGTGGAGCTATCCTTTCAAACAACGTTATTAACCCCAAAAGTTTAAATGCAATAGCTCTCCGAAGTGGGAAACAAGTGAGATTCGAAAATCAAGATGAGGAGGTAGGCAAAGAGGAGATTGAGAATGAAGAATTGCCTTTCACAAAGGAAAAAATCAAGAAATCTGAAAGCTCAAAAGAAAAATCACTTTTGATTGAAAAGAATTCCGAATCAAGGGTCAAGGGAGCTAATTCAGAGAGCAACAAGGAACAAGCAACAACAAGGAAGTATGTGGAATCAAGCAAGCATGGAGCCAATGAAGCCAATGGTAAGGAGGTAAATCTTCAAGACCTTCCTTTTCCTAATTCATATTTGATGAGCAAACGAATGATTGACATTAAGCATGAAAAAGATATCATTGATTTGTTTAGTAAAGTGGAAGTCAATATTCCTTTGCTTGATCTTGTGAAACGGGTTCCTGCTTATGCCAAATACCTTAAAGACCTATATACCCATAAGAGGAAGTTTAGGCCAAATGACAGAGTTCACTATCCCTTGCACTATAGGTAAAGTTACCATAGGGGGAGCCTTATTAGATCTAGGGGCAGCCATTAATGTTATGCCTAAGTCTGTTTATCAATCATTAGGAGTCAAGAATCTTAAGTCTACATATGTAGTTCTCCAATTGGCTAATAGGTCTATTAGGCATCCTGTGGGCATTATAGAGGATATTTTGGTCCAGGTCAAGGGTTTAGTTTTTCTAACTGATTTTTATATGCTTGATATGTCTTCTAAAATTGTGTAGGATACTTCCTTGTATCTTGGTCAACCTTTCTTAAGGACTACTAGTACCATAATTGGCATGAAAGAAGGTACAATCACCATAGAGGTAGGAGATCAACAGGCGAGTTTTAACATGTATGAGGCTATGAAACACCCCCATGAGTATTATTCGCTTCTAGGAGTTAACATGCTTGATATTGTTATTGATGATGCATGCTCTGAGTTTGAACTCCAACACGTTTACTCTAACTTCGCATTGAACTCATTCACTGATGACTCCCTGGAAGAAGGATTTTTCGCTAATGTTTCAAGTAAACCGAGGAGTGTGGACATTAACACCGAAATGGCAAGTGAACAAGTTACCTCACCATGGTATAGCTATCAGCCAAACGTCCACCAGGAGATCCAGGATCCACCGTAGTCATTAGGTCGTTTCTCATCCTTCACTTACCACTTACTTCTACTCTGTGATTGAATATGACATTGTGGATGTATGAGTGTGTTGACTAAGTGTAAGGGAGAAACTACTTCAGTAAGACCTAGGTTTAGTTTTCAGTTTATGCAATTTTAATTCAATAATTCACCTCCTCTTTTATGTTCACTGTGTTTTAGCTTGATGTATGACCCATCTTATATGATTGAGGAAACTGGTGCAAATGGATGAATTGCATTTTGATTTCTAATACTTAAGGACTTTGCATATGAGCTGAGTATCCGGTTAGTCTCAGTGGAATTTTTCATAGTTTGTCTTGTTCATTTTTCTCTCGGGAAAACTTCGCCATGGTGAAATATTCACTTCACCGTGGTGATAGTTCCAAATCAAGAGTTCACTGTGGCGTGGTTCACTTCGTCGTGATGACAATTCCTAAAAATCTCTTAGGCTAATTGAACACCTTGGAGCAACATTCGTCGTGGCGTGACATAATTCTTTCACTACGGTGAGCTCACTTCAAGCAACATTTGCCATGGCATGACATAACCTTCGCCGCGGCGAAAGATCTATCTGCGCAAAAATATTGAGTGAAATTTCATTTCTACCCTTATTTTGCTTCTAATTTTTCATCTTCCCTCTGTCCTTCTTTGTAATTTCCCTTCCACTTCTTTATCGACCCACCATTCCCTTCCTCATTTTCGTATACGTCCCTCTACTTTGTTGTGGCAATCCAAACTACCTTCACCAAATCCCTCTCCCTTCGTTCTCCTCAGTTCATTTCGCGTTCATCATTCGTATTTGCGCATCTCTCCATCTCTTTCATAAGTATCTCGCCTTTGTTCAGCTTCCTACCTCTTTGCTTTCGTTGTAGTTAGGGCATGTTCGCCACGGCGAAGAATTTTCTTTCGCCGCGGCATGATAGGCTGTAGCTTTCGCCGCAGCAAACTTCATAGGTTTTGACTTTCAGTAAATTTTGTTTAGTCCATTTGTTTATTTTTCTCTGTTTGTTTTTCTGCAGGAATATGCCTCGAACTAAAAACCCTACCCGTCATTCCCCCACCGTCTCATCTAGTTCATCTGGTTCATCCAGTAATTTTGCTTCTCCCAATAGCACTGATTCTGATTTTTCTGACCTAGTCGAAAAGATAGATGCTAGGTCGTTCATTAAAGAGCGCTCATTTCCCTTGACTTCACACATCAATCCCTTTGTCTGTCAACTAGTACACTCTCAGCTTATGGGATTAGTCCAACCAAGGGCTCAGGGCAACGATAAATTCGTTCGCCATTTCTACACTTATGCTCGACTCCATATCACCTTAGAAATTAATTTCCGTGGTGTGAAAGCCCCCACCGCATTCACCACAGCAAGCATCCATCAGCATTATAACCTCCCTCTCATTCTCCGATGCCACTATGATCAGTTGATCCATCATTATCCATAGGACGATGATATTCGTACCCTCTGTCCCCAGAGCGTCGTCTGGCATCAACCAAGGATCTATAAACGTTATCTAAAACATTCTGATCTCTAACCCGAAGCTCATCCTTGGCTCCACCTTGTTAGTAACAACATCATCCCAACCTCCCATCTAGCCCACACAACGAAACAGCAAGCCCTATACCTTTACCTTCTGATGACTGGTTGCCCAGTCGATATAGCTCATGCCATTGTTTCCGCCCTCCATGACTCCATCGCCACCGCCAAACTCACCAACGCCATCACTTTCTCCCACCTCATCAAAGACATATTCCGAGCCCACAACGTTCCGGAATTCAACAATGACAACTATTTTGACTCAGCTCCTCTGTTTCATTACGCCCGCCTTAAACAACCTCAAATCTAACCTCCTCCCCCATCCACCCCACTTCTTGTTGTTGTTACCAACCATGCCGCTGTAGTGCCAAGTGAGGACGATCCTCTGGCTCCAGCCCCTCCTGAGCCCGTCACTTTACAATCCCTCGCTAGCCGAGTTGATGGCCTCTCTGCAGACCTGGCTACCCTCCGAGACATCCTATTTTAGGCAATCGCCCCGTAGGATTGAGATCGGCAGTATCATCGGCGGATGGATGCCTTGCTCGCCGAGCACCTGCACTTCCAGCTTCCTTGAAGATGACCCATACTAACCCATCGGGAGCAGATCCTTCTGACGCTAGGGATGATCACCCAATAAAGTAGTTAGAGTTTTTTTATGCTCAATTTAATTTTGTTTGATTTTTATATAATTCTATTTGTATTTCCGATGTGTTGCTAATGAAACTCCCACTTTCCCTTGATTGCATAGTCGTGTTAATTGCTTTTCAATATTGCAGACAATATTGTGTTTAAGTGTGAAGGATATTTCAATTTTCCATTTTTGTTGTACATTGTGCATCATTTTCAGCCATTTAACTACTTGTGCAAGTCAGTTGTGCATAATGTCAAAATTTTAAACTTGGTGATTGAGGCCTTCGCCGCAGCGCACTCTGTCTTCACTGCGGCAATGTGTGAAATTAGTTCTTTTCACCACGGGGCATTCTTTCTTCACTGCGACAACGTTTGCATACTTAATATTTTTTAAATTGCCTCAATTTAACAATTCTCCCTAATTAAATTCTTGTCACTCTTGTATCTCAAAGATTTTATAAGTTTCAAAACGGTCCCTGTGTTTTTGAAAATACCTTCTGTTCTTCAAATGATAGTCGGATTTGGCTAATTTCATTTTCAATGTTTTCAACACAAAGTAAGTGAGGATATGCTGAAAAAGTAGCAATTTATGTTTTTAAATCTTGAGATTGATAATTGAGATACTAACCTTGTTGGAAGGATATTTAGGCCTAAATTCTTTCATTGTTGTGAGTATCTGCTTAATCTCATATCTCTCTAGAACTTGTTTTAATTCTTAATCAAAGCTTGAAGAACTAGAATTTTGTTAACATGATAGAGGCATTCTTTTAAAACCCTATTGACCCAAACACAAACCCCATAAACACTTATCTATTGCTAGCCCCTTGAGTCATATTTTTTAGTACATGCACACGTCTTCTTATGGTGTCAATATTTTATTTCTCATTCTCTTCTAGTTATCTCAAGAAATTGGTTATTGAAAAAAAAACTCAAAAACTATATATATATATATATATATATATATAAGAAAACAAGAAAAGATTATGTTGTCGTTTATGTAAATATTGTCTTACAGTTGACATCTATTTCATAATTGTGGTGCATGTGCTCATATTTTTTTCTTTCTTCTTTCGTCTATTCTATCCATTTCATCTAGCTTTCTGTGCATTACAACCTTGAAAAGTCATCTTGATTTTCGAAATTATAGTTCTTGTAGTGGAGAGGTAGAACTATCACAAGCTTATTGTAGAGAATGGACTAAGCAGATTTTAAAGTGAAATTATCCCAAAAACAAATGAGATAAGAGCAAACACTTTGCCTTGAGTGAAATCTCTTTTGGTCAATCTCTTCGATTAAATTCTTATAGTGTTTATTTTCTTGGCACTCTTTCAGTCTGCTTTGATTGATTTCTGAGAAAGTGATTTTTACCAATTTCCTACTCTTATTTTAAGCATGGTTGGGATTTTTTTTTGCACTTGTGTCTCTTTGACTCTTATAAACTTTGTCCAGGAGTACAAAGGTCTAAGTGTGGGGAATTTGATTGAGCACAAGTTTATTATATAAATTGGCGACATTTTCATGACTTTTACTACATTTCTTGACTGCTATTTCTAGATTTTATGCTTAATTTGACTATTAAGTGTCTACCTTTATTTTATGTAGTTTGAGAGTAAAATTTGTTCTGAGAACAATTGATATTGCAAATTACCATTTGTTCATTGTAGAGGCTCAAGAAGACATAGAGTCAAGGAAAGGCTGAAGTCAAGTCAACAAGTGAACAGGTGCAACAAGAAGTTCACTGTGGCAAAAGGGATGTGTCGCCACGGCGAAGTATAAAAAATTCCAAGCAGAACTTTCGAGAAAAGTTCACCGCGGTGAAAATTAATTCTCCTATAGCGAAAGAACCAAGAATACAACTAAAACTTTCGGGAAAAGTTCGCTACAGCAAACTTTTGAATACCTAAACCATTTTCGGAAGTTAACCTACTATGCAACCCGATGTATAACCTATTTCTTTTAAAAACCTATCATTTTAGGTTAAGAGAGAGCCGACACAGTGATAATAGGAGAACACTCTCCCTCTCTAAACCTTCAGACACTCTACCATCCACCCTCCTCCACTTCACTGTCAACTCCTCACCCGACAGCTACTACCATGGATGCTTCCAGTGGGTTCCCGACTGTGAATTCGCTTGGAGTAATACTTGGCTAAGCACTTCTTTCCTCTTGAAAATGTGGTGATCGCTAGAGTTCAATGAGCTTCAAAGGAGAGTAGTTTATTCATGTTCAACTACATTGTTATGAACTCCTAGGTTTAGGATTTGTACTTTGTAGTTGAATATTCTTCATTAGAGTTTAATTAAGTATTGGGCAGTCAATATGTTATTGGGATTTGTTGATGTAGAACTCGGAACTTGAATATATGAAGTCTCATATATGTCTATTTGTGATTTGGTTAATTCTCTTTTAGCTGCCTAGTTGTGTTTGATATTGAGATGATTCTAGATCCCAAAATGACTTATTGCATTGATTTACCCATTGCACCCACTAAGAGCATTCAACAAGGTTTTAAGAAATGGAGTTCATTGATTAAAACCTTGGACTTAAAGAGTTCTTTAAAGTTTACCATTTTAAACTTAGTGATTCACTCCCATAAAAATTCGTTTTGAGCTATGATAGCCAAAGCTCATTTTCAAGAGGATACTATCATCATTTGATCATTGTTTTCATTTTATCGCTTTTCTATTCCCAAAATCCAAAAATACTTTTCATTACATTTTCTTACAATTCGCTTATTTTTGTCCAAATTTTCAAAGATTTAAACCCCCTCTTCCTTGCTAATTTTGTTTGCATATCATGACATATAGGCTAGCTTAGTTCCATTCATCAGGTTCAGATTAAGTGAAAAGACCCAAGGTTGCATTCTATACTACAATCTTTGGAAATAAAAGTTTTTGATTTGACCTCCAATGGTAAGAACAAAAGGGCTCGAATTAATCGTATACTTGATTATGATTATTAATAATATCAGTATATATGAATGATGACTATTGAATATTATGATTGCTTGAATTAGTAATTCAATAAACTACATGAAGTCATTTGTTTCAAGTGGTCCACTAATTTTTCCACCAATTTTTTCAAAATAATTTTTGTCCAATTAAAAATATAGATCAACGTAATCTTTTTATTTGGGTCCAGGCCTGAGCTGCCTAAGTTTAGGCCTACCTGAGGTCTAACTCTTCTTAGTAAAATAATGATGTTTTGCTTAGAATAATTGAGTCTCGAGTCAGTTTTGGTCTGAGCTTGGTTTATGAGCTAGCTCATTGAAAACAACTAAATTTAGGCCCATGAGATAACAATTGCCATCCTTAAAAGTGGAAGAATGTTAGAAATAATTCATTAAAGTGACTCATGTGTTAATAGATAGTTAAAGAATTTAATAATTTAATAAATAGATCTTTTAGCTTTTGGGCCATTATGATGGGGAGTTTTAAAGCTAACTAATAGTTGTCAATTTATTGAGATTAAGATTCTATCTATGCCTAATAATAATTTTCATCTTCTCACAAAACACTATCACGAAAGAAAGTGAGATAGAAAGCTTAAGGAAAGAGACAGGATTAGGAAAAGGGGATTATTAAGAATCATTTCAGCATAATTGAATTATGGACAAATGATGATATTTATAAACTTTAACTTTGTATTAGAATAAAATTATGATCATGATTGAATATTTGTGAGTTCCATAAATTTCTATATCCTTTTATGTTTATGAAAATTATGCTTACAAAACTTCTCGTGAAATTTATAAAACAACAAAATTTTTGTAAATTTATAAAATCTTAGGAGATAGTAGTCTCTTTCTTTTTATCAATTAAGAAGTTAAAAAAGTTTAAACCAATTCAAACAGAACAAGTAAACAAGCCTCCATATGTTAAAGTTGGTTTAAGATGATTTCCCTTTACTTTCCAACAATTACTAATATCAAATGATCGAATGATTTCAATGAAGTAACTAAGATTACAGTTAGTAAGTTTGCATTATTTTAAATTTCTAGTTTTCATAAAGATACCATAATATCATAGACAAATTACGTATTGTGTGTTATTTTTCACGTCAGGCGTCCATGGCCTAATGGATAAGAAATCAGGTGATTGTGGATTCGAGTCCCACTAGGCGTGCAAATATGTGGTTTTCTCATTTATATTATCATTTTTATGTTCACGTGAACCCGGATTTGGGGTTTTTATCATTTTATTTGATATAGTAAGATGGATGGGTCGTAAGTTGTAACGTATGATATTAAGGTTTGCATAGGCCCACCCGGTCGCAAGGTTATCATACCCTTTTTCATCGTAAAAATTAAAAAACACAAACGTTTCCGTGTGGGACTTCACTACCATAAATTTTGGACTGATTTGCTTATTTGCATTTTCATCTATTCCCTTTGCTAACCCCACCTTTTATTTCTTAGTTCAATTCTAGTTACGTGTATCAACTTAGATCATTTTCATTTGGTATCAAACCCTGACAACACAAGTCCCATTCAGCTTCAACTTCAAGTAAGCCTTTAATTGGAGGACCATCACCACCACAAGACTTCACATCTTCCACCGTACCAGTCTACCTTCTTCAAATCAACCCATAAATATCCCACAATGTTGTTGATCTCTACTTTGCAGCCTTCACTCCTTTTTCTTTATACCATTAACGGCTGGCCGGTCCTTAATTTCTTTTAAAATAAAGAATCTCTTCCTATCAGTTGTGGTAAAATAATCCAGGTTTAGTTATTTTCAATTTTTGATTTATTTAGAGATTGGAAACGAAGGAAATATAGGCCAATCAAACATGCAGCTGCGTGTCTAACACATGCAAGGTGAGTGTGATAGTCAAAATTGTCCAATTCCTGCATATTTATGCAGAAGAAGAGAGTTTTGGTTTATACAAAGTTCTCTTCTTGGTTTATACAAAGTCTCTCCTGGTCAGAATCAAAGAACATGTCAGCTTTCAAACATTCACCTGCGTGGCTCGCTTCTATATCAAATAGTTACCTGTGTGGTCCGCTCCTATTAGCATGTTGTGAACTAAGGTGTTTATTGTGCTTTAATCACAATGTTTTAAAGATTAGATATAAAGTTAAACGGATAAGATAACATGTTCAAGATTTAAAAGTTCAATTAATATTAAACATCACAAAGTCAGATTGAAAATGAATAAAATTAAAGAATTTAAAATATGATTGAAAAAGATTATTTTTACGTATTAAAAATTTTAAAATTTAATTGAATAAAAATTATAAATTAAAATTTTATTTATTTATTTTAATGTTTAAGAAGTTATTAATTTATAAAAATTAACTAATTAATTAATAAATTGATCGATTTTTAAAAACAAAAGTTGTTAAAATGCATCGAAATAAAAAACTAATCAATAAAAAAAATTTAATGCTAAAATTGATCAAATGAATAGAACCAATTAAGTTTTTTAATGATTGTTTTACTATAGTGGCACAATCAAATCACATTGAACTATCCTTTCATTTGCCTCCTCTTAGCCCTCTCGTTAGGTATACCCATTTTATTACATGCCTACAATCACTAGAGAGCTATAATTGTATTATTTTTTAAATGATTTGTTCGTAGCTTGGGACTCGCCACATGACTTGTACAATTTAGAAATACCTCCCTCTTTTAGGGGAATAAAAGGGATCGATAGTGGCAAGGAATCCTGAAGTTGGTTCCTTGTTTCGTTTATTGTCGGCCTAGTTGAACCAGAAAACTAGGATTGAAAACATTTAGTTAAAAGGTCATGGGCTATAGGGGTCTAGAGCCAAAGCATAAGGTAGACACTTGCATTTGACAAATTGATTCATCACCATCATTCCAAATTATATGCGTTTGGATGTGCTTATTTATTAAAAATTTTGAATTTTCTTCGACTAAACTTCAGATTTCGTATATGAGAATATGGAAAGACATTTTTGTGTCTTTATTGGAGCGTGAACTGTTTAGGAATTATAAGGAGGTATTTGTTCATTTTTACTTCCCTAATATCGAGCCCGTTACAAATATATGCATAAGCGGAACCCCATCACTAGCTAACTACTAAAGAAAATGGATGCCTCTTATTGGTTGACCATCAACTTCACTATATTCATCCAAAATAGATATGTGTGAAAAAGCCCCGACTTGGCGATAGATAGATACACAATCCCACGTATAAGTTGGGATCGAGATTAGCAATCTGTGGATGGAAATTGATAGGATGATCAGATTTGGTAGGTAAGTTATCTATTTCTTGCACATGTGTGTGTGTCTGTGTCTGCAAGCGCACATCTTTACTTACATATTTTCGTACAAACAACAGTAAGAAGTGTGGAGACAAGAGAAGTTAGATGAAGAACAAAGTTAGATAGGTGCAGCCATTGAATATCAAGGCTCTTGGGTCACGTCAATATGATGCGTTTGTGGCCTATCTATCTACCATCGGGGTCTCTCCTTTGGACGGCAGTTGTCCACACGTAAATGTAACATAATTGAGGATATTTATCGATCCCGAATCATCTCGACCATCACCAAGCTTTTCTTCTCCTCAAATGATTGATTAGGTAAATGTAATGTAGCTACTGTTATGCCACTGTAAACGTGCAACAGTAAGAATGGATCTCTTAAAGTTAAAAACACCTCTATTTACTTCTATTCATTTTTCTTTTTTGGGTCTCAGTCTAATATAATACACACAAGATTACAAATTATTAGTAATAGTAATTTACAACAGAAAACAATCAAGATCCGTGCTTTCTATCTTTAAGCTTATTGTCTTCATTAGTATTTTGTTCAAAGCAAATACAACGCGAAAATAAGACTAGAGGGAAGCTCCCACTTACTGTGATGTTGAACTATGATTTATAGGATGGATGATTAAAAGGGTAATTTAGATAATGTTGTTGTGCTTTGTGTACTCAAATTTCCCTACTTTTTTGTTGTTCAAGATAGGTAATTCATCACTTTGATATGTGCCAACGTTTTGTTCCATTGACAAGATGTCCTTTTCAAGAAGAGCATTAATGCCTAATATTTTGAAATCTTTTAATTAGAACTTTTAAGTTAGAAACTACGTTCTCACAACTCGTGAAACTTAGACCTAATATGGCAAAAGAAGCAATTATTTGGCAGATACCTGGACAACCCATATGGCTTTGGACTCAAGCCTAACCTTCTAATCCATATATATTTCTCTATTAACCACATCCGTAAATAACGGAGATAATATGTGTCTGTTTTCTTTTTCTTGTTCATCCCCCCTCTCTATTAATAACAAAGGATGTTTGTTCACAATGAATGTTTTTTAAAAAAAAAAAAAAAAGTTGATCAATTAATCAGACATGAAGAACTGTCTTGCAACATCATCTAGTCACATCAAATAATTTTTTTGAACTAACGACCATGATGAATGGCATTACTAGTTTGTTTTCTTAGCAATGGTATTGTTATCAATTTCAGTTTATATTTAAAAAATAGGTATTTATTAATATCCTCCTAGGTTCACCACGTGGAAGGAATTTTTGTTGAGACGCATTACTATTATGGCGGGTAGCTAAAATATAACCTAAAACATAGTATTTCTTATTTATGGTTTTAAAAAAGCACTGTTATATAAATTTCTTTAATTATATTGAATATTTATATTTTTCAATAATTCTATAATTAATTAATTTAAGAATAAAATTTAACATATTAAGAAATAAATTGACATTTAATATTAATATCAAATATTACAATAAAATCAAACAAAAAATTGGATGATAAAACCATTTCAAATTTTATGTACAAGGAATTAATAATTAAAAATATTTTTATACAAAAGTTATTATAATCATTCAACATGTTAAAAGTAAAACAAACTTTACACTTGTAAAATATTAAACTTTTATTATAGGAATTAATGCATAACATACAAAAACTAATGTGCATTTTAAGCAGTGAATTTGACTTCAATAATACTTTAGATATTAATTTTTATTTTAGACTTATGTAAAAGCACCTTCGCAATTTTCAATATCGTATAAATTTTATGTTTAATGTATGCACAAATACATATATGTGAGCAATATTCAAATAAATTTTACTTTTTTCTATCCATACACATATCAAAAGAAATTAATATGATCATAATACATTTAAACTTCTTTATTTTATATTTTATATCTACTCAATATGTATATATAGATAATTTTTTTGATAATTGTAATTAATAGATAAATTACCCAAAAGGGAAGTATCAGCCAAAGGCAAGTACATGAATACAGCTACGCTTCAAAAACTTCTACAAAGGTTCCTTACTAATTAAGAAACTAACTTGGAAAAGGGAAAGCTAAGCTGGTTTTTATGATTTTATTATTACAACTTGCCATATCTCACTATCCTCAGCCAAACCTAAATTAGGCCGACAGCTTCCATATGATAAGGATAGAAATCTGTGTAAATATATCTCAGCCAATTTCTAATCTAGGTTAAGAACTTGACACTGCTAATCATGAGCTTTTTGATATTTAATGAAAATTAAGTTACCTAAATGATCAAGTTGTAATTAATGAATTTGAGGTAAGTTCCATCTACTTTCCATTTCAGCGTCGATATACAAGAGTGTCTTACTATGATTGCCTTTCTAATCTAGCTAATAGTGTTGAAGGTCAATACCTGAATGTTTTTCTTTGAATTCTTAAAAGTTATCACATTTCTTTCTTGCCAATTTGCATAAATTAAATAACTTAAATTATCGTAAAAATAGTGTAATTAGTATAGCTAATTTATTGAGGTTCTTTACTTGTTCTAAAATTTTTGTCAAAATTATTATCATGGACGGAGTTATTTGGGGCCCAGTGGTGCATTGGGCCTCTCAAGATTTTAACAAAAATTATATATATATATACAAAATCTTTGATAATTGAAGAAGACCCTCTCTCGAGTCTTGAACATGTGCCGCACCGTCAAAACATGATTTGTGAAAGTAAAAGATTGTATGAATATCCCAACGCCTTACATCGTAAACAGTCAGACAAGAAAGCACCACGACTCTTCCTGTTACTAGCCTCACTCATGAATCATGATCGTAGCACAAAGAGAGGGGAAG
The DNA here is from genome assembly GCA_027563595.1 of Erythroxylum suave. Taxonomy (NCBI): domain Eukaryota; kingdom Viridiplantae; phylum Streptophyta; class Magnoliopsida; order Malpighiales; family Erythroxylaceae; genus Erythroxylum; species Erythroxylum suave. Next base: position 10,876,737 of record JAOSBN010000006.1, read on the forward strand.
TTCCACCGAGACCAAAACCCAGCCAAAACCTGAAGAAACACAGAACACCTATAACCGCTCCAGATGATCCAAATGGTAGGCCGCAAAAAATTGCACAAAAGAAAATGAATACAAGGGTCAATGTGTAAGCTTTTTCCGACCGATCCTATCACCAATCCAACCGAAAAACAACTGACCACAGAAAGTTTCGGTTAGTGCCACGCCGCTGACTAGGTTGTTAACACTGACGGAGTTATTCCAATTATTTTTTAGTATATCTGACAGCTACTACCTCTTTTATGGAATTAGTAAATATTGGTTCTAACTAATTTTTTTTATTTTGTAGTTATGGAAAAATAATTTAAAAAATTAAGACCGACTGATTAGTCATCATCGTCTGATTTAAATCAGAATGTTAATAAAGCACCTCCAGCATCGAAGGAGGTTATTGTTGAAGAACTTGTGATTAACTTAGAA
>JAOSBN010000006.1:10877292-10911128 GCA_027563595.1 Erythroxylum suave
TATCCATCAGAGTTTCCTCCTATTGCTTTAATTGAACTTGAATATCAACTTGGGAATTTTATCATTGATGTACGTATAGATAAGAATTTCTCTGAATTGAGTGGAATTGGAGACCTTGCTAAGAGAATGGTTGCTACAAGAAAGCATCATGTATTCCCTTTGGTTTATTTGTTAGTCAAATTGTCATTACTTTTGTCTATTGCTACAGCCATAGTGAAAAGAGCTTTCTTCGCAATAAAAATTATCAAGAATTCACTTCGTAATAAAATGGGAGATGACCTATTGAATGATTGTTTAGTTTGTTACATTGAAAGAGATGTATTTGCAAATGTTGACAATGAACTTGTTATAAAAAGATTTCAATCTATAAAAAGTAGGCGAAGATTATTGTAATTTTAACTATTTTTTATTTTTAATAAAACTTTATTTTTTATTTAGTTTTGATATGAATTTTTTTTAAATCTATATTTTATTTGGGCCTTCCTATCTTAAATTTCTAGCTCCGTTACTGATTATTATACTGGCAATAAAAGTTACATAAACTCTAAATTGAATGCTAGATAATACTAGTAAAATGACACTTGAAAAACATCAACTAACATTATGTACTTTTTGGTTATAAAACTTATAATTGAGATTTAGTCTTATTGTATCATCTTATATTCTCTCCATGGTTTTGAGTCTATTTTTAATAGCTAACCAAATAATAAATGATGCCTTAGAGCTTATGTTCAAATTAAACCAATCTATACTAATAATGTACTTTTAGTATTAGAGTCCTGACCAAGATTTATTAGTGAACTCCATTTATGGATTTCTCAACCATACAATTTAATTCTTCTTACTTGAGTTTGGTTTGTAATTTGGCAAGTTATTCATTTTAATGGAGAAAACTCTGAAATCACAAGACTAGTTTTTCCTTTGAACTATTTCCTTTACCTTTGCTTAATTTTCTAACATATATTTGCGACTAGACAGCTTAGGTAGTTTGTGAAGAGGGCTTAGATCACAACAATTATCATACTAAAATCATGCACATTTCCTATTCTTTATCTTGTTTTCAATACCCTACATACAGATTATCCCTTATATTCAAGGGTTGATTCACAGTCTAAAAATAACTTGTTTTTAGTTATAATTTCCAGAAAATTTCTCATTTCATAAAATTAATATGGACCCATTTGATCCAAATAGCTCCTTTTTATTTAAATTAAGATTCTTCAAATTCTCCTAACATGTTCATTATTTTGATTGGCATTATGCCTAGTCCTCCTTCAACTTTAGACTGGTAAACAAGTCATTTAACTTTAGCTTATGATGTACCTAAATTTACACTAGTCCATAAAAGGTTCTTTAAGAGTCTTTCTATAACTTTGATTAGTTCTTTAGGTGTATCAAATGTGAACTCCAATAGATATGTAGATTATAAAGCATATGTAATAAGTTTTTTTAATTAAAATTGAATTAATAAATAAGATTTAAGATACAATATGTTTGATCATATCTATCCATTACAAAACAAAATGATAACAAAATTACAAACTAGCTAAATTTGACAAATTAGCTAAATATGACAAAATAAGAAGGATATCCAATTCTTCATGCTATTCTCCTTTGTGAGTTGATGTCTCAATCATTTTTATGAGCATCAAGTGAAAGAAATTTATGCTTTCAATGGCTCTAGTGGTAGATGAAGTTAGTCTCTTAGTTTTATTTAAATATCTAGATATTTGAAAAGAGGATCATTGGATTGTAGCCTTAAGATTGAGGAAAACCAATCCGCTTAGTGAGCAACTCCTGCTAATTAATTAAATAGTCCTTGTTTCTATTAATTGATAAATTATATCGATTATTAAACACTTGTAAAGAATTCGTTAGAGTCTTGATTAAGTTGGAGTCAACAAAAGATAAGTTGATAAGTTGAAAAATTTTAGGGCTTCACATGTGATAGACGAACTTGCTCTCTTCCTTAATAATACAATCTATCAATTTGGTTAGAAATTCAATACAATCAATAAAAAGATGAGGAGATATATTATCACCTTACCTCAAACCTTTAGCCATATTGATCAACTTGTTAGGATCCCTTTTGACAAGTATGCTATAAATGGTTGTAGATATGCACCACTTAATCCACTTGAAAAATTATTTAGGGAATCTAAATTCTTCTAATGCATAAATAATAAAGTTCGAATTGATAGAAAAACAAAGGCCTTATAAAAAGTAAACCTTCATTTTGTGACAACCTAGGATTGATTTTTATGGTAATTTCTAAACAAATCTTATGCCAAAAGAATGTTATCACCAATTTTTCTGGCTTGATGAATGAAGGTACATTTACAAGGATTAACAATAGAGCTAAAAATGCACATGTTCTGTTCTCTAACATTTTACTACTATCTTCTTCGGCAATCCCAATGAAACTAAATAATCTACAAAGGGTTTAATAGTGAGATACACATACTGAGTTAATATTTACTAATATATCTAGGATTAATACTAATACTAACAAAAAAGGCTATAAATATACTCTAGAATTAGGGTTGTAAAAAGGGAGGCATGAGGCACAATTTGGGACAGAAATAAAATTAAGATTATTTTGAGTTAGATGTAATAGAGTTGAAACGAAAGTCATATAGGGATTTAAGAGTTTATCAAAAGTTATATGACTATACTAACCTTTGTTATTAGGTGTAGGATTTTCGTTAGTCATATCAATAAATAATTAATAAAGATAATATATTTGCTTGAGTTATGCATATTTTAAAATTTTACTTATTATTTTGAAAGATGGAACACTAGATTAAAAAATTATTATAATTCTATTACTTCTAATTGTTAACCAAAAACTTAATATAATTAGGGTGACATATGCCTTAGAATTTTTGTTGGTTTGAACCTTAAAAAGCTGTTTTTAAAAGTTTCACTTTTTCGCTTTTCAAAGACAGGGCAGATATGATTTCATTGGTGTTGCTTTGTGTCAACCGGTACACCTGCTTTAATCATATATGGTTTCTCATTTTCAAGTCCTCTAGGCTTTTCAGCCACCGGCATAATTTGTTCAAGTAATCAAAAGAGAATATATCTTCTCCCTCCCCAACCTATCCTAATTCTATTTTATTAATTTTTATTCACATATTTATATAAAATTTACTTAAATATATGATTAAAAATTAATAAGATAGGTTTAAAAACCTTTTTTTTTCCAACTTGTTAAAACAAATAATTTTAATAAGCACTAATTTGCTTGTAACGTTATCGTACTTCTTTAACGTCTAAATCTTAAGAATATAATTAGTTACTTAATTTATAACTAGTCTATCATGGTGAATATTATATATATATATATATATATCTTTTTATTATAATAGTTTTTTTGAATAAATACATGTTTAAATATCAAATTTTTGTTGCAAATATGTTGTTCTTCATATTTAGACTCGTCATGCAAAGTTTTATAATTGTTTATATTAAAATACACAATTATGATTTTGTTAATAATTACTTTACATTAATATTGTGATAGGTTGAAGTACTTTAAAGTAATACTTTTATTGATATTTTAGAACTGACGAAGGATCGTTACAACTAGAACTAACAAAGAAAGTATTCCTCTTGTTTTATAGGCTTTTTCAAGGACTAAACATTTAAGAATAAGAAGAAAAAAAAAGGACTAAATTTTTTATTATATTTTATCTATAAATTTATGAATACCTCCCATAAATATACGGATGAAATTGAAAGAGGATTTGTCGCGGAAGAAAAGAGCAGGATTGAAAATATAAGCGGTTCTGATAACAACTTAGACTTGTCCGAGGACTCGGCGTATTAAATGAACTGACAGGATGGTTTTTTCTTTCTTTTCCTTCCTCCTCTCCTTGTATCAACTTAGAATAATTTTCGTATGTGTAGTGTAAGCGAGGCTATATAGACCATCCAGTTGTATCCTTCTAAGACCACTAGGAAGAAGAAAATGAAACACTCTCTTCGAACGTGGTTTTCTATGATGCTGAGCTGAATAACGTGAAGGGTATGAAAGGGATCGTAACCGCCGCCGGCGAAATCCAACCACCACATTATATTTATTTTTCCGGTCGCTGGACTACCTAGCACCAGACGTTATTAAACATAAAGATTTTCTGCAAATATCAATAATATTCAATAACAAATAATACTTATATCCTTCTTCAAGGTGTTCATACTCTGATTAGCAGCTATCTTATTCAATCTTAGATTATATAATCCGAGTGGTGTTTTGACGTATTTGCGTACCAATTGACAACTTCTTCAAGCAGTGGTATAGATAATTAACCAAGCAACTCCTAACCTACAGCTACCTATGTTTGCTTTGCTTGGCAAATATAGGAAGGAAGTTCCATTTGGAATTACTTGGCAAAATTTCACCTCCGCAGAAGAATTCATTGTCAATAGAGTTCTAGTGAATTACGTTTATTTTAGTAAATAAAATGCAGTCTTTTGTATAACTTTATTTGTTTTACGGTTCCAGTGATGCAAATACAAAATGAAACTGTTGTAGTGAAATGTGAACCTTCTCATAAATAAAACTGTCTTTGATGCCGACAAGATGAATTCAACTTTCAATGATGAACCAACCCCATCAGTCAGCAAGCCCCAAACTGAGGTTGACCGCTGACCATGGTTGCTGGACTCAGGAAGGTAGGTATGTGGTCAACAGATAAGTATGATTAACTGTGGTGCTCCATACATTAAAGATAATGTTCCCTACCCCATGGAAAATCTAACAAAGACTAAATTACGCTTGAGATGTCCCATTCTCCAAAATCCCAAGGCTACTCTCTCTATGCAAATTTTCATGGAAGAAGATCTCATGGTCATGGTCATGGCCATGGGTCCCTCGTCAACTAAGCATAAATTTTTAGTAGAGGCTTAGAAAAATAAATTAAATATACCTCCCTGTGACAATTCGATAGTTTCCTAGTTAATTAGAAACCAAGCCCCACCCATTGGCAACACATTTTGTCAAATGCAGTAGATCACAAGTATGAGCAGTACGTTATGAAATGGACGTTAGAGCTGTACCAAAAATCACTGATGGGGTGGATGGTGGAACCTACAACTGGCAGAGAAGCCACCCAAGTCGAAGAAGTCTAAAAGGACTTGATTTTGGATGCATGTACAAAGAACGTTTTCATTCAGATGAACACAACAAGGACTAGTTCTGTTCTAGAAAAGATAAAAACCACAAATTTCAATAAAGGAACAAAAGTCAGCAGCTCGAGGAAGAAGAAGAAGAAGCCAAAGAGGGCACTAAAATCTAAAGCAAGGACTACGATGTAATACATCGAAGCATAAAGAAATTAGAAGGTAGAATGAGAAGCAGAATCTCGGTCAATAAACTCAGTCAAACTTCATACCGCCCCCAATGACCATGAACATTCCTCCGTCATCATCATATGAAGTTGGAAACTACATATTAATCATACTAACCCACTTGCCTCTTTCCCTCTCCTTAGTCCTTAGTCCTTGCTCGTTACACAAAAAACATGCACCTAACTAAATAACCAATCACATATAGAAGACAGTTTCCGAAAAGGATGAAATTGGAATGGCTTTTGTATATCCCATTTCCCTAGTGTCTCTACTTCTCTTCCTCTGTAGTAGTAATTAGTAAATAATATTACGTCTTTACTTGAATATGCAACTTCCTTTTTTAAGTTCTTTTTTTCTCTTCTTTTCCGTCCTTCAAACAATGAAAATGGCGTATTACCAATCATCCTTTCCTCTCTATAGGGAACACCTATCATTGCTCCCAACAATCCTTTTCAACCTTAGAAACCTGAGATGCCTAAGATATTCCCTTTCTTCCATACTTCCCCTTTGTTTTATGCTTCCACTTTCTCTTAGTTAAATACCCTCCCGTCCCCCATCTTCGTAACTCTCTCTGCCCCTCAACTCCATCGTCCTTGTATTACCATCTCTACCTTTTTTTGGTTCTTCTTTGTACATTTTTTAGGGGATTTTCGTTTCCAGGCTTTTGTAGACAGTCCCTCGCTTCGGAATGGATCCCTCTTCTACAAATTCTGTCAATGGTTTCTACTCTTTTCTAACTAGAGGGATTGATGATCTTGAAAGAGTCTATCTTTCAAATAATTTCATGTCAATCCAATTCCTCCAGAGGGTACTTTCTTTGTTAAGATCTTTCCACTCTCAGTTGACCTTGCTTGTCCAAAAACTTCATTTGCCTGTTGGTGATAAGTGGCTCGATGAATACATGGACGAAAGTTCCAAGCTCTGGGAGGCATGCCTTGTGCTTAAATCAGGCATATCTGGCATGGAGAGTTACTACTCTGCTGGATTCAATGTCACTTCTTATCTTGACAATCATCGTCATCTTACTCTTCAAGTCTATCGCCAGGTTCATTTGAAAAATCCCACTAAAATCATGTTTTTAACTCTATTGCAAATAACAATATTGCATCAATTAGACTGCTGTCCGAAAGTTATAAAACTATAAATTGACAAATGAACGCTTTTGACATAAAAAGTTTGCATCTTTGGAACAGGTGATACGAGCGATTTCTGCGTGTCGAAGAGAGGCTGTGGGATTGGAAGAGGAGAATAGGGCTTCAATGGAAACAAGAATCCAACCCCTGTCACTGCGTTTTGACGAAAAGGTTGGGATCGAATCAAAACTCAATGGATTCAATGGTTTTAGAGGGGTTCTGTACGCAATGAGAAACGTTAGCTCTTTACTTCTAATGATCTTGCTATATGGAATAGTGTACTGTAGACCTGAATCCAGTTTTCTGCGAGGAGGCTATGAAGGGTGTTTGTTCTTTGGATCAGCTTTCATGATCTCGACAGCAAGATTGCAGCAGAGAGTTGCAGCAGAGATAAGCCAGATAAATGGGAGACCAGGGATTCTACTTTATGAGTTCAGGAGGTCAAAGATGGCTATGGAGGAGCTTAAAGCAGAGGTCGAGAGGAGGTGTGGGCAGGGAGTGGTGGTGGATTGGGAAACAGAGGAAGAGATAAGAGAAAGAGTAGAGAACTTGAGAGGGTGTTTTGGGGTGTTGAGATCTGGGGCAGAGAACATTACTGGGCAGCTTGATGATTTCTTTGATGAGATAGTCGAAGGAAGGAAGAAGCTTTTAGATTTTTGCAGTCATAGATAAAAGAATGAAAAAATAACTTTTTGACACAAGATAGAAGGAAAGTAGTTTGTTAAAAAAATTAAATTGATTACTTTGGCTTTATCTTTGTTATCTCGTATCTCTAGTTGTTCCTTAGAGTTACTAAAAATATAGACAAGATGAAACATCGACAGGACAGGACAGCCTCCTGTGAAATTGTTTTTTTTTTAATTACTTTTACAATTTTTAGTTTTTAAACCGCTCCCTTCGTCTCTATTCTCTATCTAGCTGTTGTTTTTGTAGTAAACGAGATTTTATACTTTAATAGTTTGCAGTAGGTGGATAATGATGTAAAACAGAAGCTTTTCAAGTATAGGAGTAGGGTGGATAATGATGTAAAACAGAAGCTTTTCAAGTATAGGAGTAGGGAAGTGACTAGATTCTTGGGGTTTTTAGCTTTAATGAAAGCAATGGAGTACTGCAGATAACATCTCTGGCTCTATGCATAATTGCATATGCTCTTTTGATGATGGTTAATTTATTTCTATCTTTCTAACCGTATCTCATCCTTTGTGTCCCTTGCCCGAAATACAAGCCTCAAGGGATCCGCCTTGTCCAAATGAAAAATGCAAGAAAGCGTAAACGACAAAATAATGGATCCGATAAGTAAAAGCTAAACATCAAAAGTATTGCTTTGGTTGTGGACAGCAGACAGCAGCAGGTTACTGTAAAATCATGATTACTCCATTAATCTGTCACAACAGGCCTTTAATTATTATAGTCACCCAGTGCTCCAACAACAGAACAGAGACTGGATCACCTCGATAAGAAAAAGAATCAACCTAACAGTTGGAGTTGTATTGCACGAACAACATGAGCTGAATGTGAAGTTGCCTCGTACAGTCCAGGAGGAGCCGGATCGGATGGCAAACAGACCTTCGCGTGGCAGCTAAATCACTTCAAAATCTGCTTCATTGCCATAATCGGTGCGTATTCTTCTCTAGTATATTTTAACGAGCCACACATGGGTAAATCAAAAGATCATACCTTACTATTGTTTAGGTCGTTTTCATATTATCTATATGAGATGTTTAAGAAACTGATATAGGCAATCTTTGAAACAGATCCAATAGATAGACAAATACCTGCCATTTACAACGTATGAATGATAAAGGCTATGGCAAAATTTGCAAGGGTATGCTGAACTTTACTTCAATTAAGAAAATGACCTATAAATTGTATGCCAACTAGCTTCTTTTACATGTTTAAATGTCAAATCCTGGCATCGCAAACTGAGAAGCAAATGTTTCCACCCGGTTTCGCAGCTCAATGATATCTTTATTGCTCTGCAGGCCCTTGAGAAAATCTTTCTGAAGTTTTCCATGTTCCCTTTGCACAAAACTTGTAATCTGAGCTGCCCTAATAAGGAAGTCTGCGATCATCTCAAAATCAGCCTCCAAACAACCTCTTGAAGTCATAGCAGGAGTACCTGAAAGAGAACAGAATAATGAGCTAACTGGAAATTGGAGAAGAACATACCTAACTCGGTCAGCACAGAACTGAGCTGACAATTAGAAAGATGACACATTCACAAAAGAAAAGTTTGGACTCCTCTTGGCATTGGCTATAAAGTAGTACACAGAATCCGAAAACATTTACAAATAGTACCGGGATGACATAAAACGATACTGTATAGATACATGTAAGTCCTAATTTTATAGATATAAATAGAGAGCAAAATACCCACCAATTCTCACTCCTCCAGGACATATAGTACCATTGTCTCCAAATATAGCAGTTTTGTTCAGTGTGATGTGGCAGATTTCACATACCTTCTCATAATTTTTGCCTGCAGAGAGTAAAAGAAATACAGTGTTATGAACTGAAAAGGGAATAATAACAGAGAGTTGTGCCATTTTCAACTTCCTATAATCTTACGCATAAAAACATAATTCTACCCAAAAATATCTTTAAATAGGACAGTGAAGGATGTTTACTTAAGTACACATAGAGATACATGGAGTGAGCAGCAGTGAAGGATGTTTAGTTAAATGCACATAGAGATACATGAAGTGAGTAGATATGAGATCACTCTATTGTGATTTTGGCATCAACCATACACGTGGACAATGGGCACAAAACAAGATACTTTTAACTATTTTTAAGACTTTGTCAAAACAAGATACTTATAACTAATTTCAGGAAGGAACTTGAGATGCAATCCTTATCCTGACACATTATGCTTCATAGAAGTTTTGCCATAATTCTCAGGGTCCCAACCAAAATTTGAAACATTGAAAGAAAAAAAAGATATCTAACCCTAACACCAAAGTCTCAATGTAGCCAATATAATACAGAGAAGACAAAGGACAATCTGAAAATTTGACTTAAGCTCGATCTGCAAATCATACAGATCATTCCAATAGCTATACATGTGTAGCCGTGACCCTTCCTATATTGGTAAAAATGTTCACGTCACATAATTGCTAACTCACTCGTATGAATTCATATCGTACAGCCAAACCATGGAAAACATTATTTACTAAATGGAACAAAATTATCTACACATTATGCTCCAATCAATTGATAAGACAATAAGACGAAACAAAAATGCAGATGAGAAACATTCTGAACAAGTAGTCCAACACTAAAACTGAACACAGCTGTCTATTAATAATATACAATTTTTAAATTTGAAGAAGTAAATGGGACAATTCAAACTAACATCATGTTAGTTTGCTCCATTGGATCATTAGTTGACTTTAATACCAGAGCAAGTAAATAGCCACGATGAATCAATGGGATACTTTAACAGCAGTAAGAAGAAGCATTTAATTTAGAAAGGTTAAAAGGAAACTGCACAGTAGGAGAATCCAGTAATTCAAGTGATTAAATGGTCAGTGGCATGTATCTTGTATTAGCCAATCTATATTATTAATCTAAGTACCAAAGAGAAATAAGCAAATAATCACACATGCGAATTGCTAAACTTTCACGGGCCAAAATAAAAGGTACATGCATGCATATACAAATACATAGCACATAACTAGCAACTTCTTCATGCATTATGACCTTAAACCTAAAGCCTGGCATGACCATTTATAATTGCCTGAGGTCCTACAAAGTAAATCAACATACTCAAAATCAAATTTAACAACCCAAAAGATAATTGAGATGTGATACTGCATCAAGTCTTCAGGTGTGCTTAATCTTGGATAAACAACTCAGACAGCTGGAAGCTTGAAATACGAAATAAGCATAGCCAAAAACTATTATAATGCCTAAAAACCCAGACCAAGTAACAAAGACTGATAACGGGGGGAAAAGCATAAAAGCTACGAATTAACTGATATGTACACAATGGTTTTTGGTCGCAGAAAATAACAGACAACAAAGTAGAAATGCCAAAGATTCAACGCATAAGGAATCACTTAATATCCAAGAGATTCATTTAGACAGGGAATGTTGATTAAGTTTTTACCTGTTAAACCTAAAGTAGTAAGATCCCAGAGTAGTAAATGGTTGTCAGTACCCCCAGTGACCAATCTGCATTTCCTTCGCAGCAAAGCAGTCGCTAATGCTTGAGCATTCCTCTTTACCTGCTGCATGTACGCTTTGTACTCTGGAGTACCCACTTGTTTTAAGGCTATGGCAAGAGCAGCAATGTGATTATTGTGAGGACCACCTTGTAATGAGGGGTGGACTGCAAAGTTTATCCTTTCCTCAAAATCATAATGGCTACTAAAATCACCAAGACTAAGAAGAGTGCCTTGCTTCCTTGGTTTTGGGCCCTTCCTGTAAAATATAATTCCTCCTCTAGGACCCCTAAGGCTTTTGTGAGTTGTTGAGGTAACTATATCACAATAGTCAAACGGACTTGCACATTCCTGCACAAGACAAAAGCCAAGCTGTCTGAATTAGCAAAGCCTATTAAATACCAAATAATGTAACCAGTTTGTGCTTTCTGCAAACACGGAAAAAATAATAAAAAAGAAGAAAAATGATTATAATTGGTTACAAAAATATTTATCAAGGCTCTTCCCAGACCATTAAAGAAGATATCAAATTACTAGGCTACCAAAAGTTTTCGTAGATTACGGCTAAAGAATGACAACTAACACTCAAGGCTAGTCAGCTTCAAATCAACAATTAAAAGACCATAGGCAAAGACTTGGTCATAAGTAAACAAAACTACAAACAGTATGATGCAATCCCAGTTAATTCACCAAGTGTTGAAAGACCAACAGAAATCTTAAACAACTAAATGTAATTTAGTATACTAGGCCGTGAAGCTTAAATTAATCCATCAAAGTTTGGTAGGACCATTCCTGAATTACTTTTTGCAACCTAGTTTTGCCAAAACATGCTTATGCCTATTTGTTAACTTTATGTTGTCAGAAGTATGACAGATATAACCCAAAGAATGCTCAGTTCATCTATTAGAAACCAATAGAGCAAATATTTTTCTTATTAAAATAGAAATCAATACATAAGTGTCAAGTATGTGGACACATTGGAAGAAAGAAACGCCAAAAGATTATGGGGAAACAACAGGAAACAAGAAATAGATACGCAGTGCATAGTAGGCCTAGACAAGAAATCCAGCCAATTTGTATTATACCCACCCTCTTTTAGTATTTCAATGTCTCATTTAAATTTGGATTAGATATCAAGTAAAAGCTAATATCTCAAATTAATCACTTACCAGCAAATTCATGTAAGGAATTCAAGCTATTCAAATCCATTTTTCCGTAATCCACAAAGGATTGCAGGATACTTAAAGAGATCTAAATTTAACGCATCCAAAATTCTCAAAGTGAAGAGGTGAATACATCTCGACTTAAAATCTTCACAGAGCATATTCAAGTTAAATTGATCACAAACCTTGGCTGCCACAAGACCACTAATATGAGCCATGTCGCACATCAAAACAGCTCCAATCTTATCGGCAACTTGTCTAAATCTTGCATAATCCCACTCCCTAGGGTAAGAACTCCCTCCACAAATAAGTATCTTAGGCCTAAAGTCAGTTGCTTTCTCGTCCATCTTCTCATAATCAATATACCCAGTTTGGGGATTCACTTTATAAGGCAAACTCTCAAAAAATATCGACGAAGCAGACACTTTTTTCCCTCCCGGAGTGTAATACCCATGACTCAAATGTCCTCCAGAAGGAGAGTCAAGCCCCATAATCCGATCCCCGGGCAACAAAAGGCCAGTGTACACAGCAAAATTCGCAGAGCTACATGAATACGGTTGTACATTTACACTCCATTTATCAGAATCAAGCCCAAAAGCAGCCAAAGCACGACTGCAGCATAGAGACTCAATTTGGTCAATAAATTGATTCCCAGTGTAATATCTCACTCCAGGATATCCTTCAGAATACTTATTCGTCAAGTGACTGCCTAAAGCCTCCATAACTGCCCTGCACACAAAATTCTCAGAAGCTATCAACTCTATCCCCTTGAACTGCCTCTGTTTCTCTTTCTCCATCATTTCAAAAATCTCCGGATCTGCTACAGGAAGCGTCTGATTGCCCCAAGCCCGAACCACGGTTCGTCGAGACTCCAGCCCCACTTCAACGGCTTGTCGTTTCGGAGAGTTCGTTGATGACGTCGAACATGACGATTCTCTCTGCCGTTTTAGACACATCTGGTATCCCAACAAGCTAAACTGCTGATCCTCAGTTTGATCGTCGTCTCCGACGTCGTTCTCGATCTCCACGTTCTGAGTCTTCTTCTCTTCGAGTAATTGCAACGGAATCGGACTACTCGACGACGTTACATGCGAGTTGAATCCTAGAGAGAGGCCCGATTGTGCTTGTGTAAAATCCATATTAGTTATAAGACAAAACCCTAAACGCGAACCCACGTTTAAGGACAACAACAACAATTTTTGCAGATAATACACCGGAAATAACGAACTCTCCTGCTGTTGCCCTTCACTTCCATATACAAATTTCAGGGCACGCAAACCCTAATTTAAGGCTGCAACCTTGAAAAAATGGTTACCAAATATAACATAGAGTATTTGTGTGTGTGTATATATATATATATATATTTGAAAAATGAACGTGAGTGGCAGTGTAAGAAAGCAGGCGCGTGTCAATTGAATATGCCGAGCGTGGCTTAAATGGTTGAGGATGAACCTGGGCGCAATATTGAAGCTGGTGAATAGCGGGTTGTTATGAGATGAGAGACAGACAAGACAGGCTAAGGTAGACGGAATAGCGGTTAGATTCAGTTGAGTAATTTAAAAAGCTCCGGACTCATTCATTAATTAATTGTTTCTGGACCTAAAATCGAAATTATATGTCGGGTCATGGGCTCTGCGGAGCTCCATTGACCGCGACTCTTTTAATTGAATACACGACTCAGACGACGTGTCGTGTCGGTAGCTTTGATCATGGAATCGTCTTCTTGTTCTTCTTCTCCACTTTCTGATTGGGGGTATTTAAATTTGTAAATTTTCCGTCCGGTTCCAGCGATCGCTTCGTGCTCGTTTTGTGTTTGTGTCAGCTTCTCCTTCTCTTCTAATGTGTTTGTGTTTAGTTAATAATACGAATACACAGAGTGGTTTCCGGCGTGGAAATTTGTGTTGCTCCACATACCTATGGTGCAAGAGATATTCGGGTTGCGTAAAATGCCCGCGATGCCCAAACCGCCTCCCGGGAGGCTATCCAGATATTACAACAATGTGAAGTCTCGGAGGTAATTATTTTCCTGGGTTCTAAGATAGGATGTTGGCCTTGATTGGTTGATACGGATTTTTATTTAGAAAATATTTTTTTTAATTTATATTATTGTGTTTGGTTTATTTTTTTTAGTAGTTGAGAAAGTAAAAGTTTTTTCAATCTAGGAAAAGTAGTAGAACTTTCCTTAGATTCTAAATCCATCCATTCCCCTTGGTATTTAGATTATTTTCTTCAAGAATTTAATCTAAAAAATGCACTAGTCAATTCAATCCTTCTTTCTCTCTCAATTCTACAACAACTCTTTTATAATAATAAGGAATTTAATAATAATGATAATAATAATTATTATTATTAAATAATAATAATAATAATAATAATAATAATAATTAAATATAATAATAATTATTAAATATAATTATAATTGATAAAATTAATAAGATTAATAATTAGTAGAAAATTAACTATTATTATTATTATTATTATTACTAGTAATAATAATAATAATAATAATAATAATAAATGTAATTGACAAAAATAATAAATTTGGTAATAATAAAATTAATAATAAGTAGAAAATTAATAATATTAAGAATAATAAATTTTATAATAATGCACTATTTGTATTTTTATTTTCAATATTAGAACAATTGATAAAAATAATAAATTTGGTAATAATAAAATTAATAATAAGTAGAAATTAATAATAATAATTAATAATATTAAGAATAATAAATTTAATAAGAATAATAAATTTTATAATAATGCACTATTTTTATTTTTATTTTCAATATTAGAACAATTTTGATATTTGATTTGAATTTTAAGATTTATCTTTATACTCGTTGAGGTTTTTTAGTATTCTTCAATATTAAATGTATGATATAATAGTATTATATGACTAAAATATTATAAATGAAAAAAATTAACATTTAATTATATAACTTGTATTACAAATTAACATTATTTAACGATTTCAATTTTTATTCGGTCTGTAAGGATATAAACAGAAACATAATTCAAAATAGATTATATTTCATAAAATACTGTTGCATACCAAGCACTATAATAAGAATTCATCTAACTTTCCTATCAGAATTCTTGTAAGCATCCAAACATGTGAATATCTTTACTTTCCATAGATTCATTTTTCGAGGAATTAGATTCTAAATTTACTTTACTTTCCTGCCAACCAAACGGGGCCTTTGGGTATTTTATAGACTTCTGTGACTTGGTATTTGGTGATCTTTTAGTGAGATTTGGTGATAATTGTACTATTGATTTTTTTTGATGTAAATGACGAAACCCAGTAAATTGCAAGCAGTTATTGGTCAGCAGGAGATAGAAGATTTTGGGATCTCAACAGAGCTTGAATGTCTTCTTTCGTATCTATAGATTGTGATGTAAGAATCTGAAGCAGTTTGGTTGGAGGAAACCTAGAGTTGACTGGGTATCGGTTGGTACAAATAATTGCAATCTTTGTATGTATAGAGTAACTTGTTCATGAAGGGATCATCATAGTTAGTGAATTGATGGTGTAGAACTCATGTGAAGCAGGATTTTCACTATCAAAATGTAAAGATTTATGAAAGGAATGGTTATTTTGTCTATCTCTGTAAACGCTTATGTATTCACTTGGTAAATCATTAAGCTCCAATAGAAATTTGAAAAAAAAAGTTGCGGGCATTTAAAAAAAAAACAAAAGGTTGTAGGTATTTTGTTTCAACAAAAAGTGAAAGTTTAAGATAGATAATATTAGCTGGCAGAGGAATTTTCCTTTACGCTCTTTATACTTTCTTTTCTTACAGCTCTGCTCAAACAAAATCGAGGCCTTGAAATTAGGTTTAGTTTGGAGAGTAAAAGATTAAATCTTGTTGAAGTGAGAGGGTTTTATGAGGATGTCGGCAAGTTGCTTTGTAGTACTCACATATTTGATTGCCAAACACCCATTTTCGTCTTTATCCTTGATGAAATGTACATCTACTTTTATGTGTTTTGTTCACGAGGGAAAAACCAAAATTTGGACTAGCAATTGAGTTCCGTTATTGTCGCACCACAGAGTCGGTTTGTGAGGAAGAGAAACCCCCTGCTTAGAGAGTAACGATGTGAGCCATAGAAATTCAGTAGCCACTTGTGAGAGAGATTGATATTCAGTTTCAGCACTTGATAGGGCGATTGTGGGTTGCTTTTTAGAGGACTAGAAGACAAGATTTCCCCCCAGGAAGATACAACTGTCAGTGGTAGACTTTCGGTCATCTGGAGAGATGGCTCAATTGGAATCACTGTAGGCTTGAAAGGTTAAAGGTGTAGACGAAGGACAAAAAAGCAATCCTAGACTGGAAGTGCCTTTTAGGTAAAGTAGTACACGTTTGCAAGCAACCTAATGAGTATTTAGTGGATTTGCTAAGAATTGGGTTAGTTTATTTACAATTAAGCATATGTCTGGTCTGGTGTTGCATAGATATTGAATTACTCCTACAATGCTTCGATATAGGGTTGAATGCTCAAAAGGTATGCCATCATGAAGTGATAACTTAGTTGTTATGGTGATTGGAGTGGAGCAGGGCTTACACGAGGACATGTTGACTCTGTGAAGCAGATCGTGGATATAGTGGCTTTATGAAAGGTATAAGCCATTGCTATTTCAGTAAGCCTCAAAACCAAGAAAATGATTTATACTTCCAAGTGTTTTCAATACAAACTAAGACTGTAATTGATTGATGACTCTATTGATTGCTTGAGATGAGATCCTTGTGATAAATATGTTATCCATATCGACCAATGGTCTTGTAATGACACCGTGATTGAGTGAATAGAACATAGAGATATCTGACTTGGAATTGAGAAAATCCCACTGATACAGTGCATGTTTAAGTTTATGGAACTAAGCCCTAGTGGCTTGTTTTAAACTATAAAGAGCCTTAGCTAACTTGCAAACATGATGTGGCTGTGTTGTGCTTTCAAAACCTTATGGTTGACTATTGTAGATAGTTTCCTTCATATCACCATTCAAAAATGAATTGTTAATGTGAATGGTGGATACCCCAGTGATGGGAAACAACAAGTGTCAAAATAACTTTAATTGTTAAGGCTAAAACAACTGGATTGAAAATCTCTGAAAAATAATGTCAGTGGTTTGATTGAACCCTTTGGCAACAATATAAGCTTTGTATTTAGAAATAGTCCCATCAGCATTGTAATTTGTCTTAAACACCTAATTCGTACCAAGAATGCGCATAGTAGGTTCATAAGGATCAAGTATCCATGTATTGTTTTGTTGTAAAGCATGAAATTCAACTTGCATAGCTTGAAACCATAAAGGATCAGTTGAGGCTTCTGATACTGCTCTAGGTTCAGAGTGTGGGGTAGGAACAAGAGTGAAGAGTAAAGATTTGGGTTAAAAATACCACTCTTGGAGCGAGATTGCTTAGGATGAGTGTTCTGTGATAATGACACAATTGTGTTTGGTGCAATGTTTGATATAGTGGGCAAAATAGGATTGGGTTAGGTGTTTTGGTTGTGTAATGGGTTTATAGTATTTTGTGTGGTTATATGTACTAGTGAACAAGGATTCTGAGAGCTTACTTGTCTATTGGGTGAGGATTTTGGTGACTAATAATATTCTGTTGTAAAGGAGTGATCTGAGACTGCCTTTTGATAGGATGAGGTTGAGGATAAAGTGGATATAGGAAAACTTGGTGAAGTTGTATTTTTGCTTAAGTGTGTGGGAAAAAGTTGAGGAAATGGAAACTCTTCCTCATTGAATTATATATGGTAAGAGATGAAGATCTTGTTTTGATTATTTAAGAATTTCTAGCCTTGATGTATGGAAGTATATCTAAGAAAAACACACTTGGTAATATGAAAGTCAAATTTATGGTGAGAATAATATCTAATATAAGGAAAACAATTACAACTAAATGTTTTGAGGTAGAGATAATTTGGTGGTTTATTATCCAACTTTTCAAATGGTGAGGTATTGTTGAGTCTTGGAGATGGAAGTTTATTGATGAGAAAGGTAGTTGTAGAGAAAGCTTCAAGCCAATAGGTAAAGGGCATGTGAGCATGAGATAAGAGAGTTAGGCCTGTTTCAGTGATATGGCAATGTTACCTTTTAGAAACATCATTTTGTTGATGAGTGTGAGGACAACTAAAACGTGGTTGTATCCTATGTTGTGTGAGGTAAGGTAATAAGGCTTTGTATTTCCCTCTCATGTCAGTATAGAGAGCTTTGATCTTTCTGTTCAACTGAAGTTCAATATTAGCTTTGAATTCAATAAAGACAAACAATGCATCTGATTTTGGTTTTAGGGGATAAAAGTAAGTAAACCTAGTGCAAACATCAACAAAAATGAGATAGTATTTATTGTAAGAGAGACCTGGGATCATGCATCACGTGCATGAAAAAGAAAGAAAAGTGTCAGAATCAAAAATTTAACTCCCAGGATATCCCTATGAACCCAGAATTCATGTGCATGTATAAACATAATGTAAGAACATGAAATTATAGCATATGTACCTTGTCAATGCTCCTTCTTTCTTGAATCTTCTCTGTGTTTGGGTTGTAGCAAACACCAAACACCTTCGACAGCCAGTGAAGAACACACAGAGATGAAGAAATATAGTGTGTAGGGAAAGTTTGAGCACCAAATAAGATGGAAACATAAGTAAGATCTCAATAGAGAGGATAAAAGAGAATTATATCACATGCAATAAACATCAAGCAACCCTTGCTTGACATGCAAAGAAATTCTCCCTCTAACTCTTTTTAAATTTCCAGAACGTTTCTGGACTCCCTTTATATTTAAGTGATGAGAAATCACTTATACATGTTGCTAGAATTAGTGGGTCAAGATCATAACTTAGCTGGTCACGATCCTGACTCCAACTTGGACATCCATACAGCATTTGCTTCATCCATTCCTTTTCAACATTTCTTACCACGATCATATCATGATATTATCTCGAAACATTCCCTCAGTCTCCTAAGTGTGTGACCATTTAAGTTCCTAATTTTTTATCACTTGAATTATCTTTTAATTTGAATAATTCATGATGGATTCATGGGCCAATTTACTGGAAAGTAAGTAGATTGACATACGAACTCTTTGATAGTCAATTATCTGACTTACGAACCTTTCCATAGGCAATTATCGTGTAATTCGTCCTTTCACCATTAGTTATTGTGTAATTCATCCTTTCACCATTCTATACCCCACCTAGTTCGAAACAGGCCACATGTCAACTCTCACTAGACTGACTATATCACATCTAGTCGAAGTGATATTAATTCTCGTCTTAGGGATCACGTTACTCTTTATGTCATTGAAGACTCTCCTCATGACACATTTACTCTGGCCAGAGATTCCTGAGCAATGATCCTGCAAGAGGTCGTAGGTATCATCATCTTCTATCAGGAGTGGTGAATCCTTTATTAGTTACCTAATTATCTTCAAATACCAATAACTATACCCAATCACCACCCTTTAAGCAGCCTCATCTTGACGTAACAAGAAATGGTGTCAAAGCACATAATTAATATCCAAGATATCCTTCAAATATAAGGATATTTGTACCATTGTTATGATGAGATTAATCACTAACATTTGATAGATCATCCATATGATAATCTTATAGTAGGTCATCTAATGTACTTACTACTTTTAGTAAGCATCCACATGTTAACTCTAAATTTCTAATGCTTACAGTTATAAGATCCACTACTTGATCAAATCAAGGAGTATAACATGAGTTAGTCTATCCAGATTAACAATGTCCTGTCTCATTAATCCTGTGACTAGGGATAATTTAGATAGTAACTTCATTGGTTTAACAATGTCCTGTCTTATCATGATTTCCTTCATGCTATGTTTGTAACATAGACTTCATTAACTCGATTTAAGACCAACCTCAATTTATAAATATAAATATCGAATTAATAAAAATTGTGTTTTACTTTATTAACCAAAATAAAGTTTATACAAAAGTGTTAAAATTGATTGCCTTTAGAGCACTACTCTAACAATCTCCCACTTAAATTAAAGTCAATTGCTTTCGTATCTAATACCATAGGTGAGTGCACTTGAATCAAATCTCATTTGAGGAAGTGACTTAGTCAAAGGATCAATGATGTTCTGATCTATGGGCACTCTCTCTATCTTCACATCATTTCTATCAATGATCTCCCTGATTAGGTGATATCTCTTGAGTATGTACTTGGACCTCTGATGAGACCTGGGTTCCTTAGCTTGAGCAATAACCCCATTGTTGTCACAATACAACTGACTGTTTCACCATTCAGTGTGAAAGCATAACCTGACTGGAATTTGGAGTCATCTTAGTCAGATTGAAAAGTGACATATGTATACCCGTTTACTACGAGATCTCTATCTCCATATACCAAGAAAACATCCTTAGTTCTTCTCAAGTACTTTAGGATATTCTTGATAGCCACCTAGTGACACTCACCAGGATCTGATTGATATTTTATCGTAACACTTAGAGCATATGATATATCAGATCTAGTGCATAATATAGCATATATGATTAATCTTATTGCCGAAGCATATGGGATCAAACTCATGCGAGTCCTGTCATCTTGCGTCTTGGGATACATAGATGTTGAGAGTTTTATCCCATGGGTCATGGGAAGAAACACCCTCTCTTGGACTGCTCCATGCAAAACCTATTTAGCACTTTATCTATATATGTAAACTGTAAAAGACCTAGCAACTTCCTTGATTTATTTCTATAGATCTTTATTCCGAATATATATGTTGCTTTTCCAAGCTCTTTTATAGAGAAATTTCGAGATAAACAAATTTTAACAGATTGCAAACTTGAAACATTATTTCTTATTAGTAATATGTTATCCACATATAACACAAAGAATATGATAGCATTTGCACTAATCTTCTTATACATATAAGGTTCATCTAGATTTTGTAAGAAACCAAACTCTTTAATTGTCACATCAAATTGGATGTTCCTACTCCTAGATGCTTACTTCAATTCATAAATGGAATTTTAAAGCTTGCATACTTTTGCGCCATCTTTAGATATGAAGCCCTCAAGTTGTATCATATAAACATCCCCAGCTAGGTTTCCATTCAGGAAAGTCACCTTTACATCCATTTACTATATCTCATAATCATAATAAGCAGCAATGGCTAAGAGTATTCTAATGGATTTAAGCATGATTATGAGACTAAATGTCTCGTCATAGTCTACTCCTTGTCTTTAACAATAACCTTTAACGACTAGCCTCACTTTATAGGTAACCACATTATCATCCATGTCGTTTTGCTTTATAAAAGTCCACTTGCACCTTTTGGGTTTTATCCCTTCGGGTGAGTCAACCAAAGTCCATACTTGGTTTTCAAACATGGAATCGATTTCAGACTTCATGGCTTAAATCCATTTGTCAGATTTTAAACTCTTCAAAGCTTCTTCATAGGTTGTCGACTCATGGTCCTCTACGAGCAATATTGCATAATGTTCACTTATGAGAAATCCATATCTCTCTGAAACATTACGTATCCTAGTTGACCTAAAAATATTTTGTCTGTTAGAAGGTTCAAATATTGTCACATGTCTATGAACAATAATCTCAGGTTTGGACAGTTGATCTGAGTTTATTTAAGCATCATGAACTTGTTAGGTTCCAATTATGCATCTTGTACATAATATATATCAAATATACGCAGCAAAAATAAAACAAAACCTAAAAAACCATATCTACTCATACATAAAGATATAGAAAACAAAAATATGAAATGTAAGATGTTTACATACCTTTCTGACGATCTCCTTTGTTCTTTAATCTTCTCCACTTTGGGTTGTCATAAACCATAACAATCAGCGCAAATCGTCTCTAATGAAAGTCCATATGAAGATAGAAGGATGAAACCTCACTAGGAGATGGCTAGAATTCTTTCTCTGTGCTAGCAAAGACAAGAAGTCTTGAGAGAGTTAGAGAGAAAAAGTGTGTGCAAGAAAAAGAAGCTTTCTTTCTTTTTTTCTTTCTTTCAATTGTGTCTTACACAAGATGCACAAAAATCATCTCAATTTTTTGTACTATTTGGCCTTCCATAACCCCCATCACTAATGGAAAGTTACGAGAAGTTAGAGGTCATGAATAGCATGCATTAATGGAAGTTATAGGAAGTTAATGACTATGAATAACATGCATTAATGGAAGCCAACAACACTTGTTTCTAATCCATTCCATGCAACATTTTCTACTATGATCACATAGCGATACAATCCCGAAACACTCTCTCATATTTTGAATCACCATTCAAGATCATTTTACTCATCCTTCGGATCTCCTATGTGTGCGACCCATTAGGTTCCCCATTATGTTGGCCACTTGAATTCATACTTAATTCAAGAAAGTCAAGAGCAGTTTATAGCAACACGTAATGACCCCCAATTGACCGAAAAGTCTGTGGTTTGACTATGAACCCTTATATACGAAATGTTGCCATTCAATTAGTCCTTTCACCATATATACACCATTTGGTTCAGAATATGGTCAAAGTGTCAACTCCTACTAGACTGATTATGTCACATCTAGTCTAAGTGATATTAGATCTTGTCCTGAGGATCTCATTACTCTATGTATCATTGAAGACTCTCTTCGTGACACATATCTGCTCTGGCTAGAGACTTCCGAGTAATGACCCTGACAAGAGGTCGTAGGTATCATCTCCTTTTATTAGGAGTGGTGAATCCTTTATTGGCTACTCAATTACCGTTGAATACCTCAAGCTGTACCTAATCACCACCCTATGAATAACCCCTGAAAAGGCACTAATGAATGGAGTCAAAAAACAGGATCAGTATCCGAGATATCCTTGAGCATCTCAAGTCAAAGGATACTTGCACTATTGCTATGATGAGACTATCATTGATACTGGAATAGAATATCCATATGATTGTCTCATAGTAGGTCAATCCAATATACTTACTACCCTTAGTAAGCATCTAAATGTTAACTCTAAACAACTCATGTCTACAGCTTATAAGATTTATTGCTTGATCTAATCAAGGAGTATAATATGTGCTAATATATTCGAATTAATGATATTCCATCTCATTAATCTTATGACTAGGGAAAGTTTAGATGCTAACATAATTACACATAATATGAATCTCATTATTATGATCTCATCATGATTTCCTTCATGCTATGTTTTGTATCAAGGACTTTATTAAATCAATTTAAGATCAACATTAAATCCATAAACGTATGAACATAGAAATAATGAAAAATGTCTTTATTAATCATAAAATGATTTGTACAATAAGTGTTAATGTGATTGCCTTTAGAGCACTTCTCTAACAGAACTTCATCAAGTTCAATTTTTCTTCCACTATCTTCTCCTAGAAACTCTTTCATTAAAACAAAAGCATGCTTTGAGATAAATACCTTTTTCTCTAAAGCATTGCAGAATTGATATCCAATTGTTTCATTAGGATATCCTACAAATAGACATTTATCAAATTTCACTTAAAGCTTGTCTGATTGAATCTGCTTCACATACGCTAAACAACCCCAAACTTTCATATGAGAAAGATAGAGTTTCTTGTTAGTTCATATCTCATATGGACTAACATCAACTGCTTTTGAAGAGACTTCGTTTATCACATAAACATCAGTATTGAGTATATAACCTCAAAAGGATTTTGGTAGATCTATTAAGTCCATCATTGACTTTACTATGTCCAAGAAGGTTCGGTTTCTCCTTTTAATTGCAGTGTGTAAGGTGGAGTCCACTAGGATACAATCTCGTTATCCCTGAGATAAATTAGAAACTTCTTGTTCAAGTATTCACTACTTTGATCTGATCGAAGTGTCTTGACACTTTTATCGAGTTATTTCTTTACTTCATGTTTGAATTGTTTGAACATTTCAAATGCTTCAAACTTGTATCTCATTATATACATATACCAATATCGTGAACAATCATTGATAAAGGTAATGAAGTACATAAAACCATCTCTGGCATGAATGGACATCGGACCACATACATCATAATGTATTAGGTCTAATAACTCATTCGCTCATAACACCCTTTCTTTTAAAAGGTAATTTAGTCATCTTGCCTAACAAGCAAGATTCACATGTGTCATATGATTCATAATCAGTTGACCTTAAGCTACTACTCTTGTGTAACTTAGACATATGTCTCTCACTTATATGGCCAAGTCAACTATGCCATAAGTAAAATGGTTTTAAGTTATCCCATTTTTGTCTTTTATTGTCATTGATATTTAAAATTGGATTGCACATATCTAATATATAAATACCATTACACAATGTAGCAATACCATATAACATTTCATTCAACATAATTGAACAACCATTGCTATAAAAAGTTAAATGAAATCTTGTTTTATCAAGGAATGAAACAAATACAATGTTATTTGTCACAATGGGTACATAATAATTATTATCTAAAATTAACTCTATGACAAGTCCCTTTCCTAATGACTAAGTAACCTATTCGACAACCTACGAAAACCTTCCAGTCGAGATTCAATCCAACTAGAAAGTTCCCTTTTCTTCAAAATATTTTAAACTCAACATAAAGATAAAAAAGGGGTAGTGGTGGAAGTTTTTAAAAGTAACCTTCATTAAAAAATTCGACAGCATAACAACTATTATTTAATATAACCAAAAATTTGAGGTTCCTGAAAAGCAATTCAAAACACTTCTATCTATTTAACCAAAGCACGACTGCTACTTCTGGACTTCAAGTCCATTAAGAAACAATCTCAAAGGTTCAAACACATTCATGCATTTATTTAAAGAAAAGAACATTTATAAATAACCATATTTTCACGAAACCAAGAACAAGACATATTTACGAAGATGATGAACTATACGTAGTAAAACATTTACAATCTATCTTTACACAAAAAATGTTCAAAACGTGTTCATAATTATGCAATACATGAAAAAAATGCACAAGAAAAACTGCCTGCAAAGCTGCACGTGACAAAGGTAGCTACTCAAATGGTGGAGACTTGACTATTGAAATCTCTGAGCGTATACTTGGGAGGTTAAATTTTCAAAAAAAAAAACAGAAAATAAAGGGTGAGCTAAATGAGCTCATATATATAAAGAGACCTAACGGCGTACCACAGGCTAAACAACAATTAATACACAGGTACTCTACATTTTTATACCAATTCAGTTCATATTCAAATTCCATTATCTTGCCAATTCAGTGCATATGCAATTTCAATTCAATGCCATCTCAAAGTATATATATATATATTAGCTTTCAAATTCAAATAGCAACACTAATGAACTTATTCATAAACATATTTTTCATGATAAAATAGAAACCATTTTTCTTTCATAAAATCAGTTTAAAGATACACTCACAGTTTTGTCATTTATTGCCAAATACGCTGACATGTTGAGTGTCTCTTCTTGACCTACACAATTTACAAGTTGTTTAATCATTTATTTCCATTATAGGAAATAAAGCATTATAACTATCAATTTAGTTTTAACTACCATAAGTTATCCATTAGTTTCCATTTCATAATCTAACTCCGAAATTTAGTTAAAATGTTTTTTTCTTTAAAACATCATCCCATCCGCTTAAATCATAATATGGCAGAAAAGGTCCCACTAACTTTTTCCTTTTGATTTTTCATGAAAACAATGTTAATATTTTGGGTTATTTACACCTTAATCGTAATTGAATTTCAACGAATCACACCATCAGTTACTTTCCTCTTTAGGGCTTAATTGTCCTCACTACACATTTATGTATACTATTCCACTTTCTTTCAAACTTTTCAACACATTTCACCTAAGGTCCATACCAAGCATCATTTAAACTCATCAAACCAAAAATTACAATTTTTCGCCAGTATTTCCTAGCTTGGTTTAAAACACCACTCTTTCACTATCCTTCCATTTTTCTAACACATCTTCTCTTTATTACCCATAAATGAACTCAAACCAATTCTAATTCAATCCTTTTTCATTTCTTTACTTCATTGACATCAAATCCATATCATGATCATCATAACCCTAACTTTGGTTTCTTGATTCACTTTTGTTGTTCTCAACCTTTACATGCTTTCAAGTTTATTATCTACTCCATAACAAGTCAAAAACAACCTTTGATTTTAAATAACTCCATTCCATATGGAATCCACAAAATAAACAACTTAAACTAGGAAAAACTTACCACTTTTTCTTCCAATCTCTTAGGAAATTGGTGAACACCAATACTAGGTCAAGATTTCTTCAATTTCTACTCCAAATCCTCCAAAAATGGGGCCTCTCTTCTCGAATTCTCCCTTTTTCTCTCTTCTTTTCTTCCTCTCATTTTGGTTCTCACAAATCCTCCTTTCAAGTGAACTATTTTGTCTTCTTTTGCCTTTTTATAATACTTTAATACTTTACACATGTCATTTTTTTATTGAACATCTTAAATGACACATCATCATCTAATTTAATGTTTCTTAAACCATATGAAGTCTTTTAATTGTTCAATAAATGTGATTCTTTTAAAATTTGTTAATCGACCCCATTTATGCAAAAAGATCAATCCTCCCTTTTATGGATTACTACACCTGTAAACCAAATTAAATCCCAAAAATATTCCACAACTGTCTCACTAGCAAATTGACCATGAGATACTTTAATTAGGATCAATGCTTAATACCCATTATTTTCCAAAAAGGGCAAATTTGTCCTAAACTTATGAAATTCCTGAACTTCATCTGATTGGACTTGTTTTTTATCCTTTTCAATTGCATTTGACTCTGATACCTATTGTGGGTATTTTCAATTTTTTTCAGGGTTGGGTCCTCAAAATCCCTATTCAAGTTGAAATATTGTTTACTTAGGTTCACTATTCATCTAGAAATACTATTCACCCATAATAAACTCTATAAATCAATAGAAGGGAAAAATTGGAGTTTTACAATAACCCCTCCTTATAAAAATTTCATCCTCAAAATTTAATTGAGCGTACCTGCTCAAAATAAATGAGGGTATAATATATGCATTTATTGCTTAGGCTCCCATCTAGCTTCCTTTAACGCGTGGTTCTTCCATAGTCCCTTAACCAACGGAATGTCTTGTTATGCAGAACTTGTTCTCTTCGGTCGAGGACTTGTATTGGTTCTTTCTCGAAAGTTAAATCTTCTTTTAGGTTCGCCAATTATTCTGTGATTACATGAGATGGATCAGCTAGATATTTAAGAAGCATTGATAGTTGTGTATTAGTCTATGTTTTTATAAGTAATTGGCATGTGTTTCTTGCATAAAAATTGATCATTGTTATAATTTAGGATTCATTTGTATATTTTTGTTTAGTTCGATCTTCATTGTTGTTCTTTTTTGTTTGATGTTAATTTAGAGTAAGAATTGATTACTTTTGTGTAGGAAGGAAGATTAAGCAACATGGAGACATTCTGTTGCAAATTCCCGAGATCGTGAGAATCATGCCAATTCCCACGATTGTGGGAACTTTAATTGGAGACATTATGCAGGACTCAATTAAACTTAGGGGACTATATAACACATTAACCCTCCATAGAGAAAAAAGGATGAAACCCCTCTGTAGAAAAGAGCCTGCTTGAGTGAAGAACACAAGTTTTGAGTCTTGAGGAAGGAATGAAGTCAAGGATCGTCATCAAGATTGAAAAAATAACAAATCAACATTCAAAATTCCAGATTTTGGCAAAGAAGAGGAGTTTTCTTATTCAATATTTTGTCAATTTTATCTCTCCTAATCTTTGTAGAATGGATTATTTGAGTGTTGATGATGTTATGGA
Source organism: Erythroxylum suave (assembly GCA_027563595.1). NCBI lineage: Eukaryota > Viridiplantae > Streptophyta > Magnoliopsida > Malpighiales > Erythroxylaceae > Erythroxylum > Erythroxylum suave. The sequence continues at coordinate 10,904,917 of JAOSBN010000006.1, forward strand.
GACCATGATTGGTTGATTTAGTTTTAAGGATTGCTTTTGACCTATTTTGTTAAAACTCCTATTTTATTGAATTGAATGAAAGTTGTCATTGATGATTGTGTATTTTATTTTTATCTTGCAATAAATCGAAAGAGTGAGTAAGATTATTCATGTAGAATTGTACAAAGAGAGTTAGCAACCTATAGACTTACAATCATCACGTTAATTGATTAGTTTGAAGAGAGATCTCAGTCAATTCAATTAATCACTCATAGGATAGTTTAATAACTAGTTAAATTCGTGAATTGATTGGGTAGGTTGAGAGATCGTTCAATTGACTTCATTTAATTTGATTAGAAATAATTAATTACACCTTGAAAGAGGGTAGTTAATACATTCAAAAATCTTAGGTGAGACAGAATTCAATTAATAAAATAGGAGGGAGACAAAATAGGGAAAAAGTAATCTCTAGTCTTTAAATTCTTGAATTCTAATTTTCCGCATTTTGGTTTGTCTATTATTCATTGTTAGTATTTCAATTTTAGTTTAATTTTTACAAATTATTTCCTTTAAACAATTTTGTTTCTTAAACAAAGTCTTGTTTGAATTAAGTGATGTCTAGGCATCAATTCCTATGGGATCGAAATCTGGTTTTTAACTACAAGTCATGGTCTGTATACTTGCGGTTTTTGAGCGTAAAATGAGTTGATTATTTTGCATAAATTACACTCAAAAAGCAGAAACACATGGAAGGCATTATGAATCCTTGCACGTTCGTCTGGTAACCTTAATCGATACGCCAGTAGTCCAATCCTTTCCATAACTTCATACAGTCTTATATAACCAGACTTAGTTTACCGCGTTTCCTAAATCTCAATAGCGTTTCCTAAATCTCAATATGCCTTTCCAAAGGGGAAATCTTAAGAAACACCTTATTTACAATTTTAAATACAAGATTTCTATGACAATTATCTGCATATCTTTTTTGTCTATCCTGGGCCATCTTTAGTCTATCCCAAGAAATCAGGACTTTGTCTGTTGTCACTTGCACAAGTTCGACACCTATCAGTTTCCTTTCACCTACCTCTTCCTAACATATTAAAGTTTTGCACTTTCTTCCATAAAGCACCTCATAAAGGGCTATGCCAATGTTGACCTGATAACTGTTATTGAACGCAAATTCTATCAGTGGTAAGTGGGTATCCCAACTCCCTTTGAATTCCAATACATAGGACCTAAGCATATCCTCAAATGTTTGAATAGTTCTCTCTAACTGATCATCCATCTGAGGGTGAAATACAGTACTAAACTTCAATCGTGTACCCAAAGCTTTCTATAAGTTGGGCCAAAATTTAAATGTAAATCTAGGATTGCGATCTGAAACAATAGAGGTTGGCACTCCATGGAGCCTCACTATCTCATCCATATAAAACTGGGCTAATTTATTTAAGGGTAATCATTTTTTATTGGAAGAAAATATGCAGACTTTGTTAACCTATCCATGATCACCCATATAGTATCATGCCCCCTCGGACTTTGTGGAAGCCCTACTACGAAGTCCATAGTAATCTTTTCCCACTTCCATTCTGGGACTGGGAGTAGGTGCATCATTCTTGCAGGTTTGTTCTGCTTTAATTTGTTGACAGGTTATATATTTAGCAACAAATTCTACTATTTCTTTCTTCATTCCTTTCCACCAATAATGTTCCTTGAGGGTGTGGTACATTTTTGTGCTACCTAGATGCATAGCATAAGCTGAGGTGAACTTCGTTTAAGATTTCTTTCTTCAAGTCCCCTAAATCCAATACGCACAATCATTTCCCCCTCTTCATAGTATCATCTTCTTAGAATGTAAATTCCGTCCTCTGCTCGTTCTCAACTTCAGTTTTCAACTTCATCAACTGGGGATCTTGTTTTTGTCTGTCTCTAAACTGGTCTAACAAAATGGAGCAAATGTGAAATGTAGCCACCAATGCTTCTGAGTCTGCCACATTCAATCTAACTCTTAGAGATCTCATTTTCAATAGAAGTGGAAGGTATATTGTCTTCAGTTTTGCAATTAGGCTGGTAGGTCTCCTACTTAAGGCATCAACTATTACATTGACTTTTCCAGGGTGGTATTCCATCATACATTCATAATATTTTATTAATTCCAACCATCTCCTCTGCCTCATGTTTAGTTTTTTTCTGAGTGAAAAAATATTGTAGACTCTTGTGATCTATGAAAATTTAACAAGGAACACCATACAGGTAGTGCCTCCATATTCTCAATGCAAAAACCAATGCTATTAGCTCTAGGTCGTGGGTGGGATAGTTCTCTTGTTTCTTCAATCGCCTAAAAACATAGGCAATAATCTTATCATTCTGCATGAGAACACACACTAATCCCTGTCTCGAAGCCTCACGATAGATTCTAAAGCCATCATCTCCCGTCAGTAGTGTAAGCACAGGAGTTGTTGTTAATCTTTCTTTTAATTCATTAAAACTTCTCTGCTAGGCATCTGATCACTCAAACTTCTCCTCTTTCCTTGTTAACTCGGTCAATGGGGCTGGTATTTTAGAAAATCCTTCAACAAATTTCCTATAGTAGCCTTTCAATTCAAGGAAACTCCTAACTTTTGTCACATTAGTGGGACGTCTCCAATTAGTAATACCTTCAATCTTCTGGGGGTCCACACTAAGTCCTTTAGCTGATATGACATGACCCAAGAAAGCGACTTTATCAAGCCAAAATTGGCAGTTACTAAACTTAGCATATAACTGGTGCTTTTGTAAGGTTTGTAAAACTATTTGAAGATGTTCTGCATGTTCTTCCCAACTGCCAGAATACACTAATATCTCATCAATAAAAATAATCACGAACTTCTCTAGGTACTCTTGAAACACCCTATTCATCAAATCCATAAAAGTAACTAAAGCATTTGTTAATCCAAAGGGCATAACCAAGATTTCATAATACCCGTACCTAGTCCAAAAGGAAATCTACGTATTTTCAACTGGTAGTAGCCTGATCTCTAATCAATCTTCAAATACACACCTGATCCCAAATCAATCTTCAAATACACCTCAAGTCCTAGCAGTTGATCAAATAGATTATCAATCCTAGGGAGGGGATATTGGTTGCAGACTGTCACCTTATTTAGCTATCTGTAGTCGATACATAACCTTAACTCCTATCCTTCTTTTTAACAAAGAGGACTAGAGATCCCCAAGGGGAAGTACTAGGTCTCACAAAACCCTTATCTAACAACTCATCCACCTGTACTTTCAATTTTTTTAATTCCTTTAGAGCCATTCTGTACGGAGTATTCAAGATTGGATGGTTTCTTAGAGTTAACTCTATCCCCAAATCGATGATCCTATCCAAAGGCAATCTTGGAAGATCCGTTGGAAATACATCGGGGAACTCTCTAAACATTGAAATATTTTCTAGTTTTGTCACATCTTTGTCTTGTTCAATTATATATGCTAGATATCCCTGTTATCCTTTACTGAACATTTTCCTAGCCACCATAGTGGTCTTGTGGGGAGAACTTTACCTATTCCAAGAAATGTTACCTCTGGATTTCCTAACTGAATCAATCTATCATCCATTTTAGAACAATCCACTACTATATGATGTATGGACAACTAATCCATTCTAATAATAATATAAAAATCCCAGACGTCTAATATAATCAGATCTGCCGGAAAATCCTGACATCAATCATTATGTTACTAACAACAAATACTCTTTCAGCGAAAAGCGTGTTTCCAGCTAGAATGGAAACTATTATCCCATTGTCTAACCATTAAGGTTCCACATCCAATTTTGCAGGAAAATTAAACGACATAAAAGAGTTTGTAGCACTGGGATATACTAAAGCATATACATCATGCTAAAAAACAAAAATCATACCAGTGGCTACATCTGGTGTAGCGTTTGCCCCTTGCTGAGTAACTGCAAAGACTCGAGCTTGCATGCTAGGTTTATCTGCCTACCCTTTAAGGCCTACTCCCCTACCTTTTGAACCTCTACTAGATACAGGAAAACTCGATCCTCTAGCTCGAGAACCTTAACCACCCTGTCTAAAAACCCCTCTAACTTGCAAAGGTGTTGAAGATCTCACACTAACCTCTCTGCAGTAATCAATTGGGGACAATCTCTCCTAAAGTGGCCCTCCTGTCCGCAGTGGAAATAGGTCGTTGTATTCATTCGAAACTCGCCCAAATTTCTCTTTCCACAAGTACTACATTCTGGCACTGGTGTTCTAGTGTCACAGAAATTCTTAGGTTTATGAGGTGACCCAAAGGATCCCTGACTGGTTGATCTGCCTTTGTTAAACCTCTAGCCATCGATCCATCTTGACTTGCTTTTTCTTACTAAACCATGAGATGAGCTAGCTGGTGCACTGCGTTTCAGTTCTGATATCACAATCTAGGTGATAGCCATTATATTTCTTTCCACCTTCATAGTAGCTTCCACTAACTCCCCATAGTGTGTCTGTGAGGTCAGAGACAAATGGATCCTCAACTTGGGGCTGAAACCTATAACAAACCTCTTACATTTCTGCTCTTCACTGTTAGCAGTAAATGGAATATGTCTGATAAGCTCTAAAATTTTCTTCTCATATTCTGTCACTAACATTAGACCCTACTTTAGATGAAAAAATTCCTAGACTCGGGCATCTTTGTAACTCTGGGGGTAGAACCTATCGGTAAACTCTTTTCAAAAATCAGACCAAGACACTCGATCTAGGTGACGTCTCTCAATAGCATCCCACCAATCCTTTGCCTTGCCCTTGAGGAGAAAGGTGGAAAATACCACTTTCTGCTCATTTGTACATCTCACAACTCAGTATATTTTCATAATCCAGTCTATCCATGCGAGTGCACTCTCTAAATCTCCACTCCCATTAAAAGGCTTTGCACTTGTTTACACACCCACTCGATGGAACATCCAAAAGTTTCTCCATTTTCGTGTGACTGTTGCATCCCCACAGCGAGTATCTGAGCCATCTGCTCTACGATAAAATGTGCTTTGTTGGTTTTGCTAGCCTTAATGATTGAGAACGGGGTTGATTCAAGGAAGCACTCATTGAGTTTGGCAAATGTTCCTCTTCCCTTCCTAGCGGTGCCTCAGGTGTAGAAGCCATTAGTGTGGTCTTATGGGGATGTCCACAGCCTCGTTTGTGCAACGTGTTGTATATTTGGAAATGTCCTAAACTATATGCAGGTAAATCACAATATTTTACAGGTTACCTCACTTTGAAAACAACTTCAAAAACATTTTGCAAATGCATTAAACAGAAAAGGGGTAACTTGGCTCTGATAATAACACTAATAGGCTTCTTTCCTGATGACTAGGTGACCTACCCAGTACCACACGAAAACCTCCAGTTTGATTAGATATCGACTGGAGGGTTTACGTAGGATGCTAGGCAAGTCGCCTAGTCACCAAGAAAGGGGCTTGTCACGCTAACCCCTAGGAAGATACAAAACATAAGTTTCTGCAGCTAGTGCAACAGCTCTTGCTCCATTTCCCATTAGTAATAGTATTAACCTCAATGATAAATAACATACTTGAAATAGAAGGTGGGCCATCTAATGCCTTCATCTGCTTTAACAACTCCGGATAGGCTTTACAGTACCTCTTCCAATGCCCTTCCTTACTACAATGGAAGCATATTCCCTTTAGTGTAGTCTCCTTTTCCTTCTTCTTGGCTACACCTCCCACTAGCTTCTTGGATTTCTTCTTCTTTTGATTCCTCTTGTGAGAATCAGAAGTAGAGTCCACCAATGTCATAACCTTATTATCCTTCCTGACAATTTACTCAACTTTTTGAAGTAGATTAATCAGCTCAGGTATCGAGGTGGATATTTGGTTCATCTGATAGTTAAGCACAAATTGTGAATAACTATCGGTCAAACCAGTCATAATTAAGTCTATACTTAAATTCATGAACCATTATGAAACCCAAACTCCATTCGTCTTCAGCGTATACTGCACTGGCGACGATCCCTTAGCCATCTTAGAGTGAAAGAGTAACTTCAAGGTCTTGAACCTTTTGGATCGAGCTTTTTCATCAACCAGTACCCTTAAATGGTAGACTATGGTGTGAGCATCCATAGCCTCATGTTGCTTTTACGGTTCTGGTGACATAGAGGCTAGCATAATTGTTACCCCCAGAATTTTTTTAATGATAAATCAAGCATGATTAGATTAATGGGGTAAATTAATATGGTATTTAATA
>JAOSBN010000006.1:10911228-10932048 GCA_027563595.1 Erythroxylum suave
AAGTTAAGTGAAGTTAATGACCATGAATGACATACATTAATGGAAGCCAACAACACTTGTTTCTAATCCATTCCATGTAACTTTTTCTGCCACGATCACATCGCGATCCAATCCCAAAACACTCTCTCATATCTTGAATCACCATTCAGGACCATTTTACTTATCCTTCGGATCTCCTATGAGTGTGACCCATTAGTTTTCCGGTTATGTTGACCACTTGAATTGACACTTAATTCAAGTAAGTCAAGAGCAGTATCTAGCAATACCTCATGAACTCAAATTAACTAGAAAGTCAGTGGTTTGACTATGAACCCTTCCATACGCAATGTTGCCATGCAATTTATCCTTTCATCATCTATACCCCACTTGGTTTAGAGGATGGTCAAAGTATTAACTCTCACTAGACTGACTACGTCGCATCTAGTCGAAGTGATATTAGATCTTGTTATGAGGATCTTATTACTCTATGTATCATTGAAGACTCTCTTCATAAAATATCTGCTCTGACCAGAGACTCCAGAGTAATAACCCTGACAAGAGGTCGTAGATGTTATCTCCTTCTATCAGGAGTGGTGAATCCTATATTAGCTACTCAATTACCTCCGAATACTTCAAGTTGTACCTAATCACCACCATATGAGTTAACCCCTGAAAGGCATCAATGAATGGAGTCAAAACACAGGATCAATATCCGATATATCCTTAAGAACCTCAAGTCAAAGGATAATTACACCATTGGTATGATGAGACTATCATTGACACTGGAATAGTATATCTATATGATCTCATAGTAGGTCAATCTAATGTACTTACTACCTTTAATAAGCATCCACATGTTAACTTTAAACAACTCATGTCTATAGCTTATGAGATCTACTTTTTGATCTAATTAAGAAGTATAACATGTGCTAGTCTATCCGGATTAATGATATCCCATCTCATTAATCCTATGGCTAAGGAAAGTTTAGATACCAACATAGTTACACAAGATAGGAATCTTATTATCATGATCTCATCGTGATTTCCTCCATGCTATGTTTTGTATCAAAGACTTCATTAAATCAATTTAAGATCAACATCAATTCCATAAACATATGAACATCGAAATAATGAAAAATGCCTTTATTAATCATAAATGACTTGTACAATAAGTACTAAAGGTGATTGCTTTAGAGCATTTATCTAATAGGGTCAATTGGTTCTAAACCTAATTATACCTATATATTTTGATCAAAAATTGGTATAATCACATGCTTTTATGTCATCTTATAACTTGACACAGTGTAGTAAGGATCCACCAAATCATCTGCTTTAACATTATTTGAATGAAGTAATGCTGAACACGCATGTGGACAAGGAACTCCAGTGATATCCCACTCCTTACAAATGCATGTCCTGCCACGTAAGTTAACCACATAGTTGTGATTATAAACTGTGACATCCCAAATCCCTTTGCCCAGCATACAAAGCGTCATAATCTACTAATTTTTTTGTTGTTTTCCTCTAACTTTTCACTAATTCTAGGACAAATATTTCCCTTCACCTCACTAATCCATTCCCGTTTTTCTTAGTATCTACACATAATCATCCTTCTAATACTCTCCATCGTAGCTAAAATTGGCTTATCTCTTGTAGCAGTTTTATGCTTATTGAAGCACTCGCTAATGTTATTACTTCGGAAATCACATTTACTGTGAGTACCAAAGAAACACCTTGCCCACTTATAAGCCGGAATATTAGAAAGTCACTTCTAAGCCTCAACATCAACAGCTTGCATTTGTAGCATTTTCATATTGAATCCATCTTTAGTGTAAGCCCTAGTAGCAACCCAAAGGATGTCTCTAAGTATCTTGTCTTTGAATCTGAGCATGAAATTAGCAAAGAGATGTCTTACACAGAATTTGTGTTCAACCCCTGGAAACATGTTCTCAAATGTTTCAACAAGTCCCTAGAAAAGACAAGTTCACACATTGTTATGCAGAACAATTCAAATGAATAATGTAAATGGAATGAACAGTGCAAATGCATACCTTTTGTCTATCTGAAATGAAGACAACCATTTTCTCCATTGGAGAGCCAATTTGTTGAGTTAATAGGTCTAAAAACCAAGACCAACTATCCTTGCATTCTGATTTCATATAAGTTATAGCTAAAGGGTACATTTGGCTGTTTGAATCTATTGCAACTACATGCAATAAATGATCCCCAAAAACTCCTCTCAAATGGCACCCATCTAAACCTATCACAAGTCTACAATCTTCCAGAAATCCATGTTTTTGTGCATAAAACATAACAAATAGTCTTTTTTTAAAGGACTTCAGATTGTACAACAACAGTAATCTCTCAACTTAAAATATTGATCTTTCTGCTCAACTTGGATCAATTTAAATGCTTGCCACTTTGCTTTATGAGCTTACTGTGGAAAAATTTGAATCCTAATTTTCATTTCACAACCTTCCTAAATCCAGTCACATTCCACTTTGGTTCATCAGTTAACTCTATGATGAACTGGATCGCAAACCATTTAGATTTTGCAGCTTTGTTTCTATAAGACCATTTTACATATGTGAGGGTTGCCTTTTATGGATTTACTTGTATGACTGTAGTTTTCTGATAGTAGCTTACATATATCCTCCGTCCACACATCCTTTTATATATTGCGCTAATCTTATCTTTTTCATTCTTTTTGAATTTCAATTCAAAACCCTTCCTGATTGAGTACATTCTAGGTACCCTCTTGTAAATAGTTGCACTTGAGAAAATTAACCATGTAAAAATTTCAAGATTATCAATGTCCTTCTTATTAAAATCATGAAAAGGAATAACATTTTCCTCATCTGAAGACAACTTCATCTTTTAACCTTTCATGATCACTAATGTGATCAAACTCCATAAAGTGACCATCTCTTTTTTTAATTGAAAAATTAGCATAATCATCAGCTATGAGACTTGCATATGCGGCATAATCTCCTATCTCAATGTTAGGTGGTTCTCGTTCACTTCTGTCATAATCTATGAGATCAAAAGTGTCACTTAAACTATCCCTATTTAGAAAATATTCAAGATCAGATCCATCATTAATGGACTTATCAGATTGTACAACACCCCTCTTTAATTTTATATGTTCCTAAAAGCAAAATCTAGAATGCTAAATATGTTATTCTGTTGTTTTTATGAAGTGAGTGAGAGTTGGAGCTTATTAAGGTAAAATATAGGTCAAGTATAAATAAAGCTATGGTATGTTCAACATAGATCAGTGTCCTCAGAAACGACATCAGAAAGATTAGTCATGGGAAAATACAAGGTTTTCAAATTTTCAAGCTATAGTTTTCACATTCGAAAGTTCAGGTTAACCATTTCAAAGAAAGCAATCTAATTAAGAAAAAAATAATTAGTAAACAACTAAGGCCGCAACGTCTATTATGAAAAAGATAAAAGTAGAAAAAGGAAAAAAATCAACCCATATGCTGACAAGATTTCTCAACTTTTAATATACTTTAGTTTCAGTACCTATTTGGCAGTTCTTACTTCCCACACTATAAACTAAAACAAAGCTACATAATTCAAAGCGACCAAATTTTCTCTTTCAAGCATTCACAAAAAATAAGAATTTGTCGAAACATATTACTTGAGAAGTCTACATCTAAAACTTAATGGGTGTTTGTTTTCGTTTTTTTTCCCATTTCTTGTTGTGGTTTTTATAGGTAATGAAACTTCCTCTAAAAACATGTTTGGTTCGTTATTGTTGCATTCTGTTGTTTTCAAAAATTAAAAAAACCCACAACCATTTTACAGAAATAGAAAAATACGTTTCCCTAATATTTCACAACAGTTTTCATGTATTCTAAAACAGTTTCTCTGCGCTGACTTCATTTTCTACATCTTCAGGGCCCTGCTATGATTTTTCTAGCCATTGCTCTAAGTTTGTGTTTGCTTTTTTTGCTTGTTAAAGTACTATGTCTTTGTTACTCTGTTTCTATGATATCTCTATGTATTTGTTATCTGTGCATGCTTTCGTATCTGCTTGCTATTCATTTATTTGTTTCTGCAATTTCTCCACGTATCTACTGTGTTACTTGCATTTTTAGCCTTTAGAAGATCGTCATCATTACAGAATATAGCACAAAGGAATGAACGGATTTATTTTTAATTCTGCTACAGTTTCCATGCATGTTACTGTAACATTACTTGTTATTCATTATTTCTGCGATTTCTCTAGTTGCTTTGCTATGGTACGAATAGTCGCTATGGTGACCATACACGACCTGAGTCAAAGCATTCTATCCTTCTTTTATTTGTCTATTTGCATGGAGCATGAAGTCTTTGACACCAGAACGAAAATAGTAGCGTATATCTCGTGTAGAGCATGGAGCATAGGTTATCGTCGTTTCACCAAGAAGGCGATATCCTGAGCATCACTAAAGATTTTTCTTAATGCCTTCGAGAATGTTGCATTGCCTTTGTTTATAGAGAAGTTATTAGGCAAACCTAGACATAGTGTAAAAAGATTATTTCCACACTATGTTAATATTTGAATTTGTTGTCACAATTTGCTTCTCAATAGGTAAAAACTTGTTTTGCTTGAACTCCATATCTACTAAGGTACATACAAAGGAGTACTAAAGGTTAGAAAATCATGAAGAATTAAAAAGAGTCTAAAGTTCTATCTCTCTTTCCTTCTCAGTGGTGAATGAAGGTTCATATGCTGGTTTTTGCTCTTATAACCTATGAGAGTATTTACATGAAACAAAAAACAAATGCACGGATATAGACTCATTCAACTTTTATTAGGGCAGGGACCTAGCTTCCAATTATAGGAAGAAGATGAGGCTACTGTTGTATTTCTGATATCTAGATGTATTGTTAGGGGAAATAGTGGATTAGAGTTCAGAACTCTTGTTTCACAATGGAAAAGAGGGCTAAGATAAACAGTGTCAGACCATGAACAAACTAATTATGAGGACCATAAATGTTATTAAAGAGATCGAATAGTCATATCTACTAATAGCCCTTACAATATTTAAACTGTCATTGACCCGTCTTGCGTGTATGAAACCACCAACTTTTAAAATCCTTTCTTTCTCAGACTCAAGATCAGGTTTATGGTCTCTAGACAAATTACGTGCCTGCATCAAGAAAGTCCCTTTAAATCCAATTGAGAAGTGTTTAAAGTTTCTGCATTGTACCATGATAGAACCACAGAAGGTAAATATTTGTATGCGTATGTTCCTGAATGCAATAGTTAGCCTTAAACTAACATTTTAATACCAGTGGTCTCATAAACGACAAACTAAGAAGATTGCATGAAAGAGGAAAAGAAGAGAGCTTGCAGAGAAGTGGTTTCTGAGATGAGAAGATTGCGTCAAAGAGGAAAAGAAGAGAGCTTGTGGAGAAGAAGAAGAGTGAATAGTAGGTTGGGCCAAAATATTAATTTGTCTAATCAATGAATAATGAGGGGCGTGAAAGAAGAAAAGAAGAGAGCTTGCGGAGAAGATAGAAGAGTGGGCAAAATATTAATTTGTCTAATCAATAAATAGTGAGGAAAGAACAAAGAGTGGCGGCAGAAGAAAGAAGAGTGAACAGTAGGGTAGTCCAACGTATTAATTTGTCAAATCTGTCGCTAGAAATTGATTATGTTATTTTTATAAATTGATTAGGTTGTCTCATGTTTATTTTGAACCATGTTTAGCATCTGATACTTTGTAAAAATTGTTATGATTCATGTCACTTATGCGTGGTTACATTTAGTGATGGAAGGTGTGAGCAATATAAACAATTCCAATGATTGTGTGGACATAAATGAAAAAGATGTGGTATGAAATGATACTATAGAGATGTATTTAATCTCCTTTATGGTTGATGAAGTGAAGAAGGGAAATCGAACGACTACTAACTTTTCCAAATATGGTTGGAAGAATATTAAGGTAGGACTTCAAACAAAATTCAATAAGGAGTATACTAATATTCAATTGAATAATAAGTATAATGGATTAAGGGCTAAATTGAAGAATTTCAAGAACTTATTGAAAGAAACAGGAATCGGCTACAATTCCCTTACTGCTGAAATGCTACAAATGAATGTTGGGAAAATCTATTTAAAGTAAAATATGTCTTTTTTATTAATATATCATATTATATAACATTTATTCTCATATTCATTTTTCATCATTATAGGTGCTTAAAATGGCTCACAGATTCAAGAAAAAAGGAAGTAAGGAATTTTCAGACTTGTGTCATATTTTTAGAGATACTACTGCAACTAGTGCGTACACACATCCATCAACTAAATCTCCATCAAATAGTATAGAAGAGGAACATGAAAATGATGTTGATGAAGATTACTCTTATAATGAGAAAGAAGATCAAGATATAAGTTCTATATCTTAGAGAAAGAAATCTCCTAAAAATAAGAAGGCATGGAAGACACATTCTAACATTGTAGAAGAGGTTTTGGTTGTACTTGATGAACAATCAAAAAATAAGAATCATTTAATTGCGAAAAACTAATGAAACATCATCCACCACAGAGAGTAGATCTTAAGAGTATAACACAATGATGGAATGTATGAAGTCCTTAGAGGAATTGGGTGTTGACGATGTGCAATATGAAAAAAACTATAAAGGCTTTACATGCTTCTCCATTTTATAGGGATATTTTTATGAAGATGACAGATACAAAGAAGTTGTATTGGATTATGTTACTTTAATTATATTTTCATGTTATTGCATATCGAATTCTTATTAATTTGACGCTTTTATTTCAAACATTATTACATAGTTTAAACATTTTAAGTTTGTGATTTGTATGAATATTTGACTTAATGTTGTCATTATAGATACATGGATTTCTTATTAGATTTCAAATCAGATTCTGATGATGAATGTTAAGAAGGTAATCATTATTTCTCTAGCTAGGGGAGAGAACAAATATTTTCATTTACAAAAGCAACCATATAGAACTTCTACTCTACAAGGTCATGATTGGATAATGGAACTTTTGAATGGGAATCCTACAAGGATTTATGAAAAATTAAGAATGAGAAAGATAATCTTGTTGAGCTTATGTGATGAGTTGAAGAGTTTAGGAGGCTTAAAGGGAACAAGTCATTTGACTGTGGAGGAACAAGTAGAAATTTTCTTGATGACTATAGGGCATATTGAGACAACTAAAGTCAATGCAAAACGCTTTCAATATTTGACCTCGACAATTTCGAAATACTTTCGTAAAGTCTTATATGCAGTTAACCGTCTTGTAAAACGATTCATTATTCCACCATCTTTTACTAATACACCTCCTGAGATTCAACAAAATTCAAAATTCTTTCCATATTTTTAGGTACATTTATATATTTAATTACTATTTTAATTATGTTCTTATGATTAATAATTACTTTAGTATATATTTTAATTTTAGGATTGTGTAGGAGCAATAGATATTGCACATATTGATGTACATGTTCCGACCAATAAACAAATACTATAAGGGGAAAAAGAATTAATTTGACCCAAAATATTATGCGTTGTTGCTCATTTGACATGTATTTTACATATGTAATGGCTAAATGGGAAGATACTACAAATGACTCTCGAATTCTTTTAGAAACAGTGACTAATCTAGCAAATCAATTTCCTATGCCTCCATAAAGTAATATATTAGTTTAAATAAACATAGTAATTATGATTCATTTTTAATATTTTTTGTTAATATTATGTTCTTTATATGTTAGGCAAGTACTATTTGGTTTATTCGGGTCACACTAATATGCCTAGATTTCTTTCACCTTACCAAGGTGAAGATATCATTTGTGAGATTATAAAGGTAGAGGAAGACCTCAAGGTTCACAGGAATTGTTTAACTACAGTCATTATTCATTAAGAAATGTTATTAAAAGATGCTTTGGCGTTCTAATAGCAAGATTCCCTATACTTAAAAAACATGTCGAGTTATGATATGAAGAAATAAAAATACATCATTATTGTTTGTTGTGTTATTCCCAACTATATTAGAATTTATGGACAAATCGATGAATTAGTTGATAGTTATGCTGAAACTGAAGAACAATTAGGGAAAATGAAAATGAAGATACAAGTTTTTAAGTGGAGTATAATATCACTTCAGTACAACTTCGAGGCATGTCTTAGAAACGAGATGAAATTGCTAGACAAATATGGAGAGATTATATTATTTCTAATTGATTTATGTTTCTTTTTGTAAATGATAGTACTATTATGTTTTCAAGAATTATAGTATGATGTACATATTTTATTGATTATAATAACTTAATATAATTTTTAATTTATGTATTAATGTGTATTAATTTATGTATTAATATAATAACTTAACTATTTATTACAATTCTCAACCAAACAGGTTTCTGTTTTTCAGTTTTTATATTACAAATCTTAACCAAACAAGTTTTCGTGTTTTAAGGAAAAAACATAAACTAAAAATAGGAAACAAAAACCAAAAACAACAATAGAAAAACAGAAATAAAACCAAATAGCCCCTTAGCAGTTGGTTATCCTCATTTTGTAAAAATCCTTAAGATACTAAAGCATTAACAGAAGATAAAGACAAGGGCAAAACAGAAAAAAGATGAAAGAATTTATAGCCGTTTAGCCATAAATTCCTAACAAATTTTCTACAAAGTTTCACAATTAGAGTTTTAAATGAACATCAAACATATATATACGAAAGTCAAGCCTAGAGACACACAATAGAGGGCAGACGTGGACAAAAAGAAGGGAGTTGGGAATTAAAAAGAAAATCACACAAAGTGGGGAAGAAGGTTTTGGGCAACGTGAATTAAAAAAATAACCCTAGAGACTTTATTCAAAGAGGTCGCAACAAAGGGGGCTGCGTTAATCAACAGTGTGTGGAGGCTTAGAAAAATCAAGGCTGCGGCTAGGAGAGGAGATGCTAGCGCCGTGAGTTCAGTGAGAATAAAAAGAAAGGAAGCTGCCACAGATAGCAAATAGAGAAGAATGCCCATGACAATCCCGAGGTCAAAGACAGTCGAAATAGTTAGGAAAATCATGATGTTGGGTAACTAAACTTTTATTTCTTGGTTTACGGAATCCTAGTTATTGAACTTTGCATATTGTGAGATTTTTGTTCTTTATTTCAATCGATTTATTAGTCAAGTATCAATTATTTTTTTGGGTCATTATTTGATTATTTAATTTGACAGTTAGGTGCGCAACTAGTTTGTGTTTTTATTCAATCAATCGTTAGATTAAAAAGGATGATGTTCAATTCTTTTAATCAAAAGTAACGACTAGGATTTTTGTCTACTACGTTAGGGACATGATTCTAGGAAAATAATTGTCTAGGCTAAATATACATCGTATGTATGTTGTGTAGTTCGTCGATTTTCTTGATTCGTAAAGCTATTAATTAATTAAATCTAAGATCGTATCCAGGTTATTAATTAATAAGGGTTAATTCAAATACATGTTTTGGTTAACTAAACATAAGAGAAAATAGGTAAAGAAATTTACCACGACGAATGTTGAACTGTTAAATTGGTTATTTTTTGTGTCAATGATCAACGCAAGTTCAATAACGAAGGAAACTGGAAACCAAGATTTATTTTTATTGATTGTTAAATTTTCATTATTTTGTTTTTAGTTATTTTTCAATTTCAATTTCCAATTAAATTCTGTTTAATTTACAATTACAAACCCCCCCTTTTTATTGCGTAACTTCTAACGTTTGAATTCCTCGTGGGAACGATCCTTACTTTCTACTACTACATTAATTTGTGTTGCAGAAAGTTGGTTTCTTTTTATATTTAGTTGCAGGCGATAGCATTCACCAATATCCCTGATGGAAAACAACCTTTCAAATTACCATCAATCAAAATTATAGAATTAGACGATTCACCTAAAAAACCATCTGTCATTGATTATATTCGTTCACTTAGTGAAAAGCTACAAGATTCTATCGTTAATTTGGAGCTCTTAAAGAATTTCATCGAATGGACTGGAGCTAGTCACAAGTAGACGGAAGTTCAGAAAGCCTTAGCTAAAAACATTGATAAACTTCATACTAAGGTTGATGAACTAGGTGATGCAATGTGTGATCTTCATAAGGAAATAGCACTTCTATGTGTTTCTATAGAAGAAGACCCAAAGACGATTTGCACTGATATTTAACAAATGTATTCTGAAATTCTGAAGCGTCTAAAATAAACAATCTTTTTGGTTAATAACAAATAGGGGGAGAATAGGAGAACAGTAGAAAGGAGAATTAAAGAATTAGAATTAATTTTTTTGTTTTGTTTATCATTGTATATTTTGCTTTATTTGTTTGAATATTGCTTTATTCATCCGTATATTATTATTATCTTCTAATATTATGATTATTTGTTATCATCAAAAAGGGGGAGATTGTTAAGTCAAGAAGACTTCACTTCTTCTATTGATTTTGATGAAAGTCAAATAATAATAATAGTAGAAGTTTGTAAACTATTTTGATGAATTTGTTAAGTGCACAGATAAATGTAAGTAGCACAAATCATCAAATCAAGATGATACTTAAGTAAATGCTGAATAAGACAAAGCGTCTAAGATGGATCAGAAGTAGTGATTAAGTCTAAAACACCAGACGAAGCATACAAATCTAAACAAGACGATGTTATTGAAGAATGTACTAGAACGTCAATTAGTTAGAGTTGGTTAGAGGACTCAACCAATAACAAACTTTAGAAGATTCTACAAGCAGATTTCTCAAGAAGACCGTTGGAGATTTAGACTATAAATATCAATTGTAGTCGTAAAAACAAAAATATATCTTCACAAAAAAAGGAGAGGAGAATTCTAAATGTATAAAACATACCGTGCTCAAGTTCTTATGCTGTGAACAAATATTTTGAAAGAAAAGAAAGAAAGAAAGAGAGCAAAAACATCTGTGATATGAGTACGAAAGCTCAAAACAATATCTTTTCGAGTGAAAGGAAGGCTAGAACTTGAAGAGGCTAAGAAAGCAAATAAAGAATACTTTGTGAAAGAGACTTGAAGAGGCTCTGCAAGTATAGAAATAATACTTGTAACGTTGAAGAAGATAGCAAAATCTCAGAAAAACTCTGAGGACTGGACATAGCCCAAGGTCAAGGGTGAACCAATATAAATCGCAGTGTTATATTCTCTAACTCCTATCTCTTTAATTTTCTTATTGTTAGAAGTATAGATATTAATTTCTGTTGTTGCATTACTCATCAAATTAAGTGCATTGTTTTGTAATCGTATGAAATTTCCCAAGAAGATTTTAAAGAATAATATTGTTGGACCCCGAATTTTTTTTCATTATGTTAGTAAGCATGATTTGAATAAATTTGGTGGAATTTCTAGATAAATCATTTTTTATTGGACTTAAATTGTTATGTCAAGTTTAGGAGGATTTATTTCATGGATTGATTGGAAATTGAAGTAGTAAATGGAAGAATTAAGATTAAGTGAGAGTATAGTATGGTGCAAGTTAAATTGAAAAATTAAGAATGCATAAGGGTATTTTGGATGGGTTACTTAAGGTTAGAAACACTAAGGCATTAAAGGAAGGGTAAGGTGGCCTTTTCTCACCCATTAAGGGTAGCATGGGAAGAGAAAAAGATTATCTTGTAAATAAGAAGACAAAAGCATGAAGGAGGGAGAGAAAATCAGAAAGTAAAAGAGAAGAAAGAAGAAGAGAGGTTTGGGTGGAGTTAAAAAATATAGAGCTTTGAACTAGTTCACATTTTTCCTAGTCTTAAAGAGAGAGTTTGAGGTTACACAAGAAGGGAAAAAGAAAGAGGAAAGGAAAAGCTTTCTTTAGAACCAAGAATCTCATTATTTGGTGAGGATTTAAGGTATGTTGTTTTTAATGTTTTGGAGTTTTGAAAGGTTTTTGGTTCAAACAGCTTAAGAAATGTATGGGTTTAAGAATTCTAGGATCCATAATAGTGCATGTGCATTATGAGTTCTCAAATCTAAATTTCTATTGAATGGGGATTGTTTTTATTTTTAAAGGAAATCAAGAGAGGCAAGAGGAGCAAGAGGAAAGACATCTTTAAATCCAATACCTAAACAAGCAAGGGATTTCAAGGTGGGTACAGTTTTATAATAGAGTAAATAAGCCACTCGGTGTTTTTCTTTGAATCAAGAAAGCTAAACGGTTTTAATTGCATCATGGACGTTGCATTTGTTTGCATTTGTTTGGCTATGAAGTTGTTGCTTTTATTTGCTACATGAATTGTGTTCATAAGTTATGAAATCGAGTTTGCTATTGATTTGATTCCCGGAACCGCACCCATTTCCATACCACCTTATAGGATGGCTCCAGTCGAACTGAAGGAGCTTAAGGAACTGTTAGAGAAGGGGTATATAAGGCCAAGTTCATCACCTTGGGGAGCGCCTGTCCTATTTGTAAAGAAGAAGGATGGAACATGGCAGAAGTGTATTGATTACCAGAGACTCAACAAGGTAACCATTAAGAACAAGTGTCCTTTGCCATGAACAGATGATCTATTTGACCAGATGCAGGGAGCAAGGGTCTTTTCTGAGATTGATCTCAGCTCAGGTTATCATCAGCTCAGAATCAAGGAGTTTGATGTAAATAAGACAGCCTTTAGGAATCGGTATCGGCATTAAGAGTTCCTAGTCATGCTTTTTGGTTTGACCAATGCTCTAGCTACTTTCATGGATCTTATCAATAGGGTCTTCAAGGAGTATTTGGCTCAGTTTTTCATAGTGTTTATCGATGACATTCTAGTTTATTCCAAGAGTGAAGGAGAACATGAGGAGCATCTCAGAAGAGTGTTGTGGACATGGAGGGAGAAGGAGCTTTATGCTAAGTTTAGCAAGTATGAGTTTAGGCTTCATGAGGTAATATTCCTTGGACATGTGGTTTCGAAAGATGGGGTACATATAGATCCAAGGAAGATTGAAGCAGTAGTGAATTAGCATGCACCTAAGACAGTGACAAAAGTGAGGAGTTTTCTGGGTCTGGCAGGATATTATAGGAGATTCGTTGAAGGATTTTCCATGATAGCCGCTTCAATGACTAAGTTATTGAGGAAGAATCAGAAATTTTTCTAGAGTGAGGAATGTCAGAAAAGCTTTAAGGAGCTCAAGAGAAGATTAATAAGTGCTCCAGTTTTGATGTTATCTACTGGCGATGAGGGCTACACAGTGTACAGTGATGCCTCAAGAAAAGGTTTAGGTTGTGTGTTGATACAGGGAGATAGGGTGATAACTTATTCTTCAAGTTAATTGAAGCCTTATGAATTAAATTATCCGAACCATGACTTGGAATTGGCAGCAGTGATCTTTGCCTTTAAGATTTGGAGACATTATTTGTATGGGATTCAGATTAGGATCTTTACAGATCATAAAAGTCTCAAGTATCTGTTGAGTCAGAAGGAACTAAATTTGAGACAGAGAAGGTGGATTGAGTTGCTTAAGGATTACAATCTGTTGATTGAGTATCATCTAGGAAAGGCAAATGTAGTGGCAGATGCTTTGAGTAAGAAATCCTCAATAGCCCATATTTAGAAAGTTTATCCGCCTTTACTGGAAGAAATGGCTAAGCTTAAGATAAGCTTGAAACAGGAGGAACTCCAGTGTATTGTTGCTAATTTCAGAATAAGACTAATACTCAGAGAGAAGGTTAGGGAGTTACAAGTACAAGATGTAGAATTAAGAAAACTTAGAGAAGAAATTCAGAATGGCAAGAAGTCTGAAGTGGTAGTGAAGGATGATGGGCTCATGGTTGTAGGGAACAGACTTTGCATTCCGAATGTCAAGGAGGTGAAGGATGAAATACTGGATGAGGCACATAATGCAACTTATGCTATGCACCAAAGTAGCACCAGGATGTATAAGGATCTGAAAGAACATTTTTGGTGGAAAGGCATGACAAAAGATATAGCAGAATATGTAAGTAAGTGTCTAGTGTGTTAGCAAGTCAAGGCTGAGCATCAGGCACCTTCTGGCAAGTTAAGGCCATTGCCCATTCCTGAGTGGAAGTGGCAAAGGGTGACTATAGACTTTTTGATGGGTTTGCCTAAGACTAGTAGGAAGCATGATGCCATATGGATTATTGTTGATCGGTTGACGAAGTCAACCCATTTTCTGGTAATTAAACAGATTGATTCCTTACATGTGGTAGCAAGGAAGTATATTGATGAGATAGTGAGATTACATGAAATTCCAGATTTCATAATTTCTGACAGGGATCCTTGGTTCACTTCGAGATTTTAGGGAAGCTTACAAGAGGCTCTAGGAACCAAGTTGAATTTCGGTGCGGCTTTCCATCCTCAGACAGATGGTCAATCTGAGAGAACCATTCGGACACTTGAGGGAATGCTCAGGGCATGTGTGATGGACTTCAAAGGAGATTGGGATGAGCATTTGCCATTGGTCGAATTTGTTTACAACAATTCGTACCATTTGAGCATTCAGATGGCTCCTTATCAAGCACTGTATGGAAGGAGATGTAAAACTCCTATATGCTGGGATGAAGAAGGAGAAAGGAAGCTTATAGGACCAGAATTGGTTCAGATGATAGTTGACAAGGTCAATGTAGTTAAGCAAAGGCTTAAGGCAGCTCAGGATAGAACAAAGAGTTATATTGATGCACACCGAAAGGAGATGGAGTATAAAGTCAGTGAGAAAGTGTTCCTTAAGACATCTTCTTGGAAAGGAGTCATGAAATTTGGCAAGAAGGGCAAGTTAAGTCCAAGATATGTGGGTCCTTATGAAATTCTTGAGAGGATCAGACCATTAGCTTATAGGTTGGCATTGCCACAGGAATTGTCTCATATCCATGATGTCTTTCATGTTTCCATTTTAAGGAGGTATAGGTCGGATCCCTCCCACATCATTCAGACCAATGAGGTTCAGTTGAGAGATGATCTAAGTTATGACGAGATTCCAGTGAAGATGTTGGACACCAAGGAGAAGCTCCTCAGGAACAAGGCAGTGCAATTAGTAAAAGTCCTGTAGAGAAACCATTTGGTGGAAGAGGCCATGTAGGAGCCTTTAGAAGCTATGAAGGAGAAGTATCCACAACTCTTTAATGACTTAGGTAATAATTTCGAGGACTAAATTCTTTTAAGTGGGGAAGAAATGTTAGACCCCGAATTTTTTTCATTATGTTAGCAAGCATGATTTGAAAAAATTTTGTGGAATTTCTAGATAAATCATTTTTTATTGGAGTTAAATTGTTATGTCAAGTTGAGGAGGATTTATTTCATGGATTGATTAGAAATTGAAGTATTAAATGGAAGAATTAAGATTAAGTGAGAGTATAGTATGGTCTAAGTTAAATTGAACAACTAAGAATGCATAAGGGTATTTTGGGTGGGTTACTTAAGGTTAGAAGCACTAAGGCATTAAAGGAAGGGTAAGGTGGACTTTCCTCACCTATTAAGGGTAGCATGGGAAGAGGAAAATATTGTCTTGTAAATAAGAAGACAAAAGCTTGAAGTAGGGAGAAAAAATCAAAAAGTAAAAGAGAGAGAAAGAAGAAAAGAGGTTTGGGTGGAGTTAAAAAGTATAGAGCTTTGAATTAGGTCATGATTTTTCCTAGTCTTAAAGAGAGAATTTAAGGTTACACAAGAAGGGAAAAGGAAAGAGGAAAGGAAGAGCTTTCTTTAGAACCAAGAATCTCATTATTTGGTGAGGATTTAAGGTATGCTGATTTTAATGTTTTGGAGTTTTGAAAGGCTTTTGGTTCAAAGAGCTTAAGAAATGTATGGGTTTAAGAATTCTAGGATCCATAATAGTGCATGTGCATTATGGGTTCTCAACTCTGAATTTCTATTGAATGGGGATTGTTTTCATTATTAAAGGAAATCAAGAGAGGCAAGAGGAGCAAAAGGAAAGACATCTTTAAATCCAATACCTAAACAAGCAAGGAATTTCAAGGTGGGTACGGTTTTACAATAGAGTAAATAAGCCACTCGGTGTTTTTCTTTGAATCAAGAAAGCTAAATGGTTTTAATTGCATCATGGATGTTACATTTGTTTGAATTTGGTTGGTTGTGCAGTTGTTGCATTTATTTGCTACATTAATTGTGTTTATGAGTTATGAAAATGTTTCCTTTTAAAAAGATGCAAAATTATGAAATCAGATTTTCAAGAACGTTTCTTTGACATATCTCATGTGCATGAAAAACAAGTTTCCAACAAGATGCCATTTATGGCAAACTATTTTCAACTTATGAATTACATGTTATGTGGGTTTATGGTAGTCCCTTAAGAACCATCACGTGCACGTTGACCCAAAAATAGGCTTCTCCTGCCTGCCCGCTAGTGGCACGGAGCCCCTTCAAAGACTCCCTCAAGTTTACGACTACACAGGACTGTTATATGGAAATGTGTAGTGTGTCATGAATTGGACTTACCCGAACCATTTTGTTGTGCTAATGTTCTTTGAGATGTTTAAGTTGATGCATGCATGATTTACAAGCACTCATGGACTGTTTGTTTGAGTGGGGATTTTGAACATTAAGTGTTTGCTGTTTTCTTATGAAAATTATTATATTTTCCAAGTGTATAATGACAAAGAGTTTGAAAATGGTTTTGCTTGTTCTCCATTATAAATCTGTTACCCACGAGCGTTAAGCTCACCCCCTCCCAATTCTGTCCCATTCAGGTGATGAACAAGAGATTAAGTAAAGAGTCATGGCATCACTCCAATCTGCCTATTCTTTTTTTGTACTTTTAAGATAGACTTATGGGGAACTTAAGGCTTTAGCCAGATTTCAAGTTTTATTAGTTCAACTATATTTTGTATTACGGCTTGAAATGTCAGTAAAGCGTTGTAAAACTATTATTTTGTTTGAAGATGAAAGAAAATATGCATGTTCCGCTCACGATTATAATCACTGTTAAGTTTTCACGTTGCATGTGATGATCAAATCAGTTTGAGGATTTGGGAAAGAGTTGGTGTTTATGTTCTAGTGTATGGTGATTTTGGAATTGAATGAATGGTGGTTGAAAAGATTTAAGTCTGCATTAAGTAAGGTAGATTGCAAGAAGGAAACACAGACTTAAGGAGAACACAGACGAAAGGAATCGTTTGTGATGACGTCAGCATATAGACGCAAAGGAAAACACAGACGAAAGGAATCGTCTATGATCACGTCAGAAACAGGCACAAAGAAAGATAGACACAAGGAAGACAGATGATAAGAAGTCAAACACAGACGATAAGAAAGTCAAAGACAAACGATAGAACCCAGACAATAGAAGACAGATGATAGAACCCAGACAATAGAACCCAAACGATAGGAAGTCAAACACAAACGATAAGAAAGTCAAAGACAAACGATAGAACCCAGACGATAGGAAGTCAAACACAGTCAATTAGAAAGTCAAAGACAGACAATAGGCAAGACAGACAAAGGAAAACACAAACCGTGGGCCAACCATAGACGATACAATGAAGGAGTTAAGCTAGTATGATTGAATAGTCACTTAGTTGGAATTAATCACAGAATTTGCTAATTAATGGGATTCAACAAGAGATGATTATCAAGGATCAAGAAGCAGTTAAAGACTTAGGCTCTAAGTACAAGTCAAGGGACAAAATTTTCTAAAGAGATCAAGATAAAACTTTAAGTTTGAGGATTAATTGGTGAGGGCACTCCACTTTTATGGGATGTTCGTCCAGATGCCACTTAGGATGTCGGACACGTGTCTCTCAAGGGCAAGGTCCCAACAAATATCTTAGATGATTTAAGACAATTCAACCCCCCTTCTTGTGTATTTTACAAATTATACGTGAGTTCTACATTAACAAGTGATTTACTTCAATGATCTCATCATGATTTCCTCCACGCTATGTTTTGTATCATGGACTTCATTAATTCGAGTTAAGATAAACATCAATTCATAAATAAAAGAATATCAAATTAATGAAAGATGCCTTTCACTTTATTAGTGAAAATAAAGTTAGTACAAAAGTGCTAAAGGTGATTGTCTTTAGAGCACTACTCTAATATGAAGGGCATATTTTTATTCAAAGTTTGGATAAAATTCTTGCTTGGTATAATGAATCATTACCTCCTAATCATACAGTGGTTGATAACTTTTACAATATGAAGAATCTTATTATTCTTGGTTTGCCAGTTAAAAAAATGATTGTTGCAATTTGGGATGTATGTTGTCTAGGTAGATGATGTGGAATTTTGACAGAGGAAAAGTCTATGGGCAGGAAGCCTATACTACGTCAACTCTTTTTACACATCCACACTAAAAAACATGAAAATGTGACATTAATCAACACCTGATGCAGACAACTTAATGAATGTAAATTTTATTCTTTAATATTGATTCTAAAAAATATCACTTATTAACATAAACAATTATAATAATAGGACCAAATACAAAAAGGTATTAAGCAACAGTCTCAGAACTTTAAAACTGTTGATGAGAGTCAGACATATCCTAATGCAATTGGTGGTAGGGACCACCATTGAAGGAATTTAAACTTAGGTTCATTTACAAAAACATGATATTCGCAATCCTTTACATCCAGTACAATTGGGTCGAGTAAGTGGTTTGTATCCAATGAGAGAGTCGTTCAGCCTAAGAGCACAATAGAGAGGTTGGCAACTTAGTTGCAACAGTCGATAGAGTGCATAACTCAGCTCCGTAATGAGATGGATGAGTTGAAGGAGAGGGGCAACATCTCATCTTAGCAGTTAAATCATCCTCCTTCACCAACTATATATCTTAGATTTAGAATTCTTCGGTACTTAAGTGAATGTATTTGATATTTTGCTACTCTTAAGCTTTTGCATGAATGCTTAATTTACAGTTACTTTCAAGATACTTATTGTTATATATTATAATTTTTATATTATATTATCAATCAACATAATTTTTACATTATATTATCAATCAAGATTATATTATTTAGAAAAATTAAATGTAGAAAAATCAATAGATTATCAACAGAAAATTTAGGTGGGAAATGAGGAGCAATTGAAAATATTATAAGTAAATTACCGATGGAAAGTTATCTTTCTTATGTAAATTTGGCGACAGAAATTGTTTATCCATCACTAAATTACCTATAGATATTGTAATTCTGTAGGAAAATTTACGAACGAAACATATTATTCCGTCGATAAATTTAACAATGGATATAATGAATCTGTTGGTAACTTTACCTACAGAATATTGTAAATCCATCAAAAAATATAGCGACGGAATTACAATATCTGTAGGTAATTTTAGTGACGGAAATTTTAATTTTATTAGCAAATTTACCTACGGAAATTGTGATTCCATTGCTATATTTCCTAATGGGTTTACAGTATTCGTCGTTGGATTTTACCTACGACCATTTGTCGGTGGAGGTAATTTCCATCGCTAAAACCAATTTTTTGTAGTGATTCTAGAATTGGAAATTTTTGAGCACAAGACACTTTCTAGTCAAAGATTTTAACTAAAGAGCGCAATTTGATACCATGATTATGCAGTTGGTAGTGATAGATGCTTTTATACATGTATCTAATTAATCTTCTAGTAATTCTCTTTGGGGGAAATGTTTGAGTACTTAAGTGTCACACCCTCACAGAAGTGGTCTAGCTGAAAGTAGCTCATCCCAAATGGAGCCCAAGCGTCATCAAGTCTACTCTTTTGACCACTGCCTATACCGTTGACAACACTAAATAACAATTTTTCATGTAGTGATTCTAGAATTGGAAATCTTTAAGGACAAAACACTTTCTAGTTAAAGATTTTAACTAAAAAGCACAATTTGATACCATGATTATGCATTTGGTAGCAATAGATGCTTCTATACATGTATCTAATTAATCTTTTGGTAATTTACTTTGGGGGAAATGTTTAGGTACTTCACTGTCACGCCCTCACAAAAGTGGTCTAGCTGAAAGAAGCTTATCCTAAGTGGATCCCAAGCGCCATCAAGTCTTCTCTTATGATCACTGCCTATACTGTTGATAACACTAAATACCATTTTTTCTTGTAGTGATTCTAGAATTGGAAATCTATGAGGACAAGACACTTTCTAGTCAAAGATTTTAACCAAAGAGCACAATTTGATACCATGATTATGCATTTGGTAACTATAGATACTTCTATACATGTATCTAATTAATCTTTTTGTAATTCTCTTTAGAGGAAATGTTTAGGTACTTCAATGTCACGTCCACACACAAATGGTCTAGCTAAAAGCAGCTCATCTCAAGTGAGGTCCAAGCACCATCAAGTCTGCTCTTATGACCACTGCCTCTACCGTTGACAACATCAAAATCCCCTCTTAAGGATGCAACCGATGGCTTGCTATCTAACCCATGGGCTCATGGATCAGGTCACGCAGACCCCAACAAAGCCCTCACTCCTGGTCTTGTTTAAGATATCTCTACAGAAGAATACATAGCATTCTTGTGCTCTCTAGGCAACACGGATGACCGTGTCTAGGCCATTTTAAAGTGGCCTAATACCACATGTTTGAAGGAAATCAACGACGCTGATCAACTCAATTATCCATCATTCTCGATTGTTTTCTCAAACAAAAGGGTCGTGAGATACACTCGAGAAGTGACCAATGTCAAGCCCGCAGGATCTGTTTACGAGGTGGTGGTGAGTGGTCCGTCAACGGTTGGCATTGATGGAACGTGTGGTTCAGGAGCTCGAGTTCCATGCACTCAACTGCAAGTAGTGCATGGATGAGTGCATGGAAGTAGTGCATGGAAGTTAAGAAAAGCAGTTGCACCAGAACACGTTATAATTTGTTGTTATTTATTTAATAGATGTAATTAATGCTATTTGTCTTTAGTGGTTCCTAGTTTTTAGGAGTTCAGT
>JAOSBN010000006.1:10933036-10946224 GCA_027563595.1 Erythroxylum suave
ATGTTATGAATGCATGTACAATCATTACATGTGCAATATTTCACTATTCTCATGCATATATGAATGCATGAACATAGCCAAACAATTTTTAAAACACTCCTAGCCCGTTCCAAATTACTATTTTACCCTTCCCATCACAATGTCCTATCTCATTGATCCTATGACTAGGGATAATTTAGATACTAACATAATTGCACATGATGGGAATCTTATTATCATGATCTCTTTATGATTTCCTTCATGCTATGTTTTGTATCATGGACTTTGTCAACTCAATTTAAGATCGACATCAATTCATAATATGTATATCTAATTAATGAAAATTGCCTTTCACTTTATTAATCAAATAAAGTTTGTACAAAAGTGTTAAAAGTGATTGCCTTTAGAGCACTACTCTACCATTTATGTCCTTCGTTTAAGATATATAGAAAGGGTCCCCAAATGTTTGAATATACGATGTCTAATGGATTTTGAGCTATTATGTCATATGTTTGAAAGGGTAGTTTATGCAGTTTTCCTTGCTTGCATACATCACAAAAGGAAAAATTATTTAGATTAATATTGAACTTCATTGAACTTAGAATTTCTTTCAATATACTGTTAGATGGGTGTCCTAGTTTGACATGCCAAACATTAATATTCTTTTATAAGAAGTTTGCCTCACAGTGCTTATCTTTTGAAGAAGAAAAATCTGTGTATTTTGAAAACCAAAAATCACTAAACTTATGAGCAAGATGTGGTTGTATGATTGGCCTAGTTTTGTTTTGTGGTGTGGTAGCTTCAAGGTTATATAGGCCATTCCGAAGCACTCCCCTAAGCAGAACATTCCTTGTTACCTTATCCTTAAACAGACAACTAACATTACTAAACTCAACATTAATCTTGTTATCTTTGGTAAGTTTAGATATGCTTAGTAGGTTTTTGGTTACATTTAGAGCATGTAGGATTTGTTTATATGCAATAGGTGTGTGTATGTTGTCTTGGAAATGGGTATGAGAATAACCAACATTAGCAATAGGAAGAGAATTAACATTATCAATAGTGAGTTGGTCCTTGCCAACATACTCTGAGTTGATTGAGAGATTGTTGAGGTCTGTTGTTATATCATTCGAATTGAGGTTTGTTGTTATATATGGTTCATAGCCCCACTCTCTACAAACCATGTATTGTCACTAACTACTTTAGGAAAGGGATAACCTTACAATTGAGGGCCAAGATTAAGGGTTACTTTGTGCATTGCTTTTGAGTAGATTGATGAGTGAAGTTATTCTCTTTCAATGACTGTGTAGTGTTGCCGCCGCAATATATCAAACTGTTTACAAACATTTTAAAGCCTCATGTCTAAGTTTGTGGCATAGCTGACAAAAAATTCTTTCTATTCCATCTGCCTCATTTTCCATGACCTCATCTGCCTCTAAATCACCAAGCTGGTCACAGATGCAGCTTTGATACTGTGTAAAGACGTATGAAATGAATGGTTATTTTACTCATCTCTGTAAACATTTATATATACTCTTGGTGAATCATTCAGATACAACAGAAATAAAACAAACGATTGTGAGTATTCTTTCACCGGAAAGTTTAATGCAAGTAACATTAGCCGGCAGTGACATTTCCCTTTATGCCCTTTGTACTTTCTTTTCTTACCAAAATCATCCTGAAATAAACAAACAAATCACATCAACCGAATTTATATTGGAGACCATTTATTGATTTGACTAGAGAGCGAACAAAAGGGAACTCTTAAGAGTTTAAATGATCCAAAGAAAGGGAAGCTTGGACGACCAAAACCCAAAATCAATACTAGAAAGATCAATAATTTACTCAGAAAACATTTCCAATACATGTATATTTATGAAATAACTCTAGGTTGTCCCCCCAGAAGTGGTTTGGCAAGGCACGGAAACCGTGCGTGATGTCCGTAAACCAACTGATAGCAACTTTTTACCCTCGCTGGCAACAGAACCTTCACAGGCTGAAAAATACGTTCGGACAGTGCCTACTTCTGGATCAAATATTATCTTTCATCTAATCCAGCAGCTGCAGCAGGTTGCTCAGTACCCACAAAGGCTTTCTTGCTTCCTGGCCCTGCAGAAACTTTAACCATTGCTGGTCTCAAAAGTCGATCTCCAAGGAGAAAGCCTCTCCGAAATTCTTGGGTTATAATCCCTTCCTTGTACTCCTGAGACTCTTCTCTTGCTATAGCTTCATGCAGCTACAACAGGATATTATGCCAATTAAATACTTCAGATATATATAATATAAGAATACAGAAAGGCTATATTTCTATATATATGTGCCCGCATAAACTTGAATTTGTATATTCAACTTAAAACCTTGATGATAAAATCCCTAAAACTTATTCTTTAACTCCAAATAATACAGATTGAGAAGTTAATTGCAGTTTCTAAGCTGGCCCTATCCAACCATGCAAAAGACCTCCAGCAGCAAGCTATTAACATCACACGTCCATCAAAATCCTCCATATACAAATTGCTGGAATTCTTCATTCAATGTTTACTTAGATTTGGAATTACTGCATTTTTAACAATAAAAGAAAAAAAAATTGTGTTGTGCAAGCAGGTTTTTGTGACTCCCTGTATGTATGTCCTTCCTGTTAAATCCTATGTGTATCCTTCCTGTTAAATACTATGTGTACATGCCCTTACTGGGAGTAGATAATCAGCATGAAGAAACAAGAACCATGAATAAATGACTAAGCAGATCATCTGAATAAGTTCCAGAGTAGTCACTCACCAAGGGATCAAAAGGCTTTCCCACTGTTGCTACAACAGCCACACGCAAGCTTCTCATGATTTCTACAAATTGCTTGTAGATACCCTGGTAACTAGTGTCAATCTTCTTTTCCATCTCCGTTTCAGGTTTTATTTGATCCTTAGCTCTTTCAAAGTTGTCAACCATGGGCAAAAGGCTCTCAATTACTTCACCCTGAGCATCACTCCTGATGTTACTTCTCTCCTTCTCTGACCTTTTCCTAAAATTATCAAAATCTGCCTGCAGGCGTATATATTTTTCTTTTCCCGAAGTTATCTCTGCTGAAAGGGTTGAAACTTTCTGCACTAATTTATTATTTTCATCTTCTATAACACTTACCATAGCCTCCACGTCTGCTATAGTCTTCTTGTCCCCAATAAGGATAGCCTCTTTGTAAATTCTCAAGAGGCTTATCAAGCTAGATGCATTTTTCTGATCTGTTTCGTCTTCAAATTCATTCACTTCATTAAGCTGATTCTCATCTCTGTCATTTGTCTAAAATGATGAGGAGACAAGTTAAAGGTAAAACTAAAAGTTAGGAAGAGTGAAACTTCTATTAATGAAAATGTAAAATCTAAGCAAAGTAAAAACACATGGAATGAAGTCACCTTTTCTTCACAAAAAGCAGCAAGCATAAGGTTGATTAGCACAAAAAGAAAGGCATTCTATCATTCAATTGCAGCTTTCAGCATTTAGTTCAAAGTTAATGTCACATGGTCTTCTAGAGAAACCAAAAAACCAATGATGCCAAACCTTCTTAATTGATGAGTTTATGCTTGAAATTGGAAAATAATACGACATTCTGAAAGTTAAGAAAGGGAAATGCAGAGAGATTCATCACATCTACCATGCCAAACTCAGAAGGAACTGTATATAACACTAAATGTGCATGAAAATAATTGAACAAACGTTATACAGATTCAATCGTAATTCAGTCTGTCCATGCCAGACTATGTACAATAATCAAGAGAGGACATAGCCACATTATAACCAAATCATGCTGTTCTACTAAGGCAAATGGAAATAAAACGTGCAGAACCATTAGCAATGATGGATGGGAGATCCAGAAAAGTGTACCTCAACATACAAAGGACATGGCATCCAACAAACCAATTTTAAAAACCTGATATATGCTCCTTTCTTATTAACAGAAAGAAAAACTGCAAACTCCTTAACTGATAAAACTACAAAAAATGCGTCAGTTGAAGCCTAAATTAACACATTTGAGTAACAAGATAAACATTGGGTTGGAAAATTTTAGAAGTCTAAACATGACTTTGTTTCACTTGTTTTGCGTTTGCATGTTCCAAATGTCCACAAGCTACTCCAAAATTACAGCAGCCCAGAGGTGGTAATGTCCAAATAATGACATGACCTAACCCATAGTTAACCTCAAATATCAAGAATTGACAAAACGTATACCCCTAATCTTCAATGCAACTCTTGAGTGACATCAACCAAGATTGAAATACCATTTCAATCTAAACAAATACGGAAGTAAAATTCAAGCATTCAATTTGAAATAATTATTAAGGTCGTCGATAGTAATCCTACTTTAATTGTTTTCTCAGGTAAACATCACTTTAAAATGCACATAAGTTGTTCGTAGAATTTGTTTATTAAATCTGTCACAGCTATAACATGCAATGGCTCAAAAGAGATCAGGAAAATTGAAGTTACCAGCTAAAACGGTCAAATTTGAAAATTAGCAGCACAATTCCCAACTATTAGCTTACACACATCCAACGATAAAACATTAATATAAAGCAAAGGAAATATAGATGAAGTCAAGAAATTAAAAATTAAAAAAGAAGATGGATACATACGGAGGGATGGGGTGAAACATAAGCCTTAAAAGAAAGCGAATTGCTGAACTTGTTGGCGCTGATAATGGGAGAAGAAAATCCAAAGTTGGGTTTGGAGAGAGAAGGTTTAAAATGGAAAGAACCAAGAGTTATACTTATACAGGACGGGGTGTTGATGATACTTAGGGTTTTGGAGGGTTTTAAAGAGATAGACAAAGGATGAGGAGAAGGAGCTAGCAAAGAGTGGTTACAGAGAGAAACAGCCATGGATAGAGATTATAGAATCGGAAAGCTGGCTGTCTTGTTTTCTGACAAGTGTGCGTCTGTGTGTTTGGGATGCTAACGCTAATGCTATTGCTCGCCTCCTGAACTCTCTCTCTCTCTCTCTCTCCAAATTTGATGGCTCATCAAGACATCAACACAACCGAAAGGCTTGCTCTCCGAAAAGTCTCGTTTATTTTATGGAAGGAAATGGCAGTAGGTAAGTGTTGAACTTAGAACGATCTACTAAACCATTTTTACTTGACATTTCACCCTCTCGTATCATTTTTAGGGCGTGGCTATTCCATTCAAATTCCCGTTGATTTAAGGATACAAGACTTTTTAATATGGACTAGAATAATTTATAATAAAATGTAATTTAAATAAATATAATATTAAAAAATTATTATTTAAGAGTTATGGAAGAATTTATAGTGTAATACAGTAAAATGTTATTTGAGAGAAGGATTTATAATATAATATAATGAAATGTTATTTATCATTTTATATTTTATCTTAAATCCTTCAAATCGAAAATAACTTATTTTTACTAATTAGAAAAGAATGAAATGTAATGTGAAACTCTCCTTTTCTATCATATTACATTATATTCTATTATAAACTTTTCTCCTAAACGATTGAGAGGGTATTTGGTTGATGGATTTGGGAAGGAGTTAATTGATAAGGAATAAAAAGTAAGTGATTGTTTGTTGATTATCATTATAGGGGCAATAGTTTGATATTTCACCTTTAAGGAATCCTTCATACCCTTCATTTAGGGGCTTATAGAAGGAAATGAGAATGAAAATGAGAATGAGTATAAGAAGGAATAGAAATGGATATAATCATTATAATTATGACGGTTGGTTAAGATGAAGGAATGATTATCATTATCATTGGTAGTAGTTGGTTTATAAAAAATATTGCAATTAATTAATTACAAAATGAATTATATTTAAATTAATTACAATATTATAATTAATAAATTAATTATATTTTAATTAATTATATTGCAATCAATTAAATAATAATAATATTTTAATTAATGAATAGTTATATTTTAATTATTAATAACATTTTAATTAAATATAATGTAAATAAATAAATAATAATAATATTTTAATTAATGAATAATAATATTTTAATTAATGAATAGTTATATTTTAATTAGTTATATTCTAATTAATAATAATATTTTAATTAAATATAATGTAATTAATTAAGTAACAAGAATAATTTAACTAATTATATTGTAATTAATTAATTAATTATAATACTTTAATTAATAAATAATAAAATTTTAATTAATAAATAGTTATATTTTAATTAATAATATTATTGTAATTAAATATAATGTAATGTAATTAAATAATAATAATAATTTACTTAATTATATTGTAATTAATTAATTGCAATGTTTTAATTAATTATAATGTAATTAATTATTTAATTGATTTCACTATAAATTTGATTATTGAAATTAAAGCTTTAGTTATGAAGTTATTTGGCTCATAATTATACCTTTTATCTATCCTTTATATATAAAAAATTAAAAACATATTAATCACTCTCATTCCTTTCTTCCATTCTTCTAGATTATGAGAGGAACAGAGAATTGTCCAAATCTAAGAAATGAAACTCTAAGGTCTTCAATGATAGGTTCATACCAGACATCAATTTTCATTCTATACCTATACTCCTTTTTCCATACCTCCCAAATAAGCACCCCCTTAGTAAAAAAATGAAACTCGTTAAGTGACTCTTTTTAAAAAAGATTTTTAATACTAATTAATTACAATAATATTATTAATTAATTAATTACAATATAATTAATCAAAATATAATTCATTCATTAATTAAAATATTATAATTAATTAATTAATTAAAATATAATAAATTTAAATAATATAATTATTTATTTATTTATTTAAATTTTAGTTAATTAATTTTTTACAATATAATTAATTTAAATATAATTCATTCATTAGTTAAAATATTTTAATTAATTAATTAATTAAAATATAATTATTAGTTAATAAATTACATTATAATTAATTCAAATTTAATTAATTAATTAAAACATAACTACTTAAAATATAAATTTTTATTAATTAAAATATTATAATTAATTAACTAATTGAAATATAATTAATTACAATATAACTAATTAAAATATAATTCATTCATTAATTAAAATATTGTAATTAATTAATTAATTAATATAACTAACTAATTAAAATATAATAAATTACAATATGATTAACTAAAATATTATTGTAATTCATTCATTCATTCTTATATAATTATTAATTAATTAAAGTATAATTAATTTGAAATATAAATAATTAATTAGTTACAATATAATTAATTAAAATATAATTCCTTAATTAATTAAAATTTTGTAATCAATATATTTTAATTAATTAATTAAAATATAATAAATTTTATTTCTCGATATCATTTACAAACTAACTACTCTTAATAGTAATGACAATCATTCTTTTCTCTTAACTAACCATCATAATTATAATGATAATATCTATTCTTATTTCTCACTATATTCATTCTTGTTCATGTTACTATTTTTCCATGTGAATCAGCCATCTTGAATAATATTACATTACATTTTATTCTATTAACAATCACTTAACTAAACATAACCCACAAGTTAAAAAACAAACACTTACACTCAGTCCCGCTTAGGAAGGAAGCCACTTTCCTTGCATTTGGTAATTTATTCCTATCGTGGGAACAAAAAAGCAAAATTTGTTCCAACTTGAACTTACTTTAAACTTCGATTAGATCACTTAATTTAAAGTTCAATTATATCTAATCGAACTCAAATCAAACAAAATTAAATATATATGTTTTTAAATGTTAAAAACATCATTCTATTTAAAATTTTAAACTTTAAATAAAACCGAACTAAATAATTCAAACGCAAATTCAATCTAAAGCTTAAAATTTTTATTAAAAAAACTTAGTCCCAATTTAAATTTCAATTAATTCAAACCAAATCTGTTGACTTCTAAGAACACATTATTTCAATCTACTGACCACATTTTATATATATAATGAAACACCATTCTCCAAATTCCCTTCTCAGAAGAAGAGGAAACCACAATTAAGTTCGTAGTGCTTTGATTTTGAAACATGAAAATTACATGAATAGAGAAAACCTGACAAACAAACTAGGGGAAGACAACTTGTGGCAACCTCATGCAAACTATGCACATTCCAAAAACACATCAAATCCCATCTTAAAATTTACATATCAGGTCATAATTGTCTCAGTCTCAGTTGCCAGTTCGGCCAACTGAAAATTCTTGCGTCACTAGTCCACTACCCTAACATCTAAAGAAGAGGTCAGCTTCCAACTGCTAATAGTACCTGCAAGCATAGAGCAGCAAAGAATTATATTAAAAAATATATAAAAAAGATTTGCTAATGTAAATATAGCAACTATTGCAGAATTCGATCAAGCTCATTTACTTACTGTTTCCTCAAAACAAATATGAAGAGCAACAATTAATCTGACTGATTTTAACAGAGCATTAAAAGAAGAACGCTATAAAGAGTAACATGAAGTAAGGCATGTCCATCATACATGTAAACCATGATTAGCTTTCAGGAACGAACATATGTAGCATGGCTTGTCCATAATGTGGAATGGAAGTTTTTGAAATAGGTAACTAATACAACCAAATGTAAAGGGTGTGGCAAAAGTTTTTGTTTGCCATCCTCACTTCTGTTATTCAACTGAGGCAAACTTCCTAAAAGCTTTGCCTCTGATAATTTAAACGAATGTCACTTCAGAAATCCAGTCATCCAATAAATCTTTAAACTTGAATATCAAATATAAAGTAATCAGCATAATCATGCCAGGTCGAATAGGATTTCCATCTTGGCATACCAGGCTTACTTCTGCTGTATAAAGAAGATAGTGATGATAAGCACTTTTTGATGACATACTGCAACAAGTTTTAACAAGTCAAAGTGTTGTTTTGAGACCGTTA
Organism: Erythroxylum suave; assembly: GCA_027563595.1. Lineage (NCBI taxonomy): Eukaryota > Viridiplantae > Streptophyta > Magnoliopsida > Malpighiales > Erythroxylaceae > Erythroxylum > Erythroxylum suave. The sequence continues at coordinate 10,941,894 of JAOSBN010000006.1, forward strand.
TAGATCCTAGTAGTGAAGAAAGCCAACTCAATAGTTGAGATTACTCCGCAAATGAACTAATTCAACCAATCTTTTCTTTAATATACATCTTAAACAGATTATAACATTCATAAAATCCATGAGACTAGTCGTTTCACATAAGGGTTAAAGTTTTGGAAGTAAGCTACCTGTACAGATACTTAACTGTGTGACAGAATGCAAACATTAGTTCACAAGGAGCAAGCTTCAACAGCTGAGGCTCTTTGACATCCAACGTCAATTCTGCTAAGTAGTTCTGTATAAGATGAAGTTAAATGAAGATCTTGGTCACTGTTAATGTCTTCTGTTTCATTGTACCCCTTACTGTCGTTGTCTTCCATGGATCCAACATTCTCGAAACAATTTTCAACAGGCTGATTCATGTGAATGATCTTACCGAATAGCTGAATTGTGCTATTACCAACTTTTACCGGGTTGCAAAACTGGTTTCCAACAAGATTGCCAGAAGAATGCACACTACTATGACTATCTGATGACAAATTCTCAGATTGTGAACTCCCAATGTTCAGCTCAGTACACACATTTTTCAACTTCAGCACCATATTATTGCCAAAGGAAACATCAGATCGCATCTGAGAAACAGTGTCATTTAAGAGGCTGGAAAAGCTCAATATAGAGAAAGGATCTTGCCTGGCTCCCTGCATGCCACAAGGAAAATTGTGGTTATTCAACAAGGGTGGGGTCATGTTCCCAATTGTTGAATTTGTTAGATCTGACAGCGGGAAAAGGGGTTCTCGCTCTCTATCTGTCAGCAATCCAGAATATTCAGGAAATCTGAATTTCTTTGAGGGGTGAAAAGTGACATTAAACTGTGATGTGGGGGAAACAACTTCAACTTGCCAAGGGCTCACTCTCTTTGCATTTTGAAGAACTTCAGGTTCATCCCAAATAACCTGTATTACACACACAAACACACACAGAGGAAGAAGTGAATAAAGAAAAAATACATTTAAACTAATGTATAACCTAGAAAAATTAGCATTCACAAGTTCAATCAAAAACAAAAGGAAAGAAGAATAAAAGAAAAGAAATTAAATCAAATGTTTCGTTTTATTTCCATAGAGTGTTTAATGATGCAAATGTGTGACGTGAAGAATCAAGAAAATCAATGTCATTAAATCCATATTCACTTGGTTAATGCAGGTAGCTTGAAATAATTAAACTTTGTTTTACAACTGTTTGTTAGATAATAAAGACGACATGCTTGTGCGAAAAGTTGCAGCAAACACAAGTAATATCCACTTACTCATGCATATGCAAATTCTTCGTGTTCAAGAAGTACTGTAAATTTAATTTCAATTGGTTGAATTGTTTCCCAAAAACTTCCTAACCTAGCGATTCTTAAAATAGGCCACTATAATCAGCGAGCACAATGTTGCCATGTAGCGACCTTGTTTCACCAATGTACCATCTACATATCCTCCAGAAAATTTACACGACAAACGTTTTCAGCAATGAACAAAGCATATAGATATCAATTTTTTTCCTTCACAATGGTTTTCTATTCAAGAGAACTATTTTTGGCCCATAAACATGCATATACACGTGTATATACCTGAATCATGCGCCAAGGAGAGCCACGCCATGGCCCACAATCGGGCGTAGAAGCAGCAGCAACCGTGCCCTGAAACCACGTCATTCTCGACGAGTCCTCTGTCTCCATCGCCATCTTGACTCTCATTCCCGGACTCCAGAAAACGTTCAGCGAAGTCTCCACCACCTCAGCTCTCACCACAAATTCCGAATGACAACCCACTCTCGGGTAATACACCACCTCAAACGGCAACCCCAGCACCGCCCTCTCGGCCACCGCCTCCGACGATACCCTGCCTCGTCCATTCCTCGAAAATCCCTCCTCCTTAACTTTCACTTCGCGCTGTCCACTCGGTCCTCCTCCACCAATCTGCTCCTGCCACCTGGAGAAATCCCCTCCGTTGTTGTTGTTGAATTTCAGAGACCTACGCACTCCGATGAACATCTGCCCCCTGGAATTCCTCATAAAAACCACAGAATCACCAGCGATCAACTTTTTGTTGTTCACAAACTTGCTCCATCCAGTGGTCAATAAGTGCCTTCTCGGCGTCCCGCGATAAATGTGCCTGAACTCCCAAGTAACTCCATGAATGTCGGCAACTTGCAGCTTCTGTACAGGCGGATCCGCTTGGTAGTTCAAGGGCGGGAAGATTGAATCAGCGCAAAACCTCGGGACCGAGAAACCGCCGCCATTATTGGCATCAGAAGGAGTTAGGATCTTAGCGAACGCCACTACTTCATCGTCATCAAAGTCTCCAACGCCATCACGTGAGAGCCTAGGAGAAGTTTCTAGAAGGCCAACTGGAGGAGAAGATAGAGGAACAAGGAGGAGCTTAGTGTAGACCTCATCGGTGACAGGATCAGCGAGGAAATAGACGTCGGAGATTCGGCAAGGAATGAAGGGTTTAGAGAGAAGGAGATTGGACAGAAAGGGAGTGGACGTAGGAGAAAAGGATTGCTCCAAGTGGCCTTGAGGGAAATAAAAAACCCCAGAGTCGACGGTGGGGATTTGGACGCAGGAGCCGGCACAGGCACGCCAGATCCGCGGGTCGATTCGGCGGACGTCTGGGCCGGGCGGCTTTGGCATTGGACAGTTAGGGTTAGGAAAACTCGAGAGATAAGAAGGGCTTGGTTAACATATCATCAAAGCTCTCTGCAAGTGTGTGCCGTCCGGGGCTGCGAGATGAGTCACTGCGCATCACAGCATAGGAGACAGGACTAAGGAGGAGAAATAGAAGTTGGTTTGGTTATACATACATTATTACTTTCTGTTCCGTAAGTAACTCTACTCACCCAATCTTCCTATTTGCTTCTCTAATTTGTAACTGCATTTACATTTTCTTCGATAACTAAATTTATTTAGTTATATAAGTAGTATGATGATATTTTCATTGTATGCCTTAAAAAAAAACATATTATCATTATATATTATTAAAAGACTGAATGTTTACATTTACACTATATTTTAAGTTTTGCTAAAAAAAATAACCATAATCATTTTTTGGCCTTTCTACTTGAATTTGCACACATACGTCTAATTTCTAAACAACCTCGTCACACGTGGCGCAATCTGACGTCAACTGTTAGGACAGTTATGTAGGCCCACATTATCCTTTGTTCAAATTTTCGCAAAAGATTTTAGGATTTGTTTCCTAATTAATAGAATAAAATAAAAGGAAAAGGTAGAATTATACGTAATATAGTAGAAAGTTGTTTTAGAAAGATGGAAGATTTTATAATGTAATATAGTGAGATATTGTTTAGAAGACTGATAGAATGGAATGAAATGTATAATAAATGACTATGATATCTTTGATATTAAAATAATTGTTATAAGAGGTGTAATGTTATGATTTTAAAACAGAAATCATGTTCAATTAAAAAGTCACGATTATGACTTGTTTAAGTCACAATTATGAAAAATGTTTTTTATGTTTCTATTTTAAAATAATAAAAGTTTTATTATTTTATTATTAATTATATACAATTTATTATTAATTATATAAAAAATATTATCATTAATTATTTAATAAAATTTACTCTATTATAAGTGTTTTATATTTAAAAATTATTTATTTATATAGAAATATATACTAACAATTAAAGAATATTTTTTATTTTTCATTATAAAATTATATTAATTTTATTTATTATTAATAATATACAAATTTTGTTAATAATGTAAAAATATTAGTATTAGGGTAAGGATAAATAATATAAAGGGAGTCAAAGTTAGAAGAAATAATTGATATTAAGAAAAATTATTGAAAGCATATTAAGTAGTGTATATTTATTAGTTTACGTTCTATCCTAAATCCTATGAATATGAGGTTTCTTGTTTTTACTATTTAGAATGGAATGGAATATAACATGAAACCCTCCGCTTTTTACCAATTCCATTACTTTATGTTTGGTTGTTGTCCCCGTTAGTGGGGACAGAAGATAAAACATAAAAATCCTGTCCCCATCCTATGTTTGGTTGTTGTCTCCAAGTTTTTGTCCTTCGATTTTCGGAGAAACAAAAATGCTTGTCCCTGTCATCCGGGGACACTGGTCTCTATCTTCGAAACATAAACGCAGCTCTTTTTACAAAATTAGCCCTCGTCTCCTTCTCTTTTGTTCGTCTGGATCTGCAATATCGCCCCCCTTCTTCTATTCGTCTGGATCTGATCAGTTTTCGGAGTCGACTGACAAATCTTGGAGCTTCTCTCTTGCACGCTGCCCTTCTTCCCCAACACGTTCGTCTCTCCAGGGCTACG
>JAOSBN010000006.1:10954381-10987744 GCA_027563595.1 Erythroxylum suave
ATGCCAAAGATCAAAAGACTTGACTGAAGTAGCAGAGTGGACATTTGGAGTTGAAGGAAGCAAAAGACTTGACTCTTATGTTTTAGCTTAAAGGAAAAACAACCCTGATCTAGACTTAGCAGATCTAATCATTGTCCCTGAAACTCGATCCTGAATTAGACAACAGTCAGCAGAGATAATTAATGAATGTTGGTTGGAAGAAACCAATCTACTAACTGAGATTAAATTGCAGTGAAAGGAAGGAACAAACAGAACATTTTCAAGTGTTAACTTGGAATTTATCTTAACATTACCAACACGAGAAACAGAAACCTGAGCACCAGTTGGTAGGTAGATAAAAACATTAGAGATAGGTCGAGAAGACTCAAAGATATCAAGAGAACAAGCCACATGATCTGTAGCACCCGTATCTATGATCCAATCTAGTTTGGTGAGACTAGGTGCAATAGCTGTGAAGGCATGGCAAATCAGTTTTTGGGAAGAAAGTTGTATACCTGAGGGGCTGTTGTTTGTCTGAACTGAGTTGACCCTAGGTGGTGTAGAGGTAGTAGCATCATGGACACTCATCATGGACAACCATTTAGAGGCCTGTTCTGTTGTCACATTTGGTGGAATCATAATCATATTGCCAGATCCCATGTCTCCCAAACCTGTAGGTCCTGCCACAAAATCATATTGTCCATTAGGGTTAGAAGACACCTGATGTACTACCTTTGGACCTCCCCCTCTTCCTCTTCCAGTCCCACTTCCGCCATAACCTCCTCTTCCTCGACCTCGTCCCACCAGCTTATAACATCTATCCTTTGAGTGACCTGGCTTCTTACAATAAGCGCAAATAATATCAGTGTCAGCCCTCTTAAAATTGGCCTGAGTAAGTAGTGCTGAGTTCTCCAGCACTGGATCTCTTATAGCATACATGCTAGTATGTTGTGACTCCTCTTGTATGACCAGGTTATAGGCTTCATCTAGACTTGGAAAGGGACGCATCATGATAATCTGAGATCTTACAACATCATAAGTCTCGTTTAATCCATTCAAGAATTTGAATACATAGTCTTTCTGTTGAGAGGTAACAAATTTCTCAAAGCAATCAATATTGCATTTGCCACAAGAGCAATGTGGTAATGGTCTATAAGATTTTAACTCCTCCCAAACAGTGTTCAGTTCATTAAAATAGACATCCATAGTACGTGTACCTTGTGTAATAGAAGATAGTTGCTGCTGGAGATGACAGATTCGTACATCATCTGGCTGGGAAAAACGCCTTTTGAGGACATCCCAGATCTGAGATGCTTTGGTAAAATAAAATACAGTGGAGGCTATTGGTTCAGAAATCGATTTTAAAAGCCAAGCAACCAAGAGGTTGTTGCATCTAACCCAAACAGAGTATAAAGGATCTGTTGGTGCAGGACAAGCTATAGAGCCATCAATGAAACCAGTTTTGTTGCGGATGGAAAGAGCAAGAAGAAAAGATCGACTCCATGCCCCACAGTTTGAAGAGGTGAGCTGAGGAGTGATTACAACAGACGTGTGGTTGTCAGAATGATGAAAATAATAAGGAGAGTGGGGATTTTCAATCTGGGACAAAACCTCAGCAGACAGAAGAGTAGACGAAGAAGTCTGAGTCTGCTCAACAGTATTATCACCCATGGTGAATAATCAAAAGGGATGATGAAGGAAAGATAAAAGAAGAAACAGAATCCCAAGAGATTACGGCTCTGATACCATAAAAAAAAAAAGTTGCATGAAAACGTCATATCAATTATGTATGAGAGGATAATATATTATATTTTATTTATTCTAAATGATGAGCAACAGGTGCCCTTTATATAGAGTACAGCGTAACAAACTCACAAAATGACAAAAGGGAATAAAGAATTGGGTAAAGGTCGAACCAAGGCTGTACAGTGTGGTTTACAAAAGAATAAACAAAGAACAGATTCTTAATTAATTGCTAACTAATTCTCCTCTTATAAAGATGTTGAATGACAATAAGAAAAATGAAGCTGAAAAGATGACTGATAAGAAAGAATATAATTTGTGAGTTGTTGATAGTGTTGTAACTAACCATACGACAGGAAACCTTAAAAAATTAAGTGGACAACACAATGCGGCAACATGTATAGTGGGCTAGCTGAATGTTGAGCGAGTTTCGACAAATAGATAAGGAACTATAACCTTTGCTGGCGGGCTTAAACTGAAGAATGTGCTTTATGTGCCACAATTGAAGTGCAATTTGGTTTCAGTGTCGCAATTAACTGATAATGAGGACTGTGCCGTTCTGTTCACTAATAAGCTGTGTTTGATGCAGGGCCTCACTTCGAAGATGCAGATTGGAGTGGGTGAACGGAAAGATAGGCTTTATCTATATCGGGGCATCCCACGAATAACCGCATGTCATGCTAGTGTGGAGAGTCAAAGTGATCTATGGCACAAATGGATGGGACATCCCTCTTACAAGATTGTATGCCTGTTACCTAATATGGAGATTGATTGCACTAATAAGCAACTGCATACAATCTGTGAAGTATGTGAAAAATCGAAACAAACAAAAGAAAATTTTCCTTTCAGCAATTTTCGTGCTACTGAAGTGTTTGAGTTGATTCATTATGATCTATGGGTACCTTATAGAACTCTTTCCTCTTGTGGAGCATCTTATTTCTTGACCTTAGCTGATGATTATTCTAGAGTTGTTTGGATATATTTGTTGTCTGAGAAAAAGGAAGTTTCAAAGGTTATCATGGAATTTTTTGTTTTGATAGAACAACAGCATAATAAATTTGTTAAATGTGTGCGCAGTGACAATGGAACAGAGTTCACCTCTTTGAGTTCTTGTTTTCTACAACGAGGAATTATACATCAAACCTCTTGCACGGTAACTCCCTGACAAAATGGAAGAGTGGAAAGAAAACATAAGCACATTCTCAATGTGGCTCGTTCATTAATATTTCAGGGGGCACTTCCGATTCAGTTTTAGGGGGAATGTGTTCTCACTGTTGGGTATTTAATTAATTTGACTCCCTCATCTGTTCTTAATGGGAAAACTCCATATGAGCTGGTCTATGGGGAACCCCCTTCTTATACCAACTTGCGAGTGTTTGGTTCATTATGTTATGCCCATAACCAACTCACCAAGGGAGATAAATTCCAGAGGCGAAGCTGCAAATGCATTTTCATGGGTTATCCGTACGGGAAAAATGGTTGGAAATTATATGATTTGGAAAAATAGTCTTTCTTTGTCTGTAGGGATGTGAAGTTTGTAGAAGAAGAGTTTCCTTTGGTACGTTTCAGCTTTTCTGAACCGAATATTTGCGAAAACCTCTGCCTAAAAATGGCAATCAATTATTCAAGCAATAGGAAAACAACAAGAAGTACAATGTTTGATCAAAATTCTAACGTCGTCCAATGTCAATCATCGTCATCTTTTTCATTAGATTCAGTCTGTTTATTCAACATATTGAATAAATCTAGGATTCTTATCAATAAGGTGATTAAGAAGCAAGTGTATTGTGCTACTCTCTTATATATACACAGGAAGAGTCAGGCAAAGAAGGTTGCATGCATTCCAACACCAGCAGCTGCAAGCAGTAGGCCAAGTGGGGAAGTAGATCCATATGATCTGTGGGCGTGGAGAAAATTTGGTCAGAAACCCATCAAAGGTTCTGTCATCATTGCGCACGTCAGCACGGGTGATAACTGGTTATGTAATTGCTTAAATTTAGGCGAATAAAGTATAATTTTCCTGCCTTAAAAAACTAAAACAAAGAAACAATCTTCTCATCAGTGTACGCTTTACATTCTTGACAAACATCGCTCTGCATTGCGTGAGAAAGTCCAGTTTTTCATTTCTATTTTCATACAATTCTCTAACGACTTTACAACGACAGAATCACAAACATTGCTTGAATTGATCTCTGATTTTGGAGTAAGAATCCCAAATAGATCATCTTCATCTGTGTACACTTTCCAGGGGCTATTATAGATGCAGCAGCTCAAAGGGTTGCTCAGCAAGGAAACAAGTCATAACCGATACATCCTAACAATTTTTGTGCATGTGTTGATTTAAGGCAACACAACCGGGCTTCTTTTGCCTGAACGTTGAATGTTCACTTCCTACAAAGAAAGAGAGAGAGAGAGTGAGATCAACAAATGAAATAAAATAATATAATAAAAATACCATGTCAACGGATACTTAACGGAGTTTAGTTATCAAACCGCCATTTTTCCCGTTAATATGGAGTTTTGGTTAAACGTTTTCGAAATGTTACGATCTTATCCGTACTTTATAGAATGGTTCAGTTAAACTTGTTGATTGGAGTAAAATTTATAATTAAAAATTGACCCTTTAGTGCATAAAATATCTAAAACTTGTTAATTTTTTATTAATTAATAAAAGAAATAGTTTAATTTTATTTTGATTTTTACGCAATATATTAATAAATTTTATTAAAGTAAATAATTAAATAAGACGAAAAATTAACCATAATTTTCATTAGTGTTCAAATTTTAAAATAAAACAAAATCAAAATTAACATAAAAATTTAAACAAATATATTCCTTTACTAAAATTTAAAATAAAAATAGGAAATAAAAAATCCACAGTGAAGCCCTTGATCTTGTTTTAATGCTTGATGTCAACTATTTTTGTTAAGACATGTTGCATACTTTAGGTAAGGAACAAATAATGTTTGTGTTAAATAAGTTACATTTTTTTGTAGTTTCTAAAATAACTCTGAAATATTATAAATTACATTTTATATTTTAAGTTATTATCACCATTCTCTATATTTTCACTAAAATATTGAAAGTACTACTACGTATAATTTAAAACTTCGGTATATAAAATACGAGCATTAACATGAATATTAATGAGACTGAGTTTGACATTTAAAATCTGTTACAATGTTGTTTCTTACCCAAAATAAAATATCAATTATAACAAAGTTGTTTCTTAGGAATGTTATTAATTATTTTTCATAAATATATTATTACTTGAGTTATGTTATTTAATAATATTTATTTTAAAAGATTAATTTCATATAAATTATATTCATGGAGAAGTTCCTTAAAGTGAAAACAATATTTAGCCAAGTTTAAAATAAAAAATTTCAAGTGCCATATAAAATATCATTTTTAAGATTGAAAAATCTAAACTTGTATTTTTTATTAAAAAAAAGTCTGTAGAGTGTAGACATTAAGAAGACATCTTTACTTTAGATCTTAATTTTCCCTTGAACACATAGTGCGATATCTTTTTCATTATTGTTGTGTAACATGGGACCTTATCTACAAGGATAAATAATTATCTTTAATTATTAAGACGTTTAATGCAATTTTGGTAAATCAAGAAAAATCATAATGGACAATCATTTGGCATTTTGATAGGAAAATAATTTGTTCATCACAATCACTATAGTCATATACGTATTCGACCTCTAATGATATTTACAAAAGAGTATTGAGAAAACTCTAAGTATTACCGTAAGTATAGGCTACAATTGTTCACTCTTTTACAACCTGAGTTTATTTATAATAGAGTTTGAATTTTTTAATAATTTAATTTAATTAAAATTTTATTTTGATTAAATTACTAAAAGGTCTAGACCTTATTATAAATAAATTTAGGTTGTAAAATTCTAATTAAATATTAATTGAATTAAAATAAGATTTAATATATCATATTTAACCCTTAAAAATTTTCAAACTTTACAATTAGATCCAACTTGATTAAAATATTTTTTTATCAATCATTCTTTACGTGTGACTTATTAGATTTTTGAATATATTAGCATTGGATATAAACTTAAATTATATTTAAACTTAAATAAATTAATTTATATTTATTTTCTAATTAAATAATTTATATCCACATATTAAGATTGATAACTAGTAACACATCGTGATCATTCAATTATTAACAATGTCAAAGTAGTTTTAACTAACCTTTCTATGCATTTTTTTTTATAATTCAATCATTTCATCATATAATATTCCTATTAGAAATAAATCATAGAATTAATATCTATTATATTTAAATCCAATGTTCTTAACAATTGATAACTGATTCATTTAATGATATTTGAAAGTAATTTTCGAAGTATCACTAAGAATTCCTCGAATTAATACTAATTGAAAATAACAAAATATGCTCCATAATTACTTTAGGTGATTAATTATATATTGATAACTCATTTACCTACATATAATTCATGCTACATCTAATAATTATTAATTGAATTACTTATGATAAAAATAGGTCATTTTGGTATGTTTTTTTAAAATATTGGTTTTAAATGAAATTCCCATATGAGGTCAATTTAGTGAACTTATTTTCTAACAAACACTTACACTTTTGTTTAAGCATCTCATGCTTTACTTTATACAGTTGACTACTTCTTTTATAAGGAAGAAAAAATCTTTTATGATCTATTAATATTTAGTCTTAATAAAACAATGATTACAAACAATTTATATGTAGTACATAAATGTAATCTGAATCTCCTAATTATATCTTTATCATAATTTTATATGTAATATACATTTATTTTACTAATCTTTGTCCTAAATGTGTGTGTGTGTGTGTGTGTGTGTGTATGTGTGTGTGAGTGTGTATATATATACATACAACCAACCAATTAGTTGTATGATATAAACTAACATGTCCGAGGTCACATGTTACATTTACAATTAAGACAAAATTTTAGGGCCTCGATTGTAACAATTAAAAGTAAAAACATATTTAGTTCTAAAAAAACTATACTACCACAGATAATTTGGCATTTTATAAAGTTGTTTCTTTAATGTAACCACAAGAAACATGCCGTTTTACCTTTCTTTATTTGCATTTAACATTGGTTTAAAAGACCATGAGCATTTTTTTCATTTGCAAGGTTCACTTCCCATCAATCAAACAACTTTCCATTGTGCTATGATGTAAATTATATGATTTAATGGTTAATAACATCAAGATAATGTGTACCTAAGAAGCAACAATCTATTCTATTAAAATTGTTGGTTTACACTTTAGATCCAATCAGTTGGTTATAGTTTAGTGACAAAATATTTTAAAGACATTCTTTATCTTTACATATTTAGATGTATATGATAAAGTTCATAGAATAATTATATATTGCAAAGAAAATTATGACGAGATTATAATTATAAGGTTCATATTGAATTTATATATTATCCCTAAATTGTTCCTAATAATCATTGTTCTATTAAGACTATACATCAATAAAACGTAAAAGGACTATCACATGTTATGGTTTTTCCTTATAAAGGAAGTAATCAATCTCATAAGCTAAATTATGGAGATACTTAAACAAAGGTACTTATTAGAGAACAAATTCACAAAACTAATCCTATATAAGAAATTCATTTAAAACATTACTTGTATATTTATTGAAATTCTCATTGTGATGATTATATAAGTGATCATTTAACTTAAGGTCTCCAAAGTTATCTTGTATAAGGATTGTTATGTTTTGATACTATTTATGATGTTAGCTAATTGCAGGTAGTTCAATTGGTAGTCATTTATATATAGTATGAACTATATGAAGATAATTGAAGGATTAAGATATAATTCATTACCTTAAGGTGATTAGGGAGAATGATTTATTGCTTTTAATTAGTATTGATTCGAGATATCCTTTGTCAAGGTGAAATGATACTTTATAGATAGTTGGCAAATGTCATTAATGAAATCAATAGCTAATGGTAGATAACTAATATAATTGGACTCAAAATAGAATATACATTAATTCCATGTTATATATCTAATCGGAACATTGTATGATGAAATGATCAAATTATATGAAAAAAATCATGAATGGAGACGTTAGCTGAAACCACTTTGACATTCCTAAATATTTAGGTGGTCATGATATATAAGTAGACATCAATCATTATCTATGGATAAAAATTGTTTAATTAGAGAATTAAATATGAATTAAATGACTTTAATTTATCTAATCCTAAATATGATTTAGGGTTATAATTTGTATTCATTATCAACATATTTGCTAACTTAATAGGGGTCAATTGTAAAAAATGGGTTAAAGAGAGCAAAGTTATTTAATTAGGTTGGATTTGATTGTAATGTTTGGGAAGATTTATGATTAAATATGAGATATTTAATAGATATAGATCAATATAAGATATTGGATCTTATTTGGACATAATTGGCATTTACAATTAGAATTACAAATAATTCTAATTAAAGTTAATTTAAATTAGAAAATTCTAGCTAAAGTTAATTTAAATTAGAATTTACTTTCAATTAAATTACTAAAATATCCTAAATCTATTATAAATAGGCTTAAGTTCTAATAGAGCTAGCACTCTTTGCCTAACTGCCTCTACAACAATTGCAGAGTTCTCTCGTTTTATTATGTGGATATATTAAAGGCCAAACATAAGTGCGACTATGGTGGTTGAGATGAATTAGTTTTAGAAACGGTTTGAGAGATACAATAAGAATATGATCAAGCTTCAGAATAAGGTACAAATTAAGATTTATGCTTTGTTATAGTTTAATTGCTAATCATTTTATAGAATTAAAATGATCTTTTTTTTGAAAAAATCAAAATATAAAAAAACTTCGTAATTGTTTCACTATCTTTTGGATTGAATCCTTGTTAAATTTACAATAGGCCTACGGGCCCACACAAGAAGAAAAGTTAGACCACACACAAGCCCAAGTGAGGTTCCATCCAATTGGTAATAGGTGGAGTAGCCCACTAGGCTTATATGTTAGTCTTCTTTCCCTTCTTTTTTCGATATGGGACACTCACATGTGGGTAGTCTTAACACTGCCCCTCACATATGAGTCTCTTTTTACTTCGACAATGTGGAGAGGTACGTAGACAATCCTCATAAGTGCTGAATTTCTAATTGAGGTCAAATATGCGCCCTCTTAAGGCAAACAATATTGTTGGGTTACTTGCTTTATGCATACTTCAATTCCTTCTCTAGTTGCTTAAACAATGGACCCCTTTTTGGGGTAAATAGTAGTCCAAGATCTTCTTTGGCTCTGATACCATGTTAAATTTGCAATGAGCCTACGGACCCACACAAGAAGGAAAGTTAGATAACACAAAAGCTCAAGTGAGGTTCCATCCTAAAATCAATTGGCGATAGGTGGAGTGGCCCACTAGGCTTATATGTTAGTCTTCTTTCCCCTCTTTCTCTGATGTGAGACACTCATATGTAGGTATTCTCAACACTTTCCCTCAAACGTGAGTCTCTTTTTACTTCGGCAATCTAGAGAGGTACGTAGACAATCTTCATCAGGGCTGAACTTCTGATTAAGGTCAAATATGTCCCTTCCTAGGGCAAACAATACTACTGGGTCACTTGCTCCATACAAACTTCAATTCCTTCTCCAGTTGCTTAAATATCTTCTGGGGCAAATAGTAGGTCAAGATCTTTCTTGGCTCTAATACCATGTTAAATTTGTAATGGGCCTATGGGCTCACATAAGAAAGAAAGTTACACCACACACAAGGCCAAGTGAGGTTCCGTCTTAAAACCAATTGACGAAAGGTGGAGTAGCCCACTAGGTTTATATGTTAATCTTCTTTCTCCTCTTTCTTTGATATAAGACACTCACATGTGAATATTCTCAACAATCCTAACCTGATTTTCCAACAAAAAAGACCTAAAACTAAAGGTTTGTACAGGATCTACAAAATCATCAAAAAAAGTAATCTTCTCCGAAAGTAACATAGGCAATAAATCCACTCTAGTATTAATAAGATAGGGTCAAACGCGTATAGCTACTTAGTAAATATGTTAGCTTACTCAAAAAGTATGACCTTAATTGGAAAATAGAGAGTCATAGTAAAGTCACGAGGGATACTCGATATGTAAGAATTTTTTTTCTCATTTCTAAGGCCGAGCTTAGTACTTATATTAGATATATATATGAAATCATATGCTTCAATTGTTTTAGAAAATGATGACTATTAATTATTCATTAAAAAATTAGCTTTATAATTCTTACAAATTAATCCAATACCATTTGACTACACACTACAACAAAATATAGAGTTTAATGACACAAAAGGTGGAGTTTTTAAAAGCTTCTTTGCATCTTAAAAATAATTTTAGACGCCTTATAAAGCGTTAAAAAAATGAGCGTCACAAAAATTATTTCTGACAGTTTTCTTAGACACATAGATGTGTCAAAAAAATATAGATTTGTTACACATCTAAGTGTCAAAAATCTATTTACACATAGATGTGTCAAAAACATACATTTTTTTATAGTTTTCTTAGACACATAAATGCTATTTTAGACGCTTTGTGATGCTCTTTTTTGTCAATGTTTTTCACTTTTAGACAGTTTTTTACGTCGAAAAATTCTACCATTTTTTAAGATAAGCTTAAAAAAAAAGCTTACAATTTGCTTTTTGCATCTTTTTTAAGATCACTCACATTATTATAATAAATTTATTTTATTATAATAAATTATAATAAATTAATCACATAAAAACTTAATTCAAATCGAAATCAGAGAAAAAGAGAGAAGATAGAAACAAAACTCTATTACAATAAATTATAATAAAATTTACAAATTAATTTAAAATATGTATCTGCATATTATTATAATAAGTTAACACTTTTGTTAATTTATTACACAGTAATTACATAGGAAATCATCCAACCGTAATCACTTATTATAACTGTTACTTTGATTTGAAGTATCAATATATTGATTCCATTATTGCCCTTGAGGACTAACTAGATGCCTAGGAGGGTACAAAGAGTCCAAAGTGAAATGAAAGAACCAGTTGCAGTATGTAAAAACAAAATAGGATAACTCATTGATCCAATAGAAGATAATCCGTATACAAATTGTCATAAATTTCCTTCAAAATCTAAGCTAACATAATTCATGTTTCATAATAGACCTCTCACCAAACATAACCAAACTTATGGCATGGTTGTCACCCGAACACCACCTCCATCCTGCATTAGTCGTCATAGAGATGGTAGGATCTTGAACATCTATAAGAAACAAGGAAAGGTGGTATCTTGAAAATCTATATGTATAGATATAAACAATTACAAGGTTATGGCATTGCTACAAAAATAAGATGATGATGATGATGATCATATCAAGAGAATAAGTACTTTTGTCTCAACTTTCAAAGGTTAGACTTAGAAGGTCTTCCTCTGCAGAAGTTGCCTCTAAATAGAAGATTTTATTTGGCCAAATACTACAGCTATGCCAGTTTTCTCAATCCCCTGTTCATGCCAGATGTAATAAATTTACCCTAAATAAATAATAGGAACATATGGAAATACCAGTAAATGCCAAAGTAAGGAGTAATAGATCAAAAATTGCTCACTCTTTTGTTCATCTAGTTCATAAGCCATCTTGTAGACTGTGGCCAAAGCCTTTGTTTTAAGAACTACTTAAAAAATGTAAGTTATAGCTTAGCCACACAGTTTTGATGTGACCAAAAGGGATGCAACTTCCAGGAGATGCAAAGAAATGGAAGTTTAACATGTTAAAAAATTTGAACAATCTGCAAAACTTAAAGCACCAATACCAAAAGGACTATTTGGACTATTAGACCCAAAGCCTCCGACAAGCATCTAATCAGACCAAGTCACTGACACATAAAGAGATGACTGTAGACTAAAGTTTCAGTGCTACACAGGAAGCAGAAAAGAATCACACAAAAAAATCCATAAGAAATTACACATTACATAACCTATGAATCAGCTCAACATAAACAAGTATAGACTTGAGCTGGTTGCAATGCTAAGTTTGGTATACCAAAGAAAATAAAGAATAAAAATCATATTGTAGAAGATATGGGCATTAAACAATCAAAATATACAGATACATAACAAACCTGAGTTTGCTATAAGTTTGTAACTTGATGGTATAACAAGTTAGTTTCTTTCTTATTATTGCAAAAAGCAGAAATGAAAACCGTAGACTTTACACTCATCTGTAAACAGCAGACCTAACAAAATCACAAAACATTAGAAGTGCAAGTCAGGATTGGGCCTCTGCAGCAAATGAGCTCCTAATCAGCAAAGGAATTACAACAATAACAACTGATATTCTACTGAGAAATTCCAGAGCAGAAATGAGGCATAAGCATGAGTATTAACAATGCCATTCTAGATTGCTTGAACCAACAACCTATATATCTGCTTCAACAATGAGACATCAAAAGCCAAACTCTCAAGCTAATTCCAATTGAAAACAAAAATTGAACATGCTTTGACAAATTAATTCTTGAACCAAATATTAATGTAAAAGAAAAAAAATCAAACCTGGCCCAGCTGGGATGTGTGGACAGTCAAAAGGACTACCAAGGAAGTGTTGAGGGGAACTAACCTCCAACTAAAAAAAGAAGTAGTGCGAGGAACTTTTTCTAATCCAAGTTTCCCATTTTATTATTAGGCAAAGGAAAATAACAAACAAGTACCTGACTATGCTTGATGATCTTTGAAATTAGAGCAGAACAAAATGTCCTGGATAAAAAGAAAAATCCTCAAACTCTTAGTTTAAAGAAATTTCTTTCAAAACACACATCTTATTACAGTATAATCTAAGGATACAGCTGTATCAAGCAGCAATTTTGAAGTCAGTCATTAATCATTACCTTTCACATACCTTGAGAAACATTGTAAACTGCCTCTGCAGGGAAAAGGAGAAAATGTCATGGTTAAAGAAGGCATCAATTCTTTCTATTGTAACAGAAAATATGATTAAAAAAACATAAAAAATCCAAATAGACTGCACCAATAATCTGAAAGTAACTAAGCTAAAATACTACACAACTCACACTAATTATTTTAGGGAGGAAGATCATCGACACAATTCCTAAATTTTTCCCTATATATAAAACTTTAAACCACAGCAGCTATTCTATATCTTGAGAGAACATGTCCAAGTAAATCATACGACATCATGGTGCATATAAAGCAGCAATTCCAGAGGTAGAAGCACAGAGCAAACTTCACAGCAAAACAATAATGATACAGACCAACATTGGATTTCACAGTAGAACAACAGCAGAGCAAAAAGAATGTAATGCAGAAATACAGGAAAAAAAAAGAGGGTTTTGGTTAATCACCATCTTTCTACATTATAAAAAGAATGTAATGTAGAAAAGCTCATCCTTTAGTTCACCATCAACAAATCATTCTTGGTGTGTTCCTGAGCTGACATAGTCGATAGCACTACAACTAGAATCACACCGCTCCACACATCAAACAACACAATCAAAACCTAGGTCAAGCAGCAACGAAAACAGAATATAAATTTAGAAAATGAAAAATTAAGACAAACCAAGATCATTGGTGAAGATCTTGAGAGTCTTAGATTGTCTCATAACAAGGCGAACCTTGCCAAATTACTTGTGCTTCAATAACTTCATAGAACCTGCGCCTCTTTCCTTCCACTGATTCCCATCCTTGTCAAATCGATAGAACTTTGCTTTTCTAAAACTGACCAAATTTGACCATTCATTTTTCAAAGAAATCTTAAAAAAAGGAGAAACTTACAGATCGAGAATAGGATCTTCATCCTCTTCACCAGTGGTAACAGTGACCTCCCCAAGTTTGACGATTGGAATTACTTGAGCTCCGGTGTCCTCGTCCTCGACGGCAGGGGCATCATCTTCTTCTTTATGATCGCTCCAGGTTTTGACAATTCACAATTAGAGAAAACGATTCACTGAGATTTGTATATTCAACAAATACAACACCAAATTAAACGCAAACAAATACAAAAACTATTCAAAGAAATTGTAAAACATATTGAAGAATTTTTCTAATTTGCCAATTACAGGATCGTCAAGTAAGGTGTTGTAAAGAAAATTGCAGGATGATTTTAGTACGATACGTACATTGAAAAAGGAAAAAACTTATGATTCCTCTTGAATCTGAATGGAGACGACGAGAAAAAGAAAAAGAGAGTGAAAAAGGGAAAAAAGTAAAGAGGCAGTGTGATTAGAGACTCACTAGAGAGTGTAGTTAGCATAAAATATAAATATAGAAGTGCTTAGTTCTTTCACGTCCATCTAGATCAAAGAAAAGGTCAAAGAAAACGTTTTGGTGTAGTGATTCTTCATCTTTATTAACTAAACCTTTGTTTATAATTACTCGCTTTTGACATTAATTATAAAAAGCGTCAATTCTTATCCTGTTAATTGAAAATTTGAGAAGTTTTAGACACCTTTTTAGTATATTTTTTGAACAAATTTTTCCTTCTTAAGTAAATGTTTAAAGCTCCACCAATTCTTAGATTATTTAAGATAATTATTAGATGTATCTCGGTATAAGCGTCTAAAACTCCCCTATTTTGGTGTTGTGTATAATTACAATCACTCATACTGTAAACAAAGGCCTCTTTTTTTAATTTTCATTTAACAATTGATAAACACATGTTATAACCAGCATTAAAATGATAATTTGGAATATAATTTTCTCTGTCTTTCATATTTAAATTAATCTAAGTAAAATATATCAAAAAAATAAAATCAATTATAAATTTCTCATAAAGATTGAAATACTTATCTAATACTTTAAAAATTAAATTTTAATATTAATATTCATTTACAATATTAAATTTAATAATATAGAATTAATAATTTTATATAATAACAATAAAAGATATTATAATTAGGAATTATTTTACAAAGATAGAAATTAGTTTTAAGTAAAAGAAAAGAAAGAGGTAAAATACCAAAGACCAATAGTTTAAGACTTTGTATGGTCCAACCCATATAAATGGAACCAAAAAACGAGCGAGACAAAGCAATTGTTAATGAAAGCTTAACTTACCGATCCTTCCTTTGTCTTTGTGGTATGATCACTTGGAGATCCAACATTGAGGACAAGGGTTCAAGGAATGGTAGAAACAGAATGAAAGCTTAACTTGACCGGTGACTTAATGGACATAAGATCTGACCACCTCGACAGAACAACTCAGAAACATTAGCCCAATGATTGATGGTCCAGTGCGCATTAATTTCATCACCAATGCTCTAATAGTTCCCTAAGAAAAAGAAAGACAAAAGCGAAGTCTCTCTTCATCTCTTCCATTACTATACATAATCAAGCTTCCATCGACTTCATTTGGCAACACTTGCATCTTTCTAAGCTCTTCTGAATCCATCTCTCCCTCCTGCGTACATAAGCTACAAAGAGCGAGTTACACAGAAACAATGAAAAGTTGAGGTGGTGGTGGTACGCCAAAAGTCTCCTTAAAGTGGATTCCATTTCTACACACATCATGCTTCGCTATGGGAATTCTCTTCTCCATCAGTTTCATTTCACTGAATCCATGCTTCCTTATGTTTTTGGTTTCCTATTAAGTGTTGACTTTTTGGCTTTCCTATTAACTGTTTGGATTAGGATGGATGAAATGCAAGCTGGGGTGATGTAATTTTTGTTTTTGGATTGGATATGTTACGAAGCAATAATAAAGCACATACCTCCATTCAAATCAAACCAACACGGCCATGGAAACTACATTGTCAATACGTCTACAGAAACACACCAAACAAAAATTTTCACTCTGGAATGCACTCAATACTAGCAATTTCAACACATCTATGTCAGACAACATTCTCCCTGCATTAACTTTCAATCAAGTTACCAATTTTTTGGCTACTCCACTAAACTCTACAAACTACCTGGAATGGAGAAATCAAATTTGCACAATTATGAGCTTTAAAGTTTGAATCTAAGTATTATTTCTGGGGTGATCCTTATTTATGAAAATTATGCTCTAACCAGTTTTCACAAGAGTGTTCTAGAGGTGGAATGTCATTCCATTCTAAATTTTTTTCATTCGTTGGAAGTTGGAAGGTGGCAGTCATTTCAGACCTAAAAAGATAGCTCACAAGGTTTTGGAATGCAGCATTTAGTGGCCTACATTACACAAAGATGCTTATATTTTTTGCAGGATATGTGAACAATGCCAAAAGACTAGGAATTTGTCTTAGAAGCAAGAGATGTTGCATACTAGTATTATCATTTATGAGGTATTTGATCTATGAGGTATTGACTTCATGGGCCCTTTTCCTTCATCTTTTGTTAATGTTTACATATTGCTTGCTATAGAATATGTTTCTAAGTGGGTAGAGCTCTTAGTCACTAAGCTAGATAATGCCAAAACTGTTATCAAGTCCTTTAAAAGTAATATTTTTAATCGGTGTGGTATTCCTAAAGCTATAATTGGTGATCGTGACACACACTTTCGTAATAAGACATTAGGAGCTTTATTCGAAATATACCATGTGACTCATCGTGTTGCTACGACATATCATCCCCAAACTAGTGGACAAGTTGTAGTGTCTAATAGGAAAATAAAATCTATCTTGGAGAAAAAGATGAAGCTTGCTATAAAGGACTGGAGTAATAGTTTAGAAGAAGCTCTGTGGGCCTACAAGAATGCATATAAGACTCCAATAGGTATGCATCCCTATAGGTTGGTCTTTGGAAAAACTTGTCACTTGCTGGTTGAGATTGAGCATAAGTCATATTAGGCAGTGAAATAATGCGATCTAGACTATGAGTTAGTTGGAAAATAGAAGAAGTTACAGCTGCAAGAACTAGAGGAACTAAGGTTGGAAGCATACGAAAATGCTAGGATTTACAAAGAAAAATCCAAAACCTTTCATGATATGAAGCTAGCTAGGAAATCATTCTCTGTTAGGAAGAAAGTGCTCTTGTTTAATTCAAAACTGAAAGTGTTTCCTGGTAAGCTACAATCTCGATGTTTAGGTCCTTTTGTTGTCATTAAACTGTTTCTCCATGGTGTAGTAGAAGTGCGTAGTTTAAAAACTAACAAAATTTTTGAAGTGAATGGGCACAGGCTCAAACTGTATTATGATCAAGCTCAAGTTATGCTAGTGGAGAAGATTCTGTGTGAAGAATTGTGAAGTGCGCAGCATGTCAAGTTAATGACTTAAGCCAACATTGCTACTTGGGGAGCAACCCAAAATGAAATAATAAATCAGATTTGCATTTCCTTACCCTTTTCTTTTTAATTTTGGTTTTTCCTACCACCATAGTTATTTCAATTTTCGTTTCTATCTGTTAGATCATGAGATTTATTGCTCTTTATTACTGTGGATTTGATGTTAGACAGTTGAAAGAGCTTTTTTTCATGCTTAATTCTACATTGTTGGACATTTTGATCCAGGTTATACATATATTTTATATGTTGAAGTGGTGTAATTTGGTCTGCTATAATAACATGATGTTATGTGTTGCTATTAACCTGCCTTTGCATCATTGTAGACCTACTGGTTAATAAATGTGTTTTCGTTTCTCTCATCATCTAGATCTTACATTGAGGACAATGTAAGAACTAAGTGTGGGGGTGAGGCTAGAAGGATGAATTTTGTGTAAAAGTATGAATTTTGTGTGTGGCTAGCAAAAATTTTTACAATTTGAGCTATAGTTTTCATTAAATTTCATTAATTAGTAGTGCTAAAAATGTGCTGATGCAAAATGGATTCATGATACTTAGGTTGTGGACATAAAATGTACTAGTTGTCTTGGTGTTCAATATATATTAAGCTTGCTGGTTATTGAAGTGTTTGTGAATAAATCACTCATGACTTTCAGTTGTCCTCATATAGGATAGCTTGCATTTTTCGCATTTTGTGTGTTTATTTGCATTCATTTAGATAGATCACCTCAATTCTTTGGCAAGAGAACTAACTAAATATGACTAGGTAGAAATTATAATATAAGTCATTTTCAAACTAAGTGTTCTTCATAAAATAAATTATGTTTTTGAGAATAAACGTTGTTTCAAGTGCTAACTAAGCTTGAGTGCTCCTAGGCAAGAAAGCACTTGCATTTTAAAGGCACTTTAAAATCAACTTTACATTTGATTATATAAACTGACACATCTGCATCAGTCTTTTGAGTGTACATATTGTGCTCTTCTATGGAATGTCTCTTTTGACCTTGCTTTGGTACTCTTCAAGATTACACCCCTAACTCACACTAACATGAAAATGAGAAGACATTCATTTGTTTTAAACTACATAGCCGAAGGCCACCAAATACTTTATTATCCTTTTGTTACCCCTTTTGAGCCTAATAGCCTAATTCTTCTAATTTTGGCCACATTACAATTTTAATTCTAACATTTATGCCCTACCCTTGCCTTGAGCTATAAAACATGAAGTTTTGATATGAGTGGTTGGAAGCGGAGTAAGGGTGAATTTGTTTAAAGATCGTGGTTATCTTGGTTATGTGAATAAAGGTTATGATTTATCATTTTTCATCATAGTTATGTGTTCTATTTTACATTTATCTTTACAGTACTTTGTTATTTCCAAAAAAAAAGCAAAAAAAGCAAAAAAAGAAAATGTGTGAGCTTCTAGTTTGTTTGTTACTGTAATTACGTTTCATGTTTGTCATTTTTTTTATTTATTCCAACACAATGTGTGTTCATTCACTTCATTTTGGTGAAGAAGAGATTTGATATGCTTGAGAGTTAAGTCGAAGAAGGAAAATTGATTCTATTAGATGGTGCATAGTTTTTCATATGAATTAAAGGAGTATGGAAGGAGATCTTTGCTTTATGATGTTTATGAGTTGGAGACGTATGGTTGATGTTTTTTTTTCCACTTTTTAGAGTTTCTGTTGCTCCATATATTCTTGGCATTTTAATCCACATTCCTAGCTATTTTCCTACCTTTACCTTAAGCCTCATTAGAAGCCTCTAAAGTCCTTTGATTTTTGTTATGTGTTGTCTCATATCTAGTAGTGGAGAATTGAGTCAATATGCAACTTTGTAGTTGAGCTTTTCATTAAGATTAAGCTTTTGAGTGAAACATATGACCTAATAAACACCATGTTTATTGCATAAAAATATATACTTGTGAGGGTCTATCCATTGAAATTGCTTCATTCTAATGCTAATTAACCATTTATAATATATATGTTGAGGAACCTTGCTTACATGTTATGAATCTCAATGGTTTAGTTAGCTCTTGTGGATGGTTTGACGTCTTATAACTCAAGTTTTTCATTATTTTCTTTCCTAACATAATTTTGTTTAGTTTCTATTTGGTTCTTTTGGTTTAGTTGTCTTGTGGGTGAATTTGAGGTGGAGTCATAGGTCTAGTTTAAGTGTTTTGTCAAGCATGCTGTTTTTTTTTTCCTGTTTAGTTGTGTGTTTCTTTGATCGAGGATGATCAAAAGCTAAATGTAAGGGAAGTTGATAAATGCAAAATATTACATCTTTTATTCTTCTAAAATGAGTCCATTTAGTTATTTTTATTACACATTTGGGCATCATTATTCAAATATTAGAAATCAAGACCTAAAAAAGGCCTAGGATGAATTGTTTTCTATTATAGGCTTTATGGACAAATAAACAACAATGCACAGCCAAAAAATGCATAATAGCTGAAATAAGCAGCAACTAGAAAATGAAACACAATGGCAAGGAAGCAAGGGTAAAACGCAGAGAGCAAGGAGAATAAGCGGCAGCTGGACAAAAGAGGGGAAAAAATAATAGTAGAGAAAAAGTCAAAACACAAGAGCAGAAAATAGACATCAACGGAGACACAACCCACAGTAGCCAAAACGCAACAATCCAGGAGTAAAACATAGGTAGCAATAAGGAAGGAGGAACAAAACAATGCCAGAAAATAAGCAAAATGCCAGCAGAAATAAAAAGTAAATGACAACGCAAAAGAGGAGATAAAACTATAGCAGCCATAACAAAAACGCAACACACTCATCAAACACTAAAACCACAGCGTTAAGAGTAGAACAATAGAGAAAAAAGAAGTAAAGAGTAGAACAGTACAAAATGCAAGCAGAAAAAAGGAGAAAACACAGGAGGTCCAAAAAGTGAGAAACTAACAACCCATCGAAATGTAATGCATTAGCTAGAGCAAGACGAAAAACACAGAATAGAAGGAGGAACGCTAAAAATACACAGCTAAAAGAAGAATAGGGTAGAAGTAGAAAACCCACCAAAAAAGAGAAAATGACAATGCAAAAGCTAGAAACCCAATGCATAGCAGGAGTAAAACGTAACATAGCAGAGAGGAGAAAGATACAAGAAAAAAGAAGAAAGCATCCTTATCTCATCAAATCAAAATAATCTATTCAAAATAGGGAGACAAGTGAAAACAATTTCCGCATCCATTTGAAATGGATTTGATAAGATTAAATCGGCAGAAAAATGAACAATGTACATGTTTGGGGATTTTTCATAAGCTTATAAAACACAGCAGTTGGGGAGAAGAGGGGAATCAAGCATCTCATGTCAATTAAAAGTCACAAACCATTAGAATTGAGCTAGTTCAAGACCTTTGGAGGAGGATTTTATAGTTCGAGCCATCGGGTCAAAGCAACCGTAGATCTGTTGAGTCTGGGCTATCAATAGAATGAGTTTCTCTCACTCTTACTCTCCTTGTATCTAGTTCTTCAAGTTTAATTTTCTTCGAAGTTTTAGAATTTCAGCTTAGCATCTTTGTTTTGGATGATTTGAGACAACTATTCAAGTTAATGATAACATTTCGAGGTATTTTAGTATTTATGTGATGTTTGAGCCAACTTATTTACATTCATGTTCTTATATAATTAAGAGAAGTCTTTATATTTGAATGTGAATTGATGGCTATTGTTTGTTCTTTAGTTTGTAATTGCTATTGAGTTTAACGAGTTAGGTAAAAATTAATTATCCCGTTAGTCAGTTAAAAGGCTAAGTTTTAATTATAGTGTTGCATGATCTAAGAATTTAGATAGCTAGTTGGTTCAAGTTTTTAAGGCTAATGATGTCTTCTTGGTGATAATTGCATTAATTAGTTCAGAGTTAAGCTTATTTGGTTCTAGATTAGCAAAATAAGATAGGGAGAACTCAGCTAGTGAGTGTCTCTATAGTTGGCCTACTATATAGTTTGAAATGTCGATGACAAGAATCTGAACTTAGATGACTGAACTTATGGGGCTTAATGCATGCTTGATCAACTGTTAATATGCATATTTAAATTTCTTTATGTACTACTTTTAGTGTTAGCAGTTTCTATTTTTATTAATTAGTTCAAGTTTCCCATCAAATCCCCCCTATCTGTGCATATATGTAGTATGTAAAGTGTTTGTGCTTACTTATTAAATAAGACCACGAGCTAAAGAATTTAAGGGACTAAATTCTACAAAAATTCATTTTAGAACAACAAAATTTGATCTGATGTGCAGATAGCTACATATATTTTGTGTTTTTGCTTGATTATGATTAATCTATGGTTAGGAACTAGTCGCCCATACTTGGTTTGTGTTTGGGCATGATTAGGGAGTTATTTAGATGGTATAAACAATTAGAAAACCTTCTGAAGTTAGTTTCCCAATTCTGAATTTTAGAAATATATAAATTGAATATGAAATTGTTATTGTTAGAATGTTTATGCGATCTAATCTAAAAGCTGAAGGTTTGCTGCTATTTTCTTATCTTCCCGACTTGATTTTGACATACTTTTATGTTAATATGCTTGGAAATTCAAGTGAAAGATGATGAGATTAAATTGGACATGAAAAGAGCACTTATGAATGTTTAAAGAAGTTGAATTTTCATTGTTTGCATCCTATTTTGAGTTATGCATTCAGTTCTAATTTTCTGATATTCCAACCTAATTATAACTTGTTTTAGATGCCAAATACATGGTAAATGGCAACTTACGTGTTAGGTAATTAAAGGTATTTAAGTAAAATACAATCTTTGAAGCTTAATGAGGTGAAACTAGTGACTTACATGTTATTTTAGTGCGCAAATTCCAGGTATGATTTATTAGGTTTCATGATCATATTTTCTATTTTAGGGGAGCTAAAATTTGGTAAATAACATGGGTTTGTGCATGAGTTTGAGCTGATTTAGACTTCAAGTTATAGGTGTATTCACCTTGTTTTTGTGGGCTAAATGTTTTTAAACGGATTTTAGTTTGTTTGGAATTATAATTACATAAATTTAATTATTAATGATCTTTATTAGTAAAAGCACTCATTTTCATTTGGAATAAAATTTTAATAAACAACAATCTCCTTATGGGATCGACTCTTATTTCACCCTATACAAAGTTGCTAATTAACTAATGGTAGAAATAAGTTATTAATTAGTATACGCTTGATGACATATGTGCGGGGTTATGAGGCATTCGCGAACAAGGCTTTGTTGGTTGATGACCATATAGGAAGGCTAAGCCTTGCTTAAACAGACCTAAGTGAGATAGTTATGCAAATGAGTAGGCACAACTTGCTGTATAAGTTTAGAGTCTAGGAAAACCTTTGTAACAACTGTTATCAGAGCCAAAATATTGATATGGGAGGAGGCAACAATTTGATAGTGTGTGTCAAGAATGGAGGTACTTATAAGGTCAAGTCCTTAAGGGGAGAAAGAGGTCACTTCTTACTCATCTTAGTTTAAGATTTTAAAGGTACAAATCCAACAATTACGACATCAAATAGCACATTTGATGAAGGCATAAAAGGATTCTAGATTGGAGATCACGATCACCATTGTAACGTATGATGTTAGGCATATTGAAAGAACTTTGGTGAAGGTCCGAGAGCATCAAGTTTTTGATGGCTTACTAAGTGTCAAAGAGCTCGAAATTTTTTTTGGGATATGGAATAATATTTTACAATAGAAAAGGTATCTGACTTAGAG
Organism: Erythroxylum suave; assembly: GCA_027563595.1. Taxonomy (NCBI): domain Eukaryota; kingdom Viridiplantae; phylum Streptophyta; class Magnoliopsida; order Malpighiales; family Erythroxylaceae; genus Erythroxylum; species Erythroxylum suave. Next base: position 10,977,063 of record JAOSBN010000006.1, read on the forward strand.
AAGATGTTAATCACTACTATGTATATAGTGGAGGATGCAAAGGTGTGGTGGAGAACAAGAACCTTTAATGATATCAGTGTGGGTAGACCTCTCATTGCCACTTAGGAGAAAATTAAGAAGGAGCTAATGGATCAGTTCCTCTCCAATAATACTTCATGGCTAGCGAGGGAAGCTTTAAAGAGGTTAAAGCAAGATGGCTCAGTCCAAGAGTATGTGAGTAAATTCATATCTTTGATGTTGGACGTGCAAAAAATGTCTAAGAAAGACAAGTTATTCAATTTTATAAGCAGCTTGCAAGGTTGGACACAAATGGAGCTTCAGAGGCAAAATATGAAAGACCTCCTAAGTGCGATAGTGGTTGCGGTTGCCTTGGTGAATCTCCAAATGCCACTACCAATTTGAACTAGTAACAAAGTTAAGAAGAATGTAAAGAGAAGGTGGATCTTCTCAATGTAAGCCCAAGAAACAAACGGAACATAATATTTCTTGTTTTATTTATAAAGGCCCACACTTTGCTCGTGGATGCCCAAAACAGAAGGTGAGTGAGGAGCAAATGAATTCCATGGCCATGAAGGATCAAGTAGAAGGAGAGGATGACTCAATAGAAGAAGTATACCTCAATAATTATGCTTTGTTGGATGTAGTGGGTTTTGTAAAGGAGCATTCGAAGAAATTCAAGGACAAACTTGAATAAGAGGAAAAATGGTACGTTAGAGATGTGTTAGTGACTAACGAGTCTTTGAGAGAACCATATTCAAAGGAGTGCCCATGGATTATTTCAATGAGGGTATTGGGTTCTAATAGCGTGGTTTGTTAACCATTGAGTTTTAATAACATAATCGTGCGAACATTGACAAGCCTTCACAACTGTTTGACATTCAGGAAGATAGAACAGGACAAAGACTTGCTAGTAGGCAAGGAAAATGAACATTTTCAATGGAATCTCAAGGGTAGGAAAGCATTGGCATACATTGGTGCACATTAGTAGAAATCTTCAACGAGAAGTAAGATTCTGATGTGAGACCAAAAGATGAGCCCAAGATGGACCTAAGGTTGAAGGTTAGTTGGATCATATGTATGAGGGAGATATGTGAGAGCTCTAAAGACTTAATGTGTGCTTAAATAGATGGATTGTAATGAATATATTTGACATATGTAATCATTAGAACAAACCAATGTGTTATGAAACGCTTATGCTTGTATGACTTATCATTAATATAGAGATCAAAGGCATATCTTTGATGATGTGCAAGATAAGATTATAGTAGATATACATCAACTTTAAAAGATAAAGATTATGTAGGAAGATCATCTGAAGATAGTGGAGTTCTTCATATATATGGATGTATCTATCCTAATTAAATATAATCTCTTATCTTGTTAACTGTGATGTAGGTAAATTCTATCAAATAGAGTCCAATTTAAATCAGGATGTCATCAAATTGTTTATTGTGATGTAATCTTATAAGGATAAAGGGAGCCTAGTTTGTTCAGTTCAATTAAGATTATGAATTTTAAAGTCAAAAGTGTCTCTAAATGACTTATTTATCTTGATCCTGGGAATAGAGATATAGAAACGGGGACACGTTGGAGATAGCATTCTTTTTTATCATTTCAGGGAAGTAATAAAGGATGGTTTTTACGTTAGTTCTTATATGCTTATTGTTGCTTTTAGTTATCTGTTATTTATGTAGTATTTTTGCTCAAGTGTGAGAGTTAAACACTGTTAGAGTTATGAGTTGTTCAATAACAATGCTTTGTGGGTTGACAATCACAGGGTCTTGCTTAAATAAACCTAAGTGAGATTGTTGTAAAAAAGAATAGACATAACTTGCAATATAAGTTTAGTATCTAGCAAAACTTTGTAACAAAACTTATAAATAACTTCAGAAAGCATACATTTTCCTCTTAAACAAACAACCCCGAGAATCCATGTCAGTTATGTAAGCCATCTTTTCAATTGTATGGATTTCGTACCATATTGGTTAAAAGGTACCACACCAAATAAAAAATGGTATAAATCCTTGGTATTTGAAATTGACCGTCGACACCAACTAACACTAAAATTTACATATGGTATTTCAAATATTGATTGGTACCATAAAGTTCAAAATCTTTAGGGAATGAAATGCAAAAACAAAACAAAACAAAACAAAATAAAACAAAAGAACCATACAGATACCACTCTTATTTCTAGTCTCTCTCTCTCCTTTCTACCCATTTTCATCGTTCATTCTCCCTCCCTCCATTGTTCATTGTCCTTGGCCATCCATTGCTATCGTGACACTGCCAGTCACCACTACCATATGTCACACTACATCATCGGACTGTCTGCCTAATGTTGCATGCTACAAGCCATCACCTGGTCAGATTGCCTGCCCAAGCTTGGTCTCTTTACCAGTTGACCGTCACCGTTGTTCTGGTCCACCATCGCCATTTTCTGTTATTCGCCTAGATAGATTACAGAAATCAGGATTACCATTTTCCAGATCTAGAGCTGACTTAACTCGACCTAACCCAACCCTGATTGCAATTTTTGATTTTTGTGTTTTAAGTTATTTATTTCTACTATGAATTGCAATTGCATTGTGTTTTTGTTGTTTGATATGTATTTGGCGAATAGTTTATAAAATATGCATTGGGCAAGTTGGGTTTGAAAGTTAAAATTATTTGTGTAAGTTGGTTCAATTTCAATAACGTTTAGGCATTATGAATTAATGAAGAAATGAGATCAAAAATATTGTGTATAAATTATGGAAGAATATTTAAGTATGGTGATTTATGAATTATGTATACTTCAAGAATATGTCATATTATTTGTTATTTTAATGATCATAAAAAAGAGATCAAAATTAACATTAAGTTATTAAATTGTTAATTAATTTATATGAAACATACAATATACTAATTATTGTTTGTATATAAAAAGTATTTGACATATGATTAATCATTCAAATATAAGTATAATTAAATCATTTAATATATATAACTAAGTTAAGAAAATTGAATGTTTGCATTTTATATTGTTTATTATTTTCAGGAAATAAAATTATAAATATTAATCTTATCTTATGAGCGCAAATACGCGTTTATTATCTTATATTATGGGTAGTTAAATACATAGTAGAAAAAATTATGTGACTTTATTAATTTTATTTTGGCACGTCTTCATTTATTTTTCCATATAAGTCTAATAAAATTCAAGTATTCCTGATAATTTAACCACTGTAGGAAGATTCAATTATCCAACTTGGGCTTATGCTAAATTGGTTCCTGGAATAAAGAATCATACTATCTATTTGTTTTGTAACAAGCATTTGAAAGGTAGAAGAATTACCAGATTAAAGAAGCATTTATCTAAGGTCAAAGATGATGTGGAGCCTTGTAAAAAAGTGAGTCATGATGTGAAATGATAAATGAAGACTTTGCTTGAAGAGCATCAACATGAGAAAGATAGAAGACAAATATTGAATTTCAAATTAAGAAATTGGTTTCAGTGGAAAATGTTGAAAATGGTAGTATTCTTACCCAACAAGAAGGGAATATTGCACCTGATATTAGTATTATTATTTATTTGTTTTTTATGCATTTAAGTAGTTAATTTTATTTATTTATTTTAGTTTTATTTATTTACTCTTTTAAACTACATTACTTATTTGTATTTTTTGTATTATTACTATACTTTTTTTTCTTCTTCATGTCATAATCGCATGTGGTTCTATCGAAAACAGCCTCTCTACTCTGTAAGGGTAAGGTTGCGTACTATCAGACCTCCCAAACCCTGCTTTATGGTAGGATTTTAGACTGGGTAATGATGATGATGATGATTAGGAATAAAAAGGAAGACTAGTGTCTAATTTTTTGGCACCATGAACCACTTCTGGAGCTCTGCCTTGCAATCTAAAGAAATGGGTCATAAAGTGAATATGGCAATGGCTAGATGGTAATATGGTTCAGTAATAACATTTAATATTTTCCAAATGTTATTATTATCAGCCTATGGTAAATGATATTACTTTTTATGGTCCAGAATACAAAGCTAATTCAATTGATGACTACAAAGATAAACTTATAAGCAGTTTTGTTTATTCAATAAAAAGTTCTTTGGATAAAAGAAGAATGACTTGAGCTACGTTTAGGTGTTCAATCATATGTGATGGCTGGAAAAATAGAAAACATGAGCCTATTATTAATTTTTTGGTTTATTATGTAAAGAGAACAATGTTTTTGAAGTCTATTGATGCATCTAGCCTTGCCAGGAATGTTGACACTTTATTTGAAATATTTGATGAAGTTAAGATAGAAAATATTGTTCGGCTTATTACTGACGATGATTCCGCTATAAAGCAGTAGGAAGAAGATTGTAAAGCAAGTATAATTCTTTTATTGGATTCCTTATGCTGCACATTGCATTGACTTGATGTTGGAAAATATAAGAGATGCTAGGTATTTTCCTTAGTTAATTTCAAAAACATATCTTAAACTTTGCTCAATTTTGCAATTATAGTCCAAACTTCAAAAGTTGATAATTAAATGCTTAAACTTTCAATTTTTCAATTTTAGCCCAATATTAATGTCTCCGTTAACTTTGCTGACATGACTTGCCACTCGTTCCAAGAACTTAACTATTAATACACATCAGCCAAAATTAACATAAGTAATAAAGATTAATGAAATGACGTCATTTAATTACATAACTAAAATGACATTGTTTTAAAAAATGACGCAATTTAGTTCCTAAATCAGTTTATGCAGCCTAAGATATAGGAAAGTGAATGATGAGGGCTTTGGGAGAACAAATGGAAGTGAAGGGTGAGGAAAACAAATGGTGAGGACGTCGAGAGAACAAATTAAAAAAGAAGGGTAAGGGGTCAGGAGAACAAACAGAGAATGAAGGCAACAGATTGAAATGAAGGGTGAAGGAAAATGAATGGTGAGGGTTTTGGAAGAACAAACTGGAAATGAAAGGTAAGGATGTTGGGGTTGTGTAAATTGATTTAGGGATTAAATTGTGTCATTTTCTTTAAATAATGTTGATTTAGTTATGCGATTAAACAATATCGTTTCATTAATCTTTATTACTCGTGTTAATTTTGGATAACATGTATTAACATATGGTAAGCCACTTCAACAAAATAAACGAAGACATTATCGTCGGGATAAAATGGAAAAAAAATAAAAGTTTAAACATTTAATTGTCATTTTTTGAAGTTCGAGATATAATTGCAATATTGAACAAAGTTTAGGATTTTTTTGTAATTAACCCTATTTTCCTATTATTGATAAGACTGAAGAAAACAAAAAAGGTGACCAAGTTCATCTACAATTGTGTATAGGTCTTAAATTTGAGAAAGGTAAGAATTAGTGTCAACCTGCTATGACAAGATTTTGCAACAAATTTCTTATTACTTATGTGTTTTATTATGATGAGGAAAGAGTTAAGACAAAATTTTACAAATGATAAGTAAGTTGCTTCTCAGTGTGTTAGGTCTAAAGTTGGATTGAAGTTCTTTAGAATTACACTCCAAGATAATGAATTTTCATCTCAATGTCAATTTGTTATATGATTTTGCAAGCCTTTTGTGAGATTACTTTGTTTGACTGATAGTGATGAAAAGGCAACAACGAGTTATTTTTTGATGTCATAGAGAGGGCAAATGAAGCAATGAAGGTCAATCTAAAAAATAAGTCTTCTTTGTACAAACCTTATCTTGCAATCATCAATGAAAGATGGAAAATACAACTTTACTCTTTGCTGTCACAATTGGGGCTTTTTTAATCTTATCATCTATTTCAAAGCAAGTTTTACAAATAAAGCTGCAGTTAATTAGGGAATGTTATTAATTATCACAATAGTTGTTGCTCTTAAGATGATGTAAGATCTCCTAAGCTCAAAATTAGAGATTTATAATGATGCTTCTGGTAATTTTGGGATGGCAATTGTTATTTGTCAAAGAGAAAAACTTAATACATGTATTTTTTTTTTTACTTTTGTTACCTGTTGAAAATTAATCATCACTTTATTTTGTTTATAATGTTACTTTTGTTGCCTTATAGTTGCTAGGTGGGGCCAATTTCGAATTAATGTTCTAGAATTACAAAGGTTTGGTTCAAATTCTAAGTCAATGTGTGAGTACAATATGTTGTGAAAGGAATTGAAGCACATTTGAATTCATCTATTCTAAGAAAAGGAGTAGATTGGGGAACAAAAGATTGAATGACATGGTCTTTGTTTGATACAATTTAAAGTTTTAGGAAAGATATACTTTTTTAATAATTTAATTTTATTGTTTACTATGACTCTTAATAAAAACAAGTAATTCTGTAGATCTAATTTGCATTAATCATATAATCTTTTGCAAAATTTGGTTTATGAGTAACTAAGTTTGATAAATGAGTGTGACTTGCAAGATAATCATAGATGGGAAAGTATTAACATGCCATTTAATGCAATTAGTTTAAATAATTGTGATAATGAGAGTCCTCTTGATGATAAAAATTTATATCAAATGAGAATTGAAGTCAATGCAATTTGAGTGGGTATTCAATTGAATGAAGTTTCAGATTTTTGCTTATTCTCTTCTCTTAATTGCACTTATATATATATAAATGTAAATATTTTTGCTTCATGTTCCACTTCTACCTAGTTCTTTGATACGAGCTTTTGCTGTAAATTGTAATTCTTAGAGAGTAATGAATATTTATTATTATTTTTATTTAATATTTTAATGTAATTATAATTTATTATATGATAAAATTATAATATTTTAAATACTTTGTATTATTTTTAATTTGATATTTGTATGACTATTAAATGATCTTTTTCTATATTAATTATGGTTATTATTTATATGTGAAATACGTGAAAATTAATATTAATAAAATAAATAAAATGTTATTATTTTAAATTTCTATTAATTATGATTTTTGAAGATGAGGTTGATGTACAATTATAAATTATACAGTATAATATATTGAAGGACTATTTTGCAATTTTAAAAATTTAAGGATTATTTTATAAATTAAAAATTTTATTTTAAAAATTCAGTATTGATCGATACTAATATAATATTGTACCATAACTAAACGAAGTATCGATAGTAATAGCGGTATAATATTCATAATATTTCATCTCTTCTTTATATATAAATATATATATTATTGTCTAAAAAAAGCTCTAACTTTCATTAAATTTTCAATTATAGCTCGAATTTTAAAAAGTAGTAATAAAATGCCTAAACTTTCAATTTTTTTTCAATTCTAGTCCAAACTTCAGAAAGTGGCTATAAAATGCTCAAATTTTCAATTTTCTTCAATATTAATCTGACTTTATTTGTTGTTCTCCTTATGCCCTCAGCCATTTGTTTTCTATTTATTCTTCTAACGCCCAAAACTACTATCGCATTACAGCGTACTGCACTAGTAAGCTCTTTGTTTTTAGTTTGTTTTCTTGATGTTCTTAGTACGAGGACATTTGAACCGTGTAATATGAAAATCGCAAGGGTGATGGCGTTAAGAGAACAAACTTAAAACAAAGGAAAAAAACTGAAATCAAAGTATAAGGTTGTCAGGGCTGTATAATCTGATTTAAGTCATTTTTAAATAACGATGTCGTTTTAATTATGTGAGTAAACAACGTTGTTTTATTAATCTTTATTTGTTGTGTTAATTTTTAACTAATATATATTAATAGTTAAGGTTTTTAAAACACTTGACAAGTCACGTCAACAAACTTAACGGAAATACTAACGTTGAGCCAAAATTGAAAAGAATTGAAAGTTTGAGTATTTTATTGCTACCTTTTAAAGTTTGGGCAAAAATTAGAAAGAATTAAAGTTTAGACTTTTTACTGTTATTTTTTAACGTTCGGCTTATAATTAAAAGATTGACAAAAATTTAGGCTTTTAGTAATTAACCGTTTATTATTTTCTAAAGTGACATGTTCTTAAGAAAACAAAAACATAAACAACAATAATCATGTTAAGGTTAATTGCCAAAAAAAGCCGAAACTTTCGTTAATTTTTAAATTGTAGCCTGCATTTAAAAAGTAGTTATAAAATTTCCAAACTTTTTATTTTTTCAATTCTAACCCAAACTCAAAAAATGGCAATAAAATGTTCAAGCTTTTAATTTTCTTTAATTTTAACTGATATTTTTTCTTGTTCTTCCGATGCCTTCAATCATTTATTTTTTGTTTATTCTTCTGAGGCCTCAAATTATTCTTGTAATATAGTGTACTACATTGGTAAGGTCATTGATGATTTAAGTTATTTTAAAAAATAAATAAAATACTAATATTGGGTTAAAATTAAAAAAATTAAACATTTAATTGCTACTTTTTAAAGCCTCCCCTTCGTAAGAATTGGAAAAGTGAAAAATTTAAACGTTTTATTATTTTGAATTAAAAAACTGACAAAAATTTTGAGCTTGTTTTTTTTAATGGAGTTAACCCATTAATTATGTTATTATTACCACAGTTCTTTTGCTATATCAGCTCTCCCGAGAAACAGTTTCAGGAAGAGAGAGATTTCGTCGTGGGTCTCATTATGGAGAACGCCGACGTGTTCCTGGGGCTTCACGACTTTCTTGAACGCATGCGTCAACCTTCCGCTTCCGATTTCGTCAAATCTATTAAGAGGTCGTCTCTCTCTGTTTCTTTCTTTTTTATTTTGGAATGAAATCAAGAGATAAATGATGCGGACCTTGAGTTCAGGCAATCGCCTAGAATGTCCCACTAGTTTTGGTGAACTTAATTCGATGTCACTGTCAGTTCGTGTAATCGGCTTATTATTGCCTTGCTTAAGTCACGCTATATTTAGATTTTTATTGTGAGGTCATTATTGTAGCAGACTTGTGGGAGATGATTTAACTGATAGAGAAGTCAAATAGGCTTAACTGTATACTTAGCAACAAAAAAGAACAGATGTTTACTTCTCATGAAGTACTTGTTGAATTGCACTTAAGAGTAAATTATTTACCATTTTCAATGGTTTTCTATTTGGGATCTTTGGTAAAACTGCAAGACAAGAGGGACAAAATTAAAGGTGTAAAGTTATCATCTTCTCCTTTGTTAATTTCATAATTTTGCAAATCAATGTTAAAAGGAGAAGAACCTTTTTTTTTGGCCGAACATGACATTATTTTGCTAGTTTTTGAATGTTGGCATGCTCTTCATTGCAGCTTCATCGTGTCATTCTCAAATAATGCTCCTGATCCAGAAAGGGACAGTGCTCAGGTACAAGAGTTCCTTGCCAAGATGGAAATGGCTTTCAGAGCCCATCCGCTTTGGGCTGGTTGCTCAGAGGAGGAGCTCGATAGTGCTGGTGAAGTGAGTGATTATAGTCCTATTATTCCATCATAAGATGATAATGATGACTTGGAGTTTCATTACTTATAGCATTTGAATACCATCATTACCAGTGGATAGGAGGAGGCTGGAAAAGTTAAGTCCATCTGAAGAATTATGTTGTGAACTTTTGAGCTATATTACTCCAAACCTTTTTTAATTGGCTCCTGCAACAGTGTTGGCTTAAATTCTGCGCTAATCAGGCTAATTACTATATGTATTCAGTTGTCATGAACAGTTATTCATTATAAAGTTTTCACTGCTGTTTTCTGCAAGTGAAAATGTTACAGTCATTAAATTGACGGAATAATCAATTGATAACCAAGTAATGTGACTTCTGACCGGTTACCGCCAGAAGAATATTAGTGCACTCTTCAACTTTTATCCTTTTGATCTCCCAAACATTGGACCATCTCCATTTTTGTGGACTTTTATTTGGATATTAGGTCAACTTTGCACACTCTACCATTTGCACCTGTACAAAAGGATACCAAAAATGGGTGATGTAAACTTTATTTAAGAGTGTACTGAAAGAGTAATTACATGTACTGTTAATGCTTCATAATAATTATTAATGCTGATGTTACATCTGCACTTTCTTTCATATACAGGGACTCGAGAAGTATGTAATGACAAAGTTATTTACCCGTGTATTTGCTTCAATTCCAGATGATGTAAGAGTTGACGAGCAACTTTCTGAGAAGATTTCTTTAATTCAACATTTTGTTCGACCAGAACATTTGGATATCAAGCCAACCTTTCAGAATGAAACTTCATGGCTAGTGAGTTGAGAAATTCCATCACTAAAGATAATCTTAAAGTGGTGTTGGGAATACTTCTTCCTGTATGCTGTAATCTGGACCAATGCAACTCTTAAACATGCTTTATTGTCTATTCATATACTTTGTTCATCTTGTATGAATTGGAACATATGATTGGGAAGTTACCATTATCTGTAGATTATGTTTCACCCTGAAAGTTTATATTTTCTTCAGAATTGAATTTTTTGTCATATTATTGATTAATAGTTTATCTTGTATTTTCTAGGATTGAACATGCTCAACAACCAGAAATCCAACTGTTTGAAATATGCCTTAGACGTTGATCTTAATACACCTTTTATTGATTTCCCTTCTTAAGAGAATACTTATCAGTTTTTAGGATTGACATTATTATGTTTAATAAAGGAGATGCCTCAGTAGGGAGAAGCAAAAGGAAAGTTGAACTTCTACTTTGGCTGTTTGTGGCAACTATAAATGTGATAAGCAAATGGATGAATAAGAGGATTCTTATTGATATAATATGACTATCGTCAGTAATACAAGAGCTATAGCTC
>JAOSBN010000006.1:10987844-11000970 GCA_027563595.1 Erythroxylum suave
TCCTCCTAGAGTAGGTTAACATGGGTTTATGACCCATGTTGCTATGACCCGTATTGCTATGACCCGTATTGCTATCAAAATGATAGCTTAAGAGTGTGGGCATTTGTTGGCTTACCATACATATTTATTTCTTTTTTGGAAGCTTGCCCAAAAAGAGCTGCAGAAGATCAACATGTACAAAGCACCGAGAGACAAGCTGGTTTGTACTCTCAACTGTTGCAAGGTCATAAATAATTTGCTGTTTAATGCTTCCGTTGCTTCAAAGGACAATCCTCCTGGAGCGGATGAATTTCTTCCTGTTCTGATATTTGTTACTATAAAGGTAAACCTGTCATCTTTTTCTTTCTAGTTACTTGATAATGTTATTGTATCTGTTGCTTTGCAACGACAGCCCTTCAATAAAATACCTTGTTCAAGCACAATCACTTGTGTTCCTTCTCTAGCCTTGTTATTGACCCTGTCGAGCATTTACATTTGAAGAAATAGTGCAGTACAATTCGCATTTCAGAGGATTTGTATTACAACCCAAGATGCTTTTTGAGTTTGCATTCATTTTACCAATCGTTGTATATTTGGAAACTTCAATGTCTCGCTAACACCTTGTTTGCATGATAGTATAATACCATCTGTGTAATTGAGTCAACCTTGTTTTCTTTCATACACTAGTTAATAAAAAGACTGAGTCCAAAACTAGTGTAATTTCACATCCTCTACATGGTTTTGGCAATCTTATGGAGTCATTTCTTATCTTTAATTTTTATAAGTGTCCTCATCTTGAGTAACATGGTCATTTATGTGGACTTTCAGCCTATTATAATTGAAGGGCCTAATAAGTACAAAGTTGCACCATTTTGTAACGACAGCACTTCGACTTGATCCAACATATATTATGCAGGCAAACCCTCCTCAACTCCACTCGAATTTGTTGTACATACAACGGTACAGGCGCCAATCCCGATTAGTTGGAGAACAAGCCTACTTTTTCACAAACATGCTCTCTGCAGAGTCTTTCATCTCAAACATTGATGCAAAATTGCTTTCTATGGAGGAAAGTGAATATGAAAAGAACATGGAGTTTGCTCGAGCTCTTCTATTTGGCCTTTCATCTGATCCATATAGTCAATCTAATCGATCTAATCAAAATTCTGGAAACAATCCCGATGCAGAATCGAAATCTAAGGAAAGGGACACTGCAATTCAAACAGAAGTTTCTGAAACAAAATATGGAAGTAATGATTTATATGCAAAAGATGAATCATTAATCATGAAGATTCCATCCCTATCAGATATAGAGAATAGGGGAGCAGCTAAGCTTTTGAAGGAAGATTCAGCTAGCCGAGTCTTTCGAGAATTCCCGTACTTGTTTGCCAATGTTGGTGATCTAACAGTCAGTGATGTGGAAGACCTATTGAATAACTACAAACAGGTAGTTTTCAAGTATGTTTGTCTTTCCAAAGGGCTTGGTGTTGCCAGTCCGTCTCTTCCCCCATCTAGCTATCTAGCTCATGTTCAACCTGTACAGGAACATGATACTACTGTAGAACAGAATGATGAGTCACAAAAACAGATAGGCACGATGAATAGTTCTAGTATAGTATCTCATGAATATGAAACCAAGCTTGTGCAGGATGGGACAATGGTACCTCAAGAGGAAGGAGAGCACAATCAATGAGTGCAAAGGATCACGTTCCACAGCATTAACAATTGTGATTCAGGTATTGTGAACAAGACTCATGTTTGGCTTTTGAATGGAAAATGCATTCATTCATATTTAGGTGTCAACGAGAATGTGCTATCCTTCTGCCAAGGATCATAGGTACAATCGTAGAACAAGAGGGAATTACATTTGTATTGCAATGCCCCTCTTACAAATTATATGGTGATTGAGATATAGAGCAGCCATATGCAGCCAAGGTAGATCCAGGATGCTGCCGTTTCCACTTTAAGCATAAACAGTACGAGAATCTATTTGAATAGTTAGAGTACATTCTTGATTAAGAATGACTGTTCTTTTCGTACTTTAACTATCAATATTGATTTATAGATATAAATTCTTTAATTAGAGAATTAAAGATAAATTAAAGGAGCTTAATTTATTTATCTAATCTTAAATATGATTTAGAGTTATAATTTATATTAATTGCTAACATATTTGAGAACTTAATGAGTCATATATAAAAACAAGCTAAAAAGAGAAAAATATTCTAATTAAGTTAGACTGGATTTTAAAATTTGAGAAACTTTATAATTAAATATGAGATATTTAATAAATAATAATCAATATGAAATATTAGATTTTAGGCATAACTGATATTTAATGAGAACTATTTATAATTCTAATTAAAGTTTAATTAAATTCAAAACTTATTATAAATATGCTTAGGCTCTAAAGGAGCTAGCACTCCTTGCCTAACTTTCTCTGTAATAGTTGCGAAGTTTTTTCAACATATTCTATGGATACTTTTAGAGGTTGAGTACTTCTGCGACTATAGTGGTTGAGATAAGTCAATTTTAAAATTGGTTCGATAGAAATGACTGAAAAAGATCAAAATTCATAAATAGGTATGAATTATGATTCATGCTTTATTATGATTTATGTGTCAATCATTTTATTAAATTTTAGTGATCTTAACTTTCGAGAAATTAAAACAAAATTTTTAAAAGTTATTCTGCTATATACAACATCAGATCTTGTCCCGATTTTTCAACAATAGTATCAAAGAAATCATAGAATTTAAATTATAAACCCTACAACCAAGTTAGGTTTGATTAAAATTAATAAATTAACAAATAAATACAATAAGATTGTAATTTATAAACCCAAAAGCCAAATATGGAGTGTAAAACTTAACATCCTCAGCACAATTGTAATTTGTAAACCCAAAAGCCAAATATGAAGTGTAAAACTTAACATCCTCAGCACCCAAAATCTGGAAAACTTAGGTTGAAATTCGCTAATAGAATAAAGTATTTTGTATCGCTATCAAGGCTAGTTTACAAACCCCAGAACCTGGAAATTAAAAGGTTCCAGCAGTCCTTAAGGGTATAAAACACGTGGTTGTCTTTCTGGTTATTTTTGAGTTGCCACTGTTGTGGTACGTAATAAGCTAGTGTGTGATGATAGCAGCCGACAAATGCAGTTGGACTAGCTCTGGAGATGTTTGCAGTAGAAGCGGTTGTTGCCCATGAGAGACGTCCATAGCATGCGGCTTGCACTAACAGGAGCTAAAACACGAAGGAGGCAGCGACTGGACGACGACGTGGAGGTGGTAGTTTCACCACGTGACGAGAATACGAGGTTTGGTGATGAAGGCATCGTTGTCGGAGATCGGCAACTAGCAGCGGACGCAGCTAGCTGCCGGCGAGATGCGGCAACGAGGACGATGGCGCTGGCAGATAGAGGTGAAAGGCGGTGGCGACAGTCTTCTTAGGTGTGATTAGGGTTTAGGGTTTTACATTAAGGTTTCGTAGGGATGAAGTAATTAACGGGTAATATCAAGTATTTATTAAAAATGTTTAATAAAATTAATTGTTTAATATAATATACGCAAATATATTTTGGAAAGAATGAATATTGAATGCTATAATATTTACTTACTAGTAAACTAATAGAAAATGAGATAGGACAAAAAGTAAAATAAATAAGAGACTTAGGATGTAGTGTGGATAAGGAGGTGGAGAAGAACTGAGTGCTTTATCGACACCTTAGATTGACCTCAAGGTTTGTGGCTATATTCTTTTCGAAGCCAAAAAGCTAGTAGAAAGGAGTTTTTTAAAAATTAGCTGAATACTATTATAATAATAATAAGTTGATTACCAAATATATTCATCAGCGTGTTAAACAGTTAAAATTTTTCAATCCGCCATACTTTGTCCGGTAAGTCGTTCACCAATGCGGGCCAATACCAATAAACATATTATAGGTTTAGAATGGGGAACGCTTGACAGCAGGAGCTAAGCTATTTGATTTGGTTGTTTGGATATGAATATCTTATTCCAGAGATAAAACAAGGTTCGTTTCAATACAAAAATAAGTCTATTTTAAAATTAAAATAAAAGTTGTTTGGGGATATATTATTTGGCTTTTGAATTAAAGTAATTTTAAAAACTAAACAAAGTTATTTTAAATATAAAATAAAGTATTCCTATTTTAACCCAAGTTTCAAACATAATTTGAAAGAATTTTAAATTCAAGATTCAATTCCAAAATTAAAGTGATAATTTTCTTAATTTAATTAAGATTAATAATTATATTAATTCCCAATTAAATTTTAGAAAAGTTATTTTGTGACTAAAATTAATATATTCTAATTATATTGAAATGAATTAATTAGACTCCTTAAAATTAAGACATTTTTTCTTAAGTAATTAAGAAACATGTTTCTTAATTAAATTTATTTATTTTAATTCTATTCAAATAAATTAAATTTATTGTTTTATTTATTTAGAAATAGTTTCTTTATTTATGAATAATAAGTTTCTTGATTTATTAGAAAAGATATTTTTATTTATTAATTTTAAAATTGTTTTCATTTATTAATTGAGAGAAAGGGCTTTAATAATTTTGAAAAATTGTTTTTATTTATTAACAAAAGATTTTCGAATTAATCAAGAAATTGATCTCTAGATAAATAATATAAAGGACTTTCTAAGTTATCTAAAAGTGTTTATTTAATTTTGAAAATAGTTTCCTTTAATATTAGAAAATAGTTTTCAAATTAGGCAAAAGAAATTTCTAATTATATTAAAATATTTTATAATTAGATTAGAATTTCTTACTTGTTAAATTTTGAAAAATGATTTTTCTAAATTAAAATAAGTAAGAAATACAATTAACTAAAAGTTGTTTTCAATTAATTTTATTAAAGGAGTCAAGATAATTGAAAATATTTTTCAATTGAATTTGAAATAGTTTTCAAATCAAATTACATTTTTGTTTGAAATAGAAATTTAATTTATTTAGGAATTAATATGTTTAATCTAATTGAATTATTAAAAAAATTAAAAATATTTTTTTAAATCATGAAGATCAATAATTGGAATCAAACAAATCTTGATATTTTATGCATACAATTTGGTGATACATACATATATGTATGTATATATATTGGGCACATATCAAATTGTATGTTTTTATATATGTGATATTATTACATGTAATTTTGTGCTTTATGAGATGAACAAAATTAATCTCTCATTAAGTTTAGTTGAATTGTTGAATGACTAAAGATCAACTAAATTTAAATAGAATCCTACCCCAATAGAAAGATTAGAGTAATCTTTCTAAATAGTAGTAAAGGCTATTATTTTGAATAAAAAAGTGGGACTAGCCAAATATATGATAAAAGTTTTGATCTTATTTGATAGTCATAGTATATAATCAATTACTTACATTTTTTAAATTTGTATTTTGTACTGAGTAGAATTTACCTTGTTTGGTACAGTTGATACTAAATTAATGAACCAAATTCTTTGGACATAGGTTATGTTTGAGAAGATTTCTCAAAGTTAAATAGAAAAGTTGTATGTCTATTATGCAATTTTGCTATTAATCCCTATTACGGATTCAGTGATAAAGTTTTAATATCATATAGATGACAAAATATGATGACCTTTTGAGTTAATTAATGTCTCATAGGCTTTAATGATGACATGTTAATTAATGTCTCATAGGCTTTAATGATGACATGAAAGATGGATGTCAACAATAAGATAGCATAATGCAATTAGTTGCATAAAGTAGAGTTGAAATGTATAGTACCTTGATAAAATTGTTCCACTCAATTTAGAGTAAAAGCATAAATGTGGAATAGGCATTTTCTATAGAATGATAATAGCTATCATTAGAAGAAATGATTGCATGACTTTTCTTACCTATAAGAAATATGATGAGATCATATATATTTATAGTTCATACTTATGAGTCTTTAATAATGAATTTAGATTCAACATTATTTTAATGTTCAATGCATGATAAGAAATAGATTGTCAAGTAAAAGTAGTTGATTCAATCTTATACTGATTCAATCTTTTACAAATAGTTTGTATATGTTAAATCAAAAGACTTATTCTTAATAGAAGTGGCAAGAATACAAAGTCAGATAACCATACTCTCGTTTTATGCCATATTAGTTAAGTCAACATAATAAGAATCATAAAGTTCAATACTAAGATATACGTATCTTTTTTATTATGAATCATATGAAACTTGTTGAGATGAAGAATAACTAGATCAACCTTTGGTGAAAGGATGGTGATAATAGTGAATTGTTAAATTTATACATATGATGTATTAGATAGAATAACAATTCATAAAAGGATGATTCATATATTTCATTAGATGTTCTAATGATTTCGTATGATATAGTCATATGTATTAAATCAAATATTGATTGAAAATTTTAAACTTTTAAAATATTTAAATGTAAGTATAAATTAAGCATTAAAAATGTTCAAGCACTTCAAGAAGATCAATGTGACGTGACTTGAATTTATTGGTTATTCATAGGGATTTAAATTCTAAAGCAAACATCTTTATAACTAAATTCTATAAGAGTATAAATTTATGTAATTTGAAAAATACAATATAAGATATTGTATAATTTAATATTTATTTCTTTTATAGCTAAGCCTAGTATTACAACTTACCTTCAATAATTCCAATTAAATCAATTAACAATATTTCATATCAGATATCGAATGCTAAGACTTTGAAAGAGTCAAAGTTAATAAGTTTGAAATGTGATGCGTAGTTGAAGCACGGGTTATCTAATAAGTTTAGAACTAAATTGGATAATAAAAGGTTATGAGATTCAAAAAAGGTTGGATATAATCTTACAGACCTATTAAACATATTGTTTGTTTCAATGAACAATCATATGAGAATTATTCTTAAGATAAGTGGTAGGAGTAAGATGAAGCTTGAAAAGTTCAATTCTCAAAATAGTACATCCAATTAGAACTAGTACCTTTGTTGATGCATTTGATCTATAGTTGCAAAACTAAGAGAAGTTGAAAGATTTATTTTTATAGTGAATTCAGAAAGTTTGTTTTGGAGATGATTATGAATTTATTATGTTTATAAAAATGTTAGTGGGAGTATGATTATCCTTTTCGATGGGAGTATGCAGAAATATGTTTCTCATAAAGAGAGCAATAATTCATATTTTCAATTGTTAATAATATAGTTGTCAAAGAAAAATTCATATTGGATATGAAAAGGTAAAAAATTAATTTTACCTATAGAGATAGATTAGAAGTTGTTTGCATATTCTAGGTCTAAGTACATAGTTAATGTGCCAAAAGTTTTATTATTTAAGATATTTGATACTTTTGAAGTATCAAAGATATATATTATTCTATATATAAGTTGACTTTTAAGTTTAAGGTTATATGGATATTAACTTTACAAGTAAATCCTAATTAAGAAATACTTTACTTAAAACAAAATTATTTTAAGATTGGAAAGGTTCCAATGTAGCGGTGGTTGCTTACATAAAACTATTTTCATTTAGTGGAAATGATTATTTGGATCAATAAGTTCTTTAATAAACTTGATATAGTTCCTTGCATTGTTCAAGATAGTAATATATTGTAGAACATTAGAGCCATTAGGTATGTGAAAGGAGCTAAGGTTTCATCAAAGATCCAACTATGTATTTAGGCAATTCTCTTAAATAAGATGATAATTAAGATGAAAGTTGTAAGATCTAAACAAGTTCTCACTATAGAAAATCTTTTAGAATTCTCTTAATAAACCATTATCCCATTAGTGGCATAGTCATCACGTGAAGATACATTATAAGATACTTAAACAATTGACTTAGTGTAAGTGGGAGATCGTTAGTTTATGTCGTACATCCAATCAGTTGGTTGTAGTTTAGTGACCTAATTATTTAAAGGTAGTTTCTATCTTATACATATTAAGATGTATATGATAAAGTCTATGAGATAAATATACATTGAAAATTAATTTATGATGAACTCATAATTATAAGCTTCATGTCGTATTTATATATTATCATTAAATTGTTCATAATTATTGTTCTATCAAGATTGGAAATTAATAGAACGTAAAAGACTAGCACACATTATATTCCTTATGAAGGAAGTGGTCAATCTCATAAAATAAAGTATGAAGATACTTATACAAACATATAGATGCTTGTTAGAGAACAAGTTTACCAAACTAAACTTATATGATAATTCAATTTGAAACATTACTTGTATGTCTGTGGAAATTCTCATTATGATAATTGTATAAGTAATCTACCTCATATAGACATCATTATATTTTGATACTACTTGTGACATAGTTTAATGATAACTCAGTCGGCAGTCATTGGACATAACATAAACTATATGAAGGTAGTTCAGTAATCAATATATAATTCATTGCTCTAAAGTATTTAGGGAGATTGTTTTATTGTTCTCAATTAATATTGATTTGAGAAATCTTTTGCCAAAATGGAATGACACTTTGAAAATAATTTATAAATATCATTAATTGATTCAATTACTAATGGTGAAGAGTTACTATGATTGGACTTAAATAGAATAGACATTAATTCCATGTTCTCTACCTTATATGATGAAATGATTGAATTATACTAAAAAATTGTCTCATTGGAACATTGTATAATGAAAAATTGAATTATACTAAAAATAATGCATACAAAGATAGTAAAGACCATTTTGACATTCCTAGATATTTGGGTAGTCAAGGTGTATTTTTAGGCATCAATCTTTATCTATGGGTATAAATTGTTTAATTAGAGAATTAAAGATAAATTAAAGGAGCTTAATTTATGTAATCCTAAATATAATTTAGGGTTATAATTTATGTCCATTACTAAAATATTTGAGAACCTAATATGTCACATACAAAGAATAAGTTGAAGTGTGAAAAATGTTTTAATAAGGTTAGACGATTAAAAAGTTTGAGAAACTTTATGATTAAATATAAAAAATATTCAATAAATAAGGAACAATATGAAATATTTGATCTTATTTTGGCATAATTGCTATTTAATTATAATTATTTACTTCTCTAAATAAATTTTAATTGAAATTAGAATCTAATGTTAATTAAGTTACTAAAATGTCCAAAACTTATTATAAATAGACTTAAGCTCTTAACACTTTTGCTTAACTCTCTTTGAAACATCTGTAAAGTTCTTTTAATATGTTTTGTAGATACTGTTAAAAGTTAGATATTTGTGCGGTTATAATTATTGAGATGAGCCAATTTTAGAAACGATTTGAAAGAAATGACAAAAAAAAAATCAAACTTTAAAATAAAGCGCAAATTACAATTGATGTGCTCACAATTTATACTTTATTATAACTTTTAAGAAATCAAAACAAAAATGTACTTTATTATGAATTTCAAGAAATCAAAACAAAAATGTTTGATAATTGTTTGACTTATTAATTTCCATCAATGTCCGCCCCAACTTCTTAGAGTTGGAAAACGTGGGTGCAATGACGTCAAGGCCTAGTTCTTTCCCTACATGTCTGATCGCCAAGTGTCATATTTTGTTATCTTATTTATGAACGTTCTTTGATACCGTTAAGAATAGGAAATTGCCTGGTTTCACCTTTTTCAACTCTTCTTTCAGCCAAGTCCCAAGTTTGAATTATTTCAGGCTCATTAGACGTTTGATCCATCGAAATAATAAACTAAATGAACCATTTATATAACGGTAACAATCTGTTTGGTATAATTTTTTGTGGAACCGTATAATGTTTATTCTGACCTTCCCCATCTCTTGAAAGTGATGGAACAAGACTCTTTTTCTGTTCCTTTTGAAAAACAATTAATAGTCTATAATAAATACATCACTAGATGAATTTGGTTTTTTTTTAATAATAATTTAACGTTCGCATCATCCAGGAAATATAGAATCAATAGGGACAAAGTATTGTTTGGTACACAAATTCCATACAATAACATTGGTTTTTCCGTGACTAGAAACAATTTATAAGTACAACTTATTTGGTTTTGAAAACCTTCAAAAAGATTATCTAAACTGGAAATTTTAATATAAGTGAAGATTTTGAATCGTTTAGTTTGGTAAATTTGTAAAAGTATCTTGTTTTCTTCGATTACATCACTTGAACGCAATTTCTTTAATTTTTGGGTACTCTGTGCTTTCATATAAAGTATGATAAGACGCTTAGATAGACAAAGGAAATGAAGCAGTTCCTAACTTTCAGATGAAGATGAATGCAGATTGTGCTGGTGGGAGATTGATTGAATTGGACAGAAATCTTTCTTATTGGCCAAAATTGACAGAGAGGAGTCTCATTATTATCATCATTCATATTCATTGTACTAAATGATATGTCAATATTTTCCTATCTAAGACTTTCTTCCAAGTTACTCTCATTTATGAAAACTGAATAAAAAATAATTGTTAAGAAATTATATTCAACTTAATAATGATAATAAATATCTTTTTTGAAGCTTTAAGTTGCATAAAAAAACTAAATTGTTTAATCTTTTGTGTTCAAATCTATTCTTTTTTAAAAATAGATGAATTCAAATATTTTCCAATTCCTTTCATACATGTTACACTCACGTATTAACTTAGAACTCAAATTGCAAACCTTTGTAATTTTGGAACACTGCTCTTGAATTGGTCCTACCAAGTAACTCCAAGACAACAAAAGTAACTGTATAGACAAACAAAGTCATGAATAGTTTCAAATAAATAAAAAGCAAAAAAATATATAGCTAGATTAAGTTTGTCTCTTTGATGAATTAAAATGGACATTCTAAAATCACCAGATGCATCTTTGTATGCCTCCATTTGTGAGCTAAGGAGATCTTGCATAATCTCATATTAAACAATTGTTGTAATAGTTATGACATTCCTTTATTAACTTCAGCTTTCTTTGTAAGACTTAGTCTAAAATAGATACTAGAATTAAAAAAAAAACCTAACATAAAACAACGAAGAGTAAAGTTACCTTTGTCTTCTCTCATTGATATTGTAAAAGTATACAAGAAAGGCTTTTTTTTATATTGGCCTTGATTCCTTCCTTCTCCCTCTTCATAACATTATAAAAAAAACTTATTGTTGCTTTTTTATCACAATAAACCAAATGAAGTACTTTTACCAAAAGCTCACAAACTTAGACGGAATATTGACATGAGACCAAAATTTATTATCTTCAAGTATAATTATAGAAACCTCCTTTCCAAAATTAAACCTGGCATGTTGAGATACAACCCATGTTCAGTCAAGAGGACTTTGCGATGATCAATTTTAATGACAATCAAATAATAATAATGTTAGAAACAAATTAACGTTTTGATAAGTGGATTAACTGTGCAGATGAAGTCAATATAGACGCAAGACAACATAGATGTAAAAGAGAACACAGACGCAAGACAACATAGACGCAGAAAAAAACATAAATGTAAAGTCAATATAGACGGAAGACAATATAGACGCAAAGACACACATATAAAGACACAGACGCAAAAATATAGATGCAAAGACATAGACGCAAAGACACAGATGCAAAGACATAGACGCGAAGTTAATATAGACACAAGTCAACCAGACGCAAAGACACAAATGCAAAGACATAGACGCAAAGATACAGATGCCAAGATACAGACGCAAAGACGTAGACGCAAAGACAAAGATGCAAGACAAAGCAGATGCAAGTCAATGTAGACGCAGAAATACAGACGCAAGATGATACAGTAGCACGTCAGACAGTTACTTAGTTGGAGTTAGTTACAGAACTCAATTAAATGATGGTTATCAAGAATCAAGAAGCGGTTATCTAAGATCAAAAAGCAATTGGAGACTTAGGCTATAAATACTAGTCGTAATCGAAGCTTTCAAGCTAAAGAATCTTACGAGTCTTACAACTTTGAGAAATCAGTGATCTTTGAGTGCTTACTTAGAAAAGAGAATTTTTGTAGTGTGATATTGAGAGAGCTAAACATACTGTAACAATAACTCACAATATCTTTTTCTAGTGAGAGAAAGAAAAGGCAGATAACCTGGAGAGGCTAAGATAGTTGAAAGAATACTTGGTGTAAGAGACCTGAAGAGGCTCTGGAAGGGAGGAAAGAATACTTGTAATTGTTTAGAGTATAGTGAAACACTTAGACGAACTCTGAGGACTGGACATAGCCCACGGTTTAGGGTGAACCAGTATAAAAATCGTAGTGTCTACTTTCTATCATTTACTTCAGTTTATTTTGTTGTTAAACAATTAGATAGAAGTTATTTTGTAATTTAACTATGTAATAACTTTCGTATAATCCTTGTGATATCTTCTTAACAAGGAAGAGAAGTTCTTAGCAAGTTTTTGTATTCACAAAAAAGGGATTCACCATTCAACCCCCCCTTCTGTGTATTAAGTTTCTTGTAAGTAAAGTCTATACTAATGTGTGATTTACTTCAATTGGTATCAGAGCTCGGTTTCCAAGAACTACCTTTACAAAGTGAGGACAAAGATCCATGGAAGAATCACATGTTTTTATAGCTGAAAGTGCCTCCGTCACAAGACCTCCTGAGTTCAATGGTGAAGATTATCATTATTGGAAGGATAGGATGCGACTCTTCATAGAATCCACACATATTGATCTTTGGGATATCATCGAGAATGGACCATACAAACCAGTAGATGATGAAGGAAATGTCATTCCTTGCAAAAAATGGTTAGCTGATCACAAAGCCAGATTTCAACTAAATTCAAAGGCCAAGTTCTTTCTGGGTTATGCGTTGAGTAGAAGTGAATATGATAAAGTTCATAGATGCAAGACTGCAAAGGAGATGTGGGACACTCTATCTATCGTACATGAAGGCACAAACTAGGTGAAAGAGTCTACGATCAGTATTCTTGTACATCAGTATGAGCTGTTTAAAATATAGGAAGATGAGTCTGTTGATGGGATGTTTGGACGATTTCAAACTATCGTTAATGGACTTAAAGCTCTTGGGAGAATCTACGATAACCAAGACCACGTGAGGAAGATTCTCAGAAGTCTACCGAAAAGATGGAGACCCAAAGTCACTGCTATACAAGAAACCAAGGACTTGAGCAAATTAAAGCTAGACGAATTGCTTGGTTCTTTGAAGATATATGAAGTAGAGCT